>JANAVB010031671.1:317500-659090 GCA_029216955.1 Iris pallida | reverse complement strand
AAGCCAGCCTACACATGATGGCTAACCCCACACAGGTTATCTAACCTTAAAACACATGTACATACCCATATCCTACTGTCAAACTAACCTGTCAACTGACCTATTATCCTATGATACACAACTCCCATTACAAGGCCAGGGAATTCCCCTACTGCTAATGCAGCATAGCCAAGCACTGCTGCTGCATTGGAATGCTGCTACTGCTGTTAGATGCTGCAAATGCCTGTTGTGCAATGCTGTCCAGGCAATGCAATGCAACTGCTGCTGTGCAATGCAGCCCAGGAAATGCATAAGCTCCTATCTCTACTGCCCTTATTACAACCCACAACACTTAATAAAACTCACACACACTCTATATATACAAGCCAACTTATGATCGAAATCTCAGTTTACCTGTATGTATATATTACCCATTTTTTTCCCAGTCCTATACACCCTAACTGAACCCACAACTCACATATAGCAATGCAACTAGGATATCCCTCAGTCATACCAATACCTGACATATACAACACAGGCCCTAACATTCAGTTATACCAACTGATACCCAACTCAAATTTCTGATCAATGCATCAAGTCCAGTAGCAAACACATTATGGTTATGCACTCAACATGACAAGAAAACAATCAACATTAGTTTTTGAAAGAAATGAAAAGTTCAGGAAAAATCAGAAAACAATGTGAAATTTGATACCTGTGTGGTGTGACAGATTTACACATACAAGTTCTAAACACCAATCTCAAAACCCATCATCCCAACATTCCTAACATATCTATATTCCAGTTTCAAGTTCTCAGAAAATCACCATGTGTGTGTGTATGTGATATGAGAGTTCAGTCAAAGAATGTGGGTGAGTGGCATACTTGTGTACATGTGTGCATAGGCAATGCAAGTGACTGATACATAAATCAAGGGGCTGAATATTTGTGAATCTACATTGAATCAACCTACTACCCAAATCAGTTCCCAATTTTAGAAATTCTCAGATTTCCCCTTATTAAAACTCTGAAATCTCATTGAAACTGTCATTCAAACATGTATCAGAAAAACCCCTTAATCCAAAATCCTAGTTAACAACAATCCTACACATATACAACCATTCGAAAACCTACTGAATGTATATAACTGTGAATACTACATATATGTAAAATTAGCTAATTTAAATAGACTTAGAAAAAACTGAGACTAATAAACTAGAAATTCTGAATTAAACAAGTATCATGACCCAACATTTCAACAGGGAGCAACCTATGCAATAATGCAACAGACATGTAAACCAATATCACAGTTACATCCACATACATATATACATATAAATTCACATTTAAAGGAATTTGAATGAATTAGGATTTGAAAATATGCATTCAGTAAAACGAGTATCAGAGAATGTGTATCCTCAATATCAATTTCGAAAATACAATGAAATACATACAAAATAGCTTAGGGTAGTGTCGTACTCGTGTCCAGAGTCCACACGAGTCCCCACGTGTCTCCACGATGGACACGGCGTGTCCAAGTCATGAAACACACACAGACACATGCGTGCACAGACTGCATCGTGCTGCGATGCAGTCGACTCGTGGACACGACTCACTACACTAGACACCTCGTGCACGTGCCTAAGTGTTCGTCAGGACTAGGAGAGTGTGTCCCACAGCCTGTACAGTGTCCACGTGGATCGTGTCGCGTGCACGAGACGCGTATCCGAGCGTGTCTGTGCACGCGCGTGTGAGTGTGCAAACCCAGTGCGGGTCGATTCTCTCCGTGCACACAAAACGAGATCCCATGAAATTTTGGGGGTGGTATGTCAGTCATAGCCCCTAGGTCGGTGCCAAGTATCGTGTCCATAGGTACTGTGTCGTGTCCTACAGGACACTCGAGCAGCAGGGGAGCACAGTACTCCCCTGTGCAGTGTCCAACAGCACGTTCGTGTCGATTTTGGACACGAACAGGTGTCCAACTCAAGCTCAGTCATCAACAAACATAATCTACATATAAAGAGCTATCCAAATATATAATTTGTTTCGAAAAATAATAACATTCAATCCGTTGAGACATTCTATCGAACACCTACACAACACTACGACACGTGTCCGATACGGACACCAAACGGACACAAAAATCACCAAAATTTCAGGAACACCTAGGGGACTCCTAGATCTAGCCCTACATGCAAAGAAAACTGAAGTTTGAATCAATTTAAGGGGTTTTATCTATGTGTGCAAAAAGCTTGGAAAAGCCTCAAATGGGAGATTCTTCCTCTTGGTGCCAAATGTTCCAAATTGTCCCAAAGCTGGGATAAAACTCAGAAATCAGAAAATAGGAGAGTGTTAGGTTCTAATGCAAGAAACTAGGATCAAAAGGAATTAAAATGGATTTATGGAGATTTTTGCAAGAGGGACAATACCTTTCCTTCTCAATGTTGAAATGAATGAAAGAAGGAGGCAAGCCCTAGAGAATAAGTGTTTTTATAGGGTGGGGATCCCTATGGCTGGTCATTTAGGGTTTGGTTAGGGTTAGGGCTTCTAGTTATGGGCCATGGGCCAAGTCATGATCAAAATAAATCATTTAGCCATAAGTCATTTCATGAAACCATGAACCATGACTTAAATGCACTAAACCAAATCCCCTCATTCTAAAATTAGTTTCTAATGACTAAAAATAGGTTAACCTAAGTTAGACTAGGGTCACCATGGCTAGGGTTAGCTTCTAGGCTAGCTCACTAGGTCTCAACAAGTCAAGTCAACCAGAAATTCACCAATTCAACAAATCACCAAATAAATCAAATAAGTCAAAATGACCAAAATACCCCTAGGCTAAAAATAACAATTAAATCATCCTAATGACGTGGTTAGGCTCTAGGTCATGCAGTCTCTCAGGTTTCACTAGCAGCACATCAAATCACAAGTCATGACTTAAACCAGTTTTTAAATAGTTTAAAAATAATTGAAAATCACCAAAAATCACCATGTGAAATAAATATCAATAAATAATAATTATAATTACAAAATTTCAAAAATACCCTCATCTGGAAAACTGGGTGTTACACACTAGAAACTCGTAGACTTGATTGGCCGTAGAAAAAAAACGACTTGCTAGTATCTTATTACCTTCCACGAATAACTGAGGGAAGCGGACTGTTATGATACGTGATCCAACCCATATTCTTGTTGATTGGGTTGGTTATCGTACTATGACAGGCTGTGGACCGAAGTTATGAACGGAAGACTTCTTCTGGTTGTGAAGTGTCACTTCTGTGAATGACTGAGGAACATGGTCTATCATGGTACATGATCCAACCCATGTTCTTGCTTGATTGTTTGGTTGGTTATTGTGCTATGATAGGCTATCGATCGAAGTCACGATCAGGAGATTTTATTGTTTCTACCTTTAAACTTATGTGAAAGTTATAGAGTACGACACGTCCCGACTCCATGCGGCACCTTTTGTCCTTGTTTGGTTGTAAGGGTGCCATATGGGTTCGAGGATGTTGCGCTACCCTATAATAGTAGCATAAGTATTGCTATTATCAATCATTCTATTAACTGGGTTTTTAATCTTAACTCTTGTGCCCCTTTGGCGGTACTTGCTATTCGGGGCTGACCCCGCTGGTTTTGTTTGGCCAGATCTCATAGCAGAGCCGGAGGACACGATCTTCCTTCCTGACATCCATGGTGCATACTAGGAGCATGGCGGTTCGGGGACTCGAGTGGGTTTCTTCTCCACCACTCCTGCCTTTACCTTGTACGGCGTTTAGCCACCGGCACCTGTTAGCCGGATTACTTGATATTTTGTGTCAGTACAGAATTGTAAATAAACAAACTGCAGCTGTGTATAATTTTGTACTCCTGACTCTCTGAGATAGCTAAATTATAAAGCTAGTCTCTCATGATCATTTTGATGAAGCGTCGGGGACGCCTTACTGCTTTATCTTTAATGTTCATTTAATTGCTGATGTGACTTGATTGATTGAGACATAGAACTCTGTGGGACCATAGGAGACTTGATTGTAGCATGTACCCCCTAGTCTCTTGACAGCCACGATCGCCGTATGACGTTACGTACCTCATATGGAGTAGCTGGCATAGTCCGTCTCCGTACTTCGGTACTGGGGCGTGACAAGGATCTATGATTTTGAACAATAACAAAAATTGATTCTTAAACTTCAATCTCATAAATCAAACATGAAGGCTGATACCACTTGTTAGAAATTTTATTGTGTCCTGTCGATTCATGAGATGAAGAACATAAATTAAATTGTTGAAGCGTACATGAATCCATTGCTAGACTTGATGGATCTTGAAGCAAACGTCTCTTTTTTGGGTTCGATCTTCCAACTTGCTACGACCCATAATGACAAAGAAATCCGAATCCTTTGTCCCTCTCTTTCTGTTGATGGGGATGCAGAAGAGAAAAGAGAAAATCTCTCTTTTGGTGGCCGTATTAGTTGGGAACCATAACCCTAATAACACACACACACACTTATATATAATATATATATATATATATATATATATATATATATAAATATATATTACATGTGTGTTTTGATATTTCTAATTTGGCCCATCATCAAATTAGAATTATCTCCGGTATCTACACATTAATTCCATGACAATTATACCCTTAAGCCAATTTCCAAATAGACCACTTTAATTTGGCTTAATTATTTACATAACCCAACACAATTAGTTTTACATGTGTGGCCCCATATTATTGAATACTGAAAATTGCTGAGAAACCCAATTTCGGGATGGGCTTTTATGAAATGCCCACCCGCTGGATGAGTTTTATGAAACCCAGAATTAAGTATTTTCACGTTAAATATTCCAAGATTCCCTTTTAGATGACACCGCTAGAAACTGCTATTTTTATAATACCGAAACTACCCCTCCGCACGAATTGGTCATCTATATGTATTTGAATTCAAAAACTCAGATCTGGATTGCGATTTTCGTCTTCTTCTTCTTCACAAAAATCTGAATTCCATTGCTCTCATCTTCAGCAGAGATCGCAAAGATCGTTCGTAGTTCGGTGTGCTTTTCTTCGGTCGAACTCAGATCATCGCTCGTCATCATCATCACCATCATCATCATCTTCATCGACGTCAATTGTGGAGAGAAGATCTTTCTTCTTTTCCATAAGAATTATCATTGCTTTGAAAGAAGAACGAAACTCTTTATTCCTGAAAAAACTAAATTACACGGAGAATGGCCATTCTCCTACGTTTTAACACTGGAAATGACCATTCTCCGTGTAAATCAACACGGAGAATGCCATTCTCCATTTTATTTAAAACGGAGAATGACATTCTCCGTATTTCTAACACGGAGAATGGCCATTCTCCTGCGTTTTAACACTGAAATGACCATTCTCCGTGCTAAATTACATGGAGAATGACCATTCTCCGTTTTATTTAACACGGAGAATGACCATTCTCCGTGTAAATTAACACGAAGAATGTCATTCTCTGTTTTATTTAAAACGGAGAATGACATTCTCCGTGTTTCTAACACGGAGAATGACCATTCTCCTATGTTTTAACACTGAAATGACCATTCTCCGTGCTAAATTACACGGAGAATGACCATTCTCCGTTTTATTTAACACGGAGAATGACCATTCTCCGTTTTATTTAACACGGAGAACGTCATTCTCCATTTTATTAAAAACGGAGAATGTCATTCTCCTGCGTTTTAACACTGAAATAACCATTCTCCGTGCTAAATTACACGGAGAATGCTATTCTCCGTTTTATTTAACACGGAGAATAACATTCTCCGTTTTATTTAACACGGAGAATGGAATTCTCCGTATTTCTAACACGGAGAATGGTCATTCTCCTGTGTTTTAACACTGGAATGACCATTCTCCGTGATAAACTACACGGAGAATGACATTCTTCGTATAAATTAAGACGATGAATAGTCATTCTCCGTGTAATTTAGCACGGAGAATGGTCATTCTCCGTGTAAATTAAGACGGAGAATGACATTCTCCGTGTTACTAACACGGAGAATGACCATCCTCATGCGAAATTAACATTTTTCGTGTTCTAACACGGAGAATGACCATTCTCCTGCATTTTATGGTCAGCTGAAACTTTGGAGAGCCATAACTTTTGACTGGAAGGTCGAAACGAGGTCCGTTTGTCGCAAAATGAGCGTATCGTCGAGGAGACTGAAAGTAACCGCTTCACCGTTAGACGGTCTTCCAAAATTTTAGAATCGCAAAAAAATGATGTTTATACCTCCGTTTTAGCACTTTTGCCGTTTGTTCCGGTCTTTCTGAAATTTTTCGACGAGTTTTTGAAGATTTTTGAGGAGAAAACCTAGATTCGAAAGTGAGCAGCGTATGGAAGAAGATGAAGTATCGAAACGTTTCTTTTAAGAGCAGTTTCGTGGGTGTTTTCAATAAATTAAAAGGAAGGGCAAATGGTCATTTGGAACCCGCTTTGGATAAGTTTCTCTAATTCTGGGCACGCGATGAAAGATTTTTTTAGCGGTGGGTTTTACATAAATTTTTTTTAGTTTTTGGGCATTTCATAAATCCTCCCTATTGAATAATTCAACATGTAGTTGTACATGCTCCTAACTCCACCTTGAGAAGAGAGCTCGTATATTTGTGTATATACATGAACGTTCAGCATCATCTGTCTCGAATCAATTAGAGTCGTCCAAACCAGTCCCGTAACCTTGGGCTCTGATACCAGTTGTTGAAAACGCGGTGTGACCTGAAGCGAAGTTGGTCCATGAATTGCGATATTGAATTATGGTCTATATGCCTTAAAAGAAAATTCTCATGTAAGGCCTGAACCAATTCCAATTATCTACACTTCATGATCGCATCGCCTAACCGATGTGAGACTAAATTACCAACTTCATTGTTATCCCCTCGAAACGAGATACAATCCAACAAAGTGAACTCTGAGCCTATAAATTGAGATCCTCCAATTTCGTCTGAAATACAAATTGAGAAAAATTCGAGCATCGAACGCTTAGGGGCGGAAGACCACCTATCTTCTCTTCCATGCACAATACAGAGGAAGTCACTGGCACACACCCAGGGTATGTCAGCACACGCGCTTCGAACCTGCAGAAACTTGTTCTATAACATTCTCCTATCTTTTAACCTCCGCCCCCCCATGAGTAATGGTTAGTAAGAATTTACTATTCATTATCTGATCTACTACGCGCACGGATAGAGCCTGCTCGCTATCGTCTCTTATCACAAGTTTATAATCCCCCTTCGCCAAGAGCCATATATCTTTGCACCCTGTCATGCCATTAGGAAATCTCAGCTTCATTTGATATGCTAAAAACTTATCCGCCGCCATTTTGGGTTCTATGATCGTTAGTAGAGAAATTTTATTAATCCTACTTAAAGGACTTAACTCTATTGAAGGTCTGCTTGTTTGCCCAAACGAGGGATTTATGATAAACGTTGGAAAGGGTTGGGACAAGAGTAGACCCGCAGGCGAGTCTGAACCAAATCTAGATCCAGTCCGAACCAGTTCTAGCCGGATCATGGTTTCGAACTAAGTTTTAACATTTGGATTAAATTCCGATCCGGTCCAAACTTTTTTACCGGAATGAACAGGGAAAATAATAATTGTTCCATCGAGTTTGGAAATGCGAACAGCATCAACGAAGAGAGTACGTAAGTACAGGCTAAAGAATATACAGGTTCTTTCTTTACGACGATAGCTTGAAAGACTTCCGTCGTCGAAAAAGTCTCCTTGTCAGTGTTGATAAATTGCTTTGGCCATTTTCTCCAAAGGTAATAACACTTTATGGTTTTTGGCTGTCATTTTTCACACCGCTCTGATCCAATGGCAACTCGACAGCATAAAGTTCTAACCAATCCAATTTGATCAATAGTGTTCAAGAATTGATAATGACGGAGACTATTTAGAGCATCTTCAACCATGTTGTACTGAGTTTTGAGTTTTGATTCCTACATGGCATTGTGTTGTGAATAGACTATATCCGCAAAAACAATAAAGTAGAAGGTCGATGCAAAAGGATTGACATTCTTATTTATTTCTTTTCAACTTTTAAAACAAAATATTTAGATGCTTACTTATCTTTTTACTTCCAAGGCAACTTTTTTTTCTTAATTTTTTAAAAAAATATTTTTTAGTTATAATTGATGACAACAACCAACTTCACAATGTCTTCTATAAATTTTGTCACATAAGCTTTACAATTTAGTTACCAATTGTATTGGAGAAAAGGATTTTTTTTTTTTTTAAGTTCGCCATTCCTATGTGGCAACAACTTTTTTTTAAAGTCACAATATGATTCCAAAGTCGATGCTCTTAGACTTATCAGGCAAGTATAAGTTCTAACAAATCCAATAATTTTCTTAATGTATCATTTAGTTGTTTATCTTTTAGTTTTTATATTTCAATCTGTCTAAATTTAACTTCCTAGATACAATTTCAAATTGTTAGTAGTTTTCAATTTATTTTTTAGTTTATTTTTTGATGTTATTATTGTTGATATTTTAAAGTTTATCTTATAGGTTATCTTCTCAATATTTTTTTTATTTTACTTTTATATCTTTACTTTCTTCTCTTTGAAAATTATGACCATCCAACCTAAATTTAACTCAATACAATTTCAAATTGTTACCCAATATCTAACTTTTATCTTTCAATTTAACATTTTGTTGATATTTTAAATTTATAGCATTTTTCTTTTATTTAAATTATTGTCACATCTTCTATACTAACCTTATCTAATTTAAATTATCTATAATTATTTCAATGCCTAACTTTATCTAAATATTTTTTAACACACTAAATATACAATTCAAATAATAATTTATTTTATTTAAAAATGTTTCGTCTTACCGAACTTTATCGGTAAGGTATAATTTCTAATAACAATTTGAAATTATATTTGAAAAAAATATAAGATTTTAAAAAAACAATCTATGATTTTAAATTATCTCTAAGATTTTAAATTATTATATATCAAACTTATCTATAGATATTTTATAATATTATTTGAGAAATATCTAAAATTTTAAAAAATATCTAAGATTTTAAATTATATCTAAGTTTGAAAAAAAAAATCTATAACTTCTCTCTTA
Source organism: Iris pallida (assembly GCA_029216955.1). NCBI lineage: Eukaryota > Viridiplantae > Streptophyta > Magnoliopsida > Asparagales > Iridaceae > Iris > Iris pallida. Next base: position 649,990 of record JANAVB010031671.1, on the reverse strand, counting down.
AGTAAGTTTGAAATTAAATTTTAAAAAATATCTAAGATTTTTAAAAAGGTAAAGTAAAAGTAAAAATTAGTAATTGTCTGAAATTGTATATGAGAAGTTATATTTAGGTAGGATGGAAATAAAAACTAAAAGACAAACAACTAATATATTTTAGAAAAAAATCTTGTAATACATCAAATGAGATGGACGTATAGCATCCACAGTGGGAGAGATTTCAACTGCTACATTTTAAATTTAGTCTAATTTTGTAGCACTTGAAGGCGGCAATGGGTACTTGTTCATACTTAAAAATTGCTACAAAGCTAAGAGACACTCCAGATGTCCTCCACTACATCAATTCATGGGCCCACAAATATTAACTATTTTGGCAAACAAGGAAGAAAAATAAAGAGAAAAAAGTGAGAGAAAAAATCTTACCAAACATAAAAGAAAAATAAAGAGAAAAAAGAAAAGAGTCAATTTGGAGTATTTGTTTTGAGTGTATCATTGTGTTCCAATATCAAAAAGATACTCCAAAATTAATAATTTTATATAATTTTAATAATTTGGAGTATGTATTTAAAGTATCTCCATTGTGGATGCTCTCATTCCCTTTTCTAATTGTTGCAAACTTCCTCCCCTTACCCTTCCGAAATTCTCTTTAAAAAATTGTATAATAAAATGTATGTTTGTGCTAATCAAAATCTAGCTCTGAAGCTATCAAATAATCATCAATCTGCATGGTTGTTCATCAATAACAAGTTCTTCGGTTTCAGTGCGGTATAAAGTTCCTTTGGTTAAAAGGAATTCACTTGGGCCCAAAATTTGATCCAATCCTTTGGTTAATAGCATAAAAAAGAATTATCTAAATAGTGGTAGACTAATTACACTGGGCTTATTTCCAATAGAGGTGTGCATTCGGTCGGTTCGGTTTAAACCCAAGCAATTTTGAGAAAATAATCTATTTCAAAACCGATGGAACCGAATCCATTTTTTACTAAATCGAACCAAATCGGAATGTATTAAATTTCGTTTCGATTCAATTATTTGGGTTGGGTTGAACTTTTTTAATGAATTGGACTTTGTTCCAACAAAAAATCAAGTATGTATATTAAAAATGACTATCTTTGTTCCTAATTTAGCAAACAAACATCTAACAACTCAAACTATATTATAGAAATGATTGTGACAGATTTAGTTAAAATTGGATTGAAAAACAAAATGAACACATTTGAGGATTTTAAAACAAAGCTACTACCTTCACCTAAAAATAAATAAAAAATGAAGATGAGAGGGATGAATAGAAGAGATCATAAATAAAAAACTTACAAAATATATTAATTTCAAATCATATATATAATAGAAAACTTTTAGGCTTCAATGTGGAACTTTTATATTCGAAAATTGTCATTCTTCAACCCTATATATATGAGACTCAAACTCTACTGCCGGACAATTTGGAAACCAAAACCTTAAAATAACATATTATATGAAACCCTATTACTAAATAATCCATAAATTTGCTTCAAAATATATTATATTATTTTAAAATGGATTGTCATTGCAAGTATATATTTAAAAAATAATAAGAAGAAAACACAGACAGAAGACACGTGCCTGCAACGTACTTGGCGATTTTCTACCACCTATAATTTGATTTTTTCGTTCGATTCTGGTTCTTAAATTTCAAAATTGGACTTCGATCCAAAATTTTAAAATTTTAACAACTAAAATCCAAAACCGAACCATGTTGTATATGGTAAAAAACCAAACCGAATCGCTACTTCGATTGTTTTCGGTTTAAAACCGACCAATGCGTCCCCCGATCCCCAAGGCCCTTATACTGGAGAAAAATTATTGGGTGGTCCGGGATCCGTGAAGATGGTGAATGATGAGCACGACCACTAATTTTTGACGCTTGGCATAATATTTTATATCACTACGTTTATCTTATTTTCTAGATCAGTTTATGTTTTTGAAAGATTTTTTTATATGTATTTTTCTAATAATATGCCAAGTGAATTTTTTATATATTTATATTTGTTTTACATTTATTTGAATTTTTTTGCCAAATATTATGCCAAGTGTGAAGAAATTAGTGACCGGACTCATCATTTACCATCTCCAAGTGGTGAGTCCGGACAACCCAATAATTTTTTTTATACTGTTACTTGACAGAACTTATGTGATCACACATGCATCACCAATCACCTCATGGCCAAAAATAAAATAAAAAAGAAAAGAAAAGAGAGAGGAAAAGAGCAGCACTGCAGTCCAGTCCTGTTGATTGTACCAGACTGTTGATTGTACGAGAAAAACCAGCACCAGATCGATCGAGTATAGTTGTTAGCTCTCATCGGTCCCAGAGAATGCTTCCTTGGTTTCTACAAACACCGCCTCCTCCTGACCATGATCATGGGCGCTCCGCCTTCACCTACATGTATAAAACTAGACGAACCGACCACTAAGACATGACACCAAACAACATTGAAGGGTTCGAGAAACATAGTCGGCGATGGCGAGGCGGAGGGAGAGAGAACCTCTGGTTGTTGGCAGGGTGGTGGGGGACGTGATCGATCCGTTCACGAGGAGTGTGGACCTGAGGGTCACGTACTGCAGCAGCTCGAGGGAGGTGACCAACGGACGGGACCTCAGGCCGTCCGCGGTGGCGGAGCAGCCGAGGGTCGAGGTCGGTGGCAACGATATGAGGACTTTCTATACACTCGTACGTAAGCCTGAACGATCGATCGACCGATGGCAACGTCCATTGGTCTTGTTGTTGATGAATTCATTGGCTGGCTAGCTAGCTACGACCGTATGATTCATGTTTAACCGCATAAAAATGCAGATTATGGTGGATCCTGACGCGCCGAGCCCAAGTGATCCAAACCTCAGGGAGTATTTGCACTGGTACGTACGTAACGTGTTCTTTTGTATCGATATCCATATAGGATTAAAAAAAAAACTCCAAAGAACTAAAAGGAAGAGAATAATAATAATAATAATATATGCATTTTCCCAAAAAAAAAAAACCCGATTGTAATGCCACGAGTTAGGACCACGATGTTATGCTTTGGCGTTCCGTTCATGCTTTATAAAATCGTGTTATATTTTGATTGGTTTTTTTATCTATGTATATGTGAGCCACTAAATTTTTGTTTGGATGGATTGTTTTACCGTACTATATTTTTTTTTGTTTACCATAATATCATGTGTCATTATGCACTTGACTTTGGGTGTCCAAGAATTTTCCGGGATAATAAGATGCACTAGTTGCTCATCTTTTATGTTTAGTTTTTATATTCTCATTTTAAATAAATTTAACTTGTTTAAAGGTTACTAATTTTATCTTTTAGTTTATTTTTTTTCAAATTCTTGATTTTTTTTCAAATCTAAATTTCAAAAAAAAATTCATTTTTTATAGATATTTTTTCATATGATTTAAATATGTTTTTTCAAGTCTTAGAGTATAAAAAATATCTTAGAGATAAGGTTGAAAAATTAATTTAAAATCTTAGATATTTTTGTCAAATCTTAGATATCATTTAAAATCTTAGATATTTTTACAAATTTTAGATATTTCTAGATGTAGCTTAGGGATGAAGTTTGATGTTGTATCTTAGATATTTTTCAAATCTAATTTTAATATATAAAGTTTGGCAAAATAAAATATTTTTAAACAACATAAATTATATGAATTGGATCTGAGAGTTTGGTTTGCAAAAAATTTAAATAAAGTTTAGTATTGAAATAATCGTACATAATTTATATTAGATAAATTAGTAAAATAAAATGTGACAATAATTTAAATAAAAGATTAAAAATGCTGAAAAAATAAAATACCAACCCTAATAAATTTGAAAAGATAAAATAATTTTGAAAAAATAAGTTGAAGATAAAAGTTAGATAAAAGCAATTCGAAATTGTATGGAGTTAAATTTATCTGGATGAGAATATAAAACTAAAAGGTAAAGGATAAAAGATTAAAAAAAATAAAATAGAATTAAAAATAAACTAAAATTAGTAACGATTTAAAATTTTCTTATAAATTTCTCTTTCCTTTGGGAATTCACTTAGTGCGTTTGATTGCAAGATAAAAAAAATACGTGGAAAAAAAATTCCACTAATTATTTTCGTTGGAAAAAAATTCATGAAATTTTAAAATAATTTTATGGAAAGCTTAATTTGAGTATTTGAATCATTATTTTTCATGAAAAATAGTTATTTTTCACGAAAAATGATATTTTCTTATGGATTGGACACGTTTTATTTTCCATCATTTTATAAGAAAAATGATATTTTTTTTGACAAATAAAAGCTATTAAACACTACATTGATAAAAAAATTTATGATGGAAATATTTTTCATGGATAAAAACCTAATCAAATACATTCTAAACTTCATCCTTCTCTAGGATTTTCTATTATTTTTTAACTGACTGGAACCCACATCCTATAAGTTACTACACCTAGCCTGCCTTCCTAGGTCCGATCAAGCTATGTGGCACTGTGGTAACCTTTTGTGTTTCCTCCTATAGGGTGGCTTCTTCGAACTTCTGCTGCATGATTCCTCTGTGTGTGCCTTTAGGCCTCAGGACATGAGGAGGAGATATTTCTAGGAACAAAAATACGGCTCCGGGACAGTTACATATACACATCTTTCTTCTAAACTTGATTTTCATCTAATTCATGATGTCTTGACTGTAATCGAACGAGGCAAATGTTAAGAGGACGGGAACAATACATTTTTGACAATATTAAAATTGTTAAAATTTTGACAGTCTTTAACATAATTTTGACAGTCTTTAACATGTCTAAAATTGTCAAAATTTTGACAAATTATATAAAATCAGAACTGTTAAAATTTTGACCGTTCTAAAATAATAAAAACTATAAACAAATCTAGAAGTCATAAATATACACAAAACAACAAAAATGCGTTGTTCTAACTGTTGTAGTGTGCTCAACATTTCCTCCAACAAAGTTTTCACTATGGAGCCCATATATTGTCCTTGCAAGTGTCAACTCTCCATCCAATGGTGGACCCCAACACTGAAAGAGCGAGATGATCCATAGCTCCTTGAGTACAATTAAATGTGGACAGTAACGTACATATCAATAAAGAAGAAGGTAAATTGCAAAGAATATATAAGAAAATCGGAAATTGGGGAGGATGAGAAGCTTAAGAAATAATGAAGAGAAAATTTGAGTGGCACCCTATTTTTGTTACGCTTATTTAAGATGTATTTACATGTTTACATGAATGTATGACACTCCCCACTTTCAACGTTTTTCGTCCAAGACTCATAGTTGACCGTTTTGACCATTTTTTTGACGAAAATACCCCCGTCTCTTTTGTGTGTCCCCCTCCCCGTCACACGTGGCTGTCCCCCGCCGTGCTCGGCCCCCCTACGGTGTCGCCGCACCCCCCTCTCCGACCTCGCCGCACCTCCCCGGCCATCACCACCACCACCACCACCACCATCATCACCATCATCACCACCATCAACCACCACCGACCCCTTCCCCCCTCCCGCTCCGCCCCCCCCCCCCCCCCCCCCCCCCTTCCCCTCCCGCTCCGCGACGTCGCCGCACCCCCCCGCTGTGCTCGGTCGTCCCCGGGTACAGTCCGTCCCTGACCCAAAGCCTGGGTGGGTCCCCGTCGTCGTCCTCCTCGTCCCCCCAGCTCTGCACCTCGGGTCCTTGTTCCCCTCCACCTGGTCCACGCTCAGCACCCTCGCCCCGCACTGCCGCACCCTCTCGTACTCGTCCTTTCGGAACGGGGTCAGGTCCTTGGACAACTCCGCCGCCACGAACGCGTCCCCCTTCAGGACTCCCGCGACGGCGCGGGAGTCGCCGACGTTGGCGACGAAGAGGGAGTTTCCTCGGACGAGGACGGCGATGGCGGTGGTTCCGGACATGGAGTCGTCGATGGGGCTGCTCCGGAGGAGGGAGTTGGTGGCGTCGAAAGCCGACGCGAAGGCTTTGGGGGTTTTCCGGGAGGTCGGGTTCGGAGAGGAGGGCCTGGGTTAGGGTTTCCTTGACGAAGTCGGCGCACTCGGAGCCGAACTGGCGGTGGCCGTCGAAAACCCCCCAAAGCCTGGGTTAGGGTTTCCTTGATGGTGGTGATGATGGTGATGATGGTGGTGTGGTGGTGGTGGTGGTGATGGCCGGAGGGGTGGTGCGGGTGCGGCGACGTCGTGGGGGGGCCGAGCATGGCGGGGGAGACGGACAGTTGACGCGGGAAGAGGACAACAGAAGGGGATATTTTCGTTCAAAAAATTGGTCAAAGCGGTCAACTGTTAGTCTTGGACGGAAAACGTTGAAAGTGGAAAATGTCATACATTCATATAAAAATGTGGAATTCACCTTAAATAAGCATAACAAAAGTAGGATGCCACTCAAATTTTTTCAATAATGAAAGCCATGCGGAGGGGTCGCGACTTGCTGAGGTATGCAACGAATTGATCCTAGATGGGACCAACTTCAAATATTCGAATCCAATGAGCAAAAATTTTGAATGCACAACGTTACTGACATCAGCGGAAAAAAAGACCAGCAAATCTTTGATAAGTTAATACCTCGATAATCGTAATTATAATATAATTAAATTAAAAAAATACCTACAGATAAATGTGCTACAATGTCTTAATGAAATATAATTATGCTATTTGGCTCCCAAAATATTTGGATAATGTCATCTTCCATTATGTGACATCTGATGTGACAGTTGACATAACAGCTGACATCGCAAATTTTAACCCAAAAAACTAATTACTCAATTTTTTTTAATATTAATGTTAATGTTAATGTTAATATTAATGTTAAATTTAATTTTAATGTTAATATTAATTTTAATATTAATTTTGTTAATGTATAAGTAATTTAATGTTAAAGTTCAATCTTAATGTTAATTATCATGTTAATTTAATGTTAATTTAATATTAATATAAATTTAATGTTTAAATTCTTCATTCAGCTGTCATGTCAGCCACCATATCACAGTCACATAATGAAAGATGGCATCAATTAATATTTTGGAAGTCAAATAGTATTTTTCAATAAAATAATGTTTTTCTAAGAGTCCCATATCAAATTTAAACCCCATTAACCATAGTTTACAGTAGGCCCTATACTGGTATGCATACAATACTATATATCGGTTTGGTAAGTTTTGGTATGTCTTTATCTGATACTGAATTACGGATACCGACCGATACCGATGTTTGATTTAAACAAATAATAATATCTATCTGTTCCGATTACAACTAACGGCTTGAGCTAATGGCTTTTCTACCGTGCGCTGCAGGCTGGTAACAGATATCCCGGGAACAACTGGAGCAACATTTGGTGAGAACTGCACCTTGGCTGATCTTTGACACAATGTATGTATCTAGTAAAGTTATGCTACGAGCGTTTGTTCATGACACAATGTCGGGTTTGATTTTTCAGGGCAGGAGATCGTGTGTTACGAGAGCCCGCGGCCGTCACTAGGGATCCACCGGTTCGTTTTCGTGCTCTTCCAGCAGCTCGGGCGGCAGCAGTTTACGCACCTGGCTGGCGCCAAAGCTTCAGGACCAGGGACTTCGCGGAGCTCTACAACCTCGGATCCCGGTGGCTGCGGTCTACTTCAACTGCCAGAGGAGGCAGGCTCTGGTGGGGAAGGATGTAGCTGAGCTTAGCTAGCTACTTTAAATATTACTTGGCTTACGTATATTCTGAGTAATTTTGAACGTTGAACGTTCAAATATTGTTTGCCTATAGTGGAACTGGGATACATAACCAGAGGCTTTATTGTGTTTTGTCATACATTAGAGATGATTAGTTATAGCGGAAGTCACTTGCATGGTATTATCGATTGGGGTTTCAGTACTAAACCCGGCAAATTCACCTGGGTGTGTTTTGGTAAAGCGTATTTGGAGGTAGAATTTAGATTTTTATGGATTTGAAGACAAATACATGGAATCCTATGTTTGGTTGGAGATGGATTTGGATATGGAAAGTATGACAAAATCCAAAACTTTGATTTGGTTGGATTTTGGAGGAAAAAATAATTATCTTTAATCTTCAATAAAATTAGTTAATCTTTAATAATTTCGTTAAAAATATTTCTTCTTCTTTAATAATTTCATCATAAAATTAGTTAATTAATAAAAAACTAACTATTTTAGTATTATTAATTAATAAAAATAGTATTAGTATTAAAAATTAGTAATTTCGTTACAATCATAATTAATAATTTATTATTATTATTATAATATTAATTAATAATTTGTTAATTAGTTAATAATCATAATTTACTAGTATTATTATTTATTATTATAATATTAATTAATAATTTATTAGTATTATTATAATATTAATTAATAATCATATCCTATGTTTAGTATTATTAATTTTAAAATTATTAATTAGTTAATTTTGTTATAATCATATTAATAATTTATTAGTATTATTAAAATATTAATAATAATTTGTTAATAACTATTTTATTATAATCTTAATTAATAATATTTTAATCACAATTAGAATCATATTTTATAATAATTAATTAATAATATACTAATCATAATAATATTAATTTATAATTACTATTTTTAAAATTTAATTTATAGTTAATTAATCGTTAATTATTAATTATTAATCATAATTATAATATAAATTATTAATCGTTAATAAAAATTATCAATTGTTAATTATTAATTATTAATTATTAATCATTAATTATAATTTACAGTTATTAATTATTAATTATTAATTATTAATTGTTAATTATTAATCGTTATTTATTTAAAAATTAACTAATCATTAATTATTAATTTTATAATTAATAATAACTAATCGTCAATTATAATTATTAATGACTAATCGTTAATTACTAATCGTTATTATTAATTTTATAAATAATAATAACTATAATTAATCATAACTAATTAATAGCTTAATTATTGATCATGACTATAATTTAATTATTAATCATAAATCCAAATCCTATGTTTGTTTGGAGTTGGATTTGGAGTTGGATTTGAATCTTGAAATCCATGATTTGGATTCGGAGGATTTTCAAATCCAAAACCAAATAGTGAAATCCGGTTACCAAACAAGCCCGTGTGCTTGGTAAAGCGTATTTGGAGGTGGAATTTAGATTTTTATGAATTTGGAGATAAATACATGGAATCTTATGCTTGGTTGGAGATGGATTTGGATATGGAAAGTATGACAAAATCCAAAACTTGGATTTGGTTGGATTTGGAGGAAAATAATAATTATTCTTTAATGTTTAATAAAATTAGTTAATCTTTAATAATTTCGTTAAAAATATTTCTTCTTTAATAATTTCGTTAAAAATTAGTTAATTAATAAAAAACTAACTATTTTATTTGTATTATTAATTAATAAAAAATAGTATTATTAATTAAAAAAATTAGTTAATTTCGTTACAATCATAATTAATAATTTATTAGTATTATTATAATATTAATTAATAATTTGTTAATTAGTTAATAATCATAATTTACTAGTATTATTATATTATTATCATAATATTAATTAATAATTTATTAGTATTATTATAATATTAATTAATAATCATATCCTATGTTTAGTATTATTAATTTAAAAATTAGTTAATTAATTAATTTTGTTATAATCATATTAATAATTTATTAGTATTATTATAATATTAATTAATAATTTGTAAATAACTATTTTATTATAATCTTAATTAATAATATTTTAATCACAATTAGAATCATATTTTATAATAATTAATTAATAATATACTAATCATAATAATATTAATTTATAATTACTATTTTCAAAATATTTAATTTATAGTTAATTAATCGTTAATTATTAATTTTTAATCATTAATTATAATTTATAGTTATTGTCACGCCCCAAAACCATAATACTGGAGAGCGGGGGCAGACATAGCCAGCTACGTATATTGAAATAGATTCCACCTCGCTATACGGTCACGGCTCTCTAGATACATGAGGGTTTACTATAAGCCGACAGTCTCCTATGGTCATGAACAAGCCTAGTCTCTCAATCACAAACAAGTAAATCACAAGATGTATGATCATTAAATACACAATAATAAGGCGTCCCAAATATTACATATTCAGCTGATCATGAAGCTAGTCATTACAAAATGTTAGGACTAGCAAGAGTTTAGTCATACATGATTAACCCTAGGATCTGTCAATCATGTTACAGCCCGTAGGTAGACAATAAGTAAGTGCAACCGAGCTAAACAGGTGCTCGTCGGCTAAACGCCTCAAAATAATATTTTATAATAGAGTAGGAGAGCCAAAATAATCCACTCGTTGTCCTGGTTACGCCTGGTGTTCACCATCGGGCTGGAAAAGCGGTAGATCCTCTGGAGCTGCTCCGAAATCTGGCCATACAAAACCAGCTGAGCCAGATCCCAGAAGAGCAAGTGCCACAAAGGAAGCTTCACTTAGGAACTAAAACCAGCAATCAGCACAAGGGTATATAATTAAAAGTAAGAACTGGAAATAAAAAAAATACATCAGGATGATATACGACGAGACGACCATGGAACTATTCAGATAACCAGGTTACAACCCGTAAACCAAACGAGGACCGGGGTTGTAACCCTTCGTCTGAACAGAACTTGGAATTCTCACCATTTATCGGTAAAATAAATACATGCATTCTGGTCATGCAGTAATCTAGAACCGAATCAGGACAAGACTAGACAGGTTAGACTCCATCCAATCATTTTAACGGCCAAGCAAGAATTACGGTTTGATACTTTAACTAACTAGGGTTATCACAGGCCTAATTACTAGCAAGATGCAGTGAGATTACTCCACAGCCACAAGTCCTGCAGACCATCCAGGTTACCCGGATTAAAAGATTAGAGTTGAATTCAGGTGGGTACATCATCCAGGAAACGAATGTACCCTTATGTAGCTTGAAAGGTGCAACACATGACAGTGTGCTGGAGATGTGCCCTACTCGACGGCAGGCTACTGATCCCAAGGCGTGCCCAGGTAACGAGATTGCCTGTAGCTGAGAGATCTCTTTATGACTAGTGTATTAATCTAGTTATTAGCCTTAGTCCATTTCAATAGGTACTCCTGACCGTGGTACTCAGGAGTCCCCTCCTAGACATGATGCAAGACATGACTAGATTATTTGTACAAGCACAATCGTCCACGGTGTCCAGGATTAATTGTACAGGTCATGTCATGTCAGGTAGCCGTCGCAACAGCTTATCAAGATATATCATGTCAGGTTATCATGTCAAGAGTTCTTGTCAGGAGTGCGCCACGACGGGCCACTATCAGGTCATGTCATGCTCACTTGTCACACCATGTCATGTACAATTGTCATTTTAATCATGTCAATCAAATCATGATTTATCAAGTTCAGGGTAAAAGGCGTAAGGATATAAAATGAGCATAAATATACCATAATAAGATATTAGTACAGATCTATAAGAGGGTCATGCGGTTTAGGGATATGCGGCCAGGAATAATCTCATGCGGCTGAGAGAAGAACAGCCCATGCGGCTGAATAAGGTCAGGCGCATGCGGCTGATAAAGGAAGCCTATGCGACTAAGGATATCAGTCCTCATGCGGCCAGCGGGATAAGAGGGCGCATGCAACCACACGGCTGAGATGAATTGGGTTCATGCGGCTGAGATGAATTGGGTTCATACGGCTGAGATGAATTGGGTTCATGCGGCTGAGAGAAAGGCAAGCTCATGCGGCGGGAAGAGAATAGTCCATGCGGCTACGGAAAGAGGAATGCGCATACGGCTAAGGCAACAATCCATGCGGCAGGGACAGGAGCGGAGCCATACGCTTATGCGGTTAGCGGGGTCATGCGCCTATGTGGCTACAAGTGGACCAAGTTCATGCGGCTCGGGAAGAAGTTCCCATGCGGCTGGGTTAAGTAAAGTCCCATGCGGCTGGGAGAAGCGGGAAGAGAGGGCGCATGAGACTAGGTCAGAGCATTCATGCGGCTGGAAGGAGCGGGTCCTCATGCGGCCAGGAGAGCGCATACGGCCAAACGGGTAACGTCTCATGCCGCTCAAGAAGTGCAGAGCATATGCGGCTGGGGATTGAGCGAGTCATGCGGCTAGATGAGTTCGGCCCTCATGCGGCTCAAGTACTTCCAGTCATGCGGCTGAATAGAACACTTGCCGCATGAAATATTTATGCGGTCAAGTCGAGCACAGTTCATCTTCTCCAAAATTTCGAGAAGAAGAACACCATAAGAGCCAAATTTTTAAGCTTCATAACTCCATCATCCGGAGCCCAAATTCGAACTTCCATAGGTTAAAATGGGGTAGAACGAAAGCCTCTACAACATGGAACCATCAAAACTCAGAAATAACAAGATTAAGTACATCAAAACCCAAGATTTCTGAAAATAAAGTAAACTTAGATCTACAAGAATCTAGCCATGAAAAGAGGAAATGCCAAGTACTAAAGTAAGTTAAAATGTTGTAAGGAAGAGAACGAAGCAATAAAATTTGAGTTCCTCCATGAAGCAAGTTGCACTTGCCTAGACCTCTCTCTCTCTCTCTCTCTGGTAGGTGAAGTAGTAAATGGAAGAAGAAGAGGTTTAATAAAGAGAGAGAAGGAAGAATGGTTAATAAATGGTAGTGGTGGTGGTAGGTAGGGGGTTCACCCTTTGGTCCATGATGAACCAAAGCAATCCCAAACCGAACCCATCCAACCCGAACCAAGAATAAAGCAAGCCAGGGAGGAAAATAAGCAAGAAAATCATGCAATACAAGATAAAATACGTACACGTATTCCAAAATATGTAATATGAACCACAGGCATTACAACTCTACCCACCTTAAAAGAATTTCGTCCTCAAAATTTAATTAAAAGGTTAGAGAGACAAGGACAAGCTATATTAATCATAAGCAAGCTATAACTAGGCAGACAATCACTCATTCAAGCAAGGAATCGAAGGCATGAGGCATAAGGAAGACATTATACCTCACGAGTCAAACAAGTCAGGATACCGCGATCGGATGTCATCCTCACGCTCCCACGTTGACTCACCCAAAGAGTGATGACCCCAAGCAACTCGGACTAACTTGATAGTCTTGTTCTTGAGTATCTTCTCTCTCCGGTCCAATATATACACGGGCCTCTCCTCATACGAAAGTTTGGTACCAACAACCAATTTCGAATGATCCAGGACGTGGCTCGGGTCCGGGATATACTATCGTAATTGGGACACATAAAACACGTCATGCACCTCGCTTAGCGACGGCGGAAGAGCGAGACGATAGGACACATCACCTACTCGCTCCAGAATATCGAACGGCCCTATATACCTAGGACTAAGCTTTCCTCGTACGCCAAAACGAATGACGCCACGGTTAGGCGAAATCCTCGGGAATACATGGTCACCGACAGAAAACTCGAGAGGGCGCCGATGAGAATCGGCCCAATGGCGCTGGCGATCTTGGGCAACTCAAAGATGATCTCGGACACTTCTGACTACCTCAACTGTCTGAGTAATCATTTCTGGACCAAGCATCTGCCTCTCTCCGACATCATCCCATGCTAGCGGGGATCTGCACTTCCTACCATACAGTGCCTCGAACAGTGCCATCTGGATACTGGCTTGGAAACTGTTGTTGTACGAGAACTCCACCCGGTGCAGGTGATCTTCCCACGAACCACCGAAGTCGAGCGTACAGGACCGCAACATGTCTTCAAGAGTCTGGATTGTATGCTCCGACTGACCATCTGTCTGCAGATGATATGCTGAACTGAATTGGAGACGAGTTTCCAAACTCTCCTGCAGGCTACGCCAAAAGTGCGACGTGAATCTTGAATCTCGGTCTGAAGTGATACTAACTGGCACTCCGTACAACCTGACAATCTGTCTTAGGTACATCTCTGCTAACTGAGCTGTCGACTGACCAACTCTAAATGGGAGGAAGTGAGCTACCTTCGTGAGCCTGTCAACTACAACCCAAATAGCATCTCGACCAGCTGGGGATCTAGGTAATCCGGTCACAAAATCCATGGTTATATGCTTCCACTTTCATTCTGGAATTGGCAAGGACTGAAGTAGTCCAGCTGGCCTCTGATGTTCAGCCTTAACTTGTTGGCAAACCAAACATCGAGAGACAAACCGGGCTATCTCCCTTTTCATGCCATTCCACCAAAAATGCTGACGAATATCACGGTACATCTTCGTATTGCCGGGATGAATGGAATACTGAGAACTGTGGGCTTCTGCCATGATCTCATGTCTGATATCTCCACTGGGTACACAAAGACGCTTACCATGCCTAAGTGTACCGTCTTCATGAATGCATAACTCCGGTCACCGGCCTGCCTCACACTCTGCTTTGAGTCGCTGAAGCTTGGAATCTGCTGACTGCGCCATCCGGATCCTCTCGACTATAGTAGACTGAACTTGCATGCTGGCCATCAATGCCACACTGGAAGGGAGGACAACTTCGATACCCATCTTCTGGAGATCTGCTAACAACTCTGGTTGCACTGTTAGGAAATAAGCTCCGGCTCTCCTGCTCAATGCATCTGCAACGACGTTGGCCTTCCCGGGATGATACTGCAGGTTGACATCATAATCCACAAGAAGCTCCAGCCACCTCCTCTAACGCATGTTAAGATCCTTCTGGGTGAAAACATACTTCAGGCTCTTATGGTCGGTGAAAATCTCTACCATATCTCCGTACAAGTAGTGCCTCCACAACTTAAGTGCAAACACTACTGCTGCCAGCTCCAATTCATGGGTTAGGTAATTCCTCTCATGATCACGAAGTTGCCGTGACACATAAGCTATTACCTTCCCATGTTGCATCAGAACATATCCTAAACCTCTGCCTGAAGCATCACAATACACTGAGAATCCTTCAGTTCCATCTGGAAGTGCGAGAATGGGAGGCGTCATCAAGCCTCGCTTCAACTTTTTAAAAGAATCCTGGCACTCTGCTGTCCAAGCAAACTGTAGCTCCTTGCGGGTCAACTAGGTCAATGGTGCTGAAATCTGAGCAAAATCTGAAACAAACCGCCGGTAGTAGCCGACCAATCCAAGAAAACTACGAACTTCTGCAACTGTGCTAGGCACCGGCCATGACTCAATGGCCACGATCTTCTGGGGATCCACTTCTACTCCTCCTCTGGTGATGATGTGACCCAAGTACGAAATGCAATCGAGCCAGAACTCGCATTTACTGAACTTGGCATACAACTGGTGCTCTCTGAGAATCTAAAGAACAACTCTGAGGTGCTGCTCATGCTCCGCTTCACTCTTGCTGTAGACCAGGATGTCATCTAGGAACACAATCACGAACTGATCCAAATAGGGCATAAAGATGCGATTCATGAGGTCCATGAATACAGCCGACGCATTGGTTGCTCCAAATGGCATAATAAGGAACTCCCAATGCCCATATCGGGATCTGAAAGCTGTCTTCGGGATGTCCTGCTCTCTAACTCTGATCTGATGGTATCCTGACCGTAAGTCGATCTTCGAGAACACTGCTGCCCCCTTGAGTTGATCAAACAAATCATCTATCCTCGGGAGAGGATATCTGTTCTTGATTGTCACTGAGTTCAAGGTACGATAATCAACACATAACCTGGACGTACCATCCTTCTTTTTCACAAGAAGCATCGGGGCTCCCCAAGGCGATCCACTAGCACGAATGAATCCCTTGGTTCGAAGTTCTTCAATCATCTTGTACAATATCTCCAACTCTGAAGGCGCCATCCGGTAGACTCTCTCTGACACTGGGGCTGTCCCGGGAATCAAGTCTATGGTGAACTCGATCTTCCGCTCCGGTGGTATACCTGGAAGCTCCTCTGGGAAAACATCTGGAAACTCTTCGACTATCCGGGGCAACTGCACGGCTGCTACTGCCATCCGCAACACTGGAGGAGAAGGCTCAATTGCACCCCGGGAAAAAGAAAACTCTGGCTCGCCTGGAATGCTAAAAACAACCCTACAAATGTGGCAGTCTATTCTAGCATACTGGTTCCTCAACCAATCCATCCCTAAGACCACATCATAATCGGCCATCGAAAACTCTATCAATCTAGCGGGAAATTCCTTACCGCTAACTACGATCCGACACGAGGAAAACACCCTATCGACTCCTACAAGTCCGTTACCAGTAAGTATATTGAGCCTTACCGATAACGACTCGGGCTCCAATCCAACCTGTGTCGCAAATCGTGTAGACATAAAAGAATACGATGCGCCAGAATCAAATAAAGCTGAAGCTGGAAAGGAGTTGACGAGAATAGTACCTGCCATGACCTCTCCTGGTGCCAATCCTTCCTCTGCGGTCATCACCATAGCATGACCATGCCCTCGGGGTGCTGGTCCCCTCTGCTGAAATCCTCGCTGCCTATTCTGACTCTGGGCCTGGGCTTGAACATGCTGCTGGGGGTTCTGCTGCTGGAATACCTGGGACTGAGGCGGCAAGGGCCTCGGTAATGGATACTGCTGTGGCTGGACCGGAGCTGGTCCTCTCACTGAAGAGCTAGAAAGGTTGGACGATGATGAGCCACCCCTATTTGGGCAGGATCCGACCCGATGGTCTGCTGCTCCACAAGCCAGACACAATCCCTGTGCCCTATGACACTCTGCCACTACGTGGCCTGGCTTTCCATAATGAGAACATCCTACTACGAAAGATTGCTTCTGCTTCTGCTGCTACGGGTACGTTGGGGCTGAATGCTGAACCGACGTCACTGAGGCCACCCGCCTCGGAGCTCCAATACTCAAAGCCCTGGCTGCCGGGGCTGGAGCTGAAGACTGATTCATCTGGCCGTGGGATCTCTTCCGACCTCCGGCCCTATCCATAATCCTCTAGGAGGTGTACTCATGCCTCCTAGCTGCCCTCAAGATCGCATCAAAAGTCTGATGCTCAAACTGTTCCACCGCCAATAAAATCTCCAAGTGAAGCCCTTGCTGAAATCGCTGGGCTCTATCATACTCGGTTGCCACCAAGGTGGAAGCAAACCGACTGAGCCTGGAGAACTCGACCGCATATCCATCGAACGTTCTGTCCATCTGCTTCAGATTGGTAAACCTCGTCTGTAGATCGTACCGAGCTACAACATCAAAATACTTGGTCTGGAATCTCTCTCTGAATACTGCCCAAGCAATGGGTGCTGGTAATCCAACGGCCTGCGCTGCCCACCAGCTGCGGGCAAGATCTAATAACTGCAGGCGCACCACGGCTACCTTCTCGTTCTCTGGGGTCCTGGCTGCTTCTAGAATCACCTCTGTGTCCTGAAGCCAAGAATCAGCAGCGATAGCATCTTCACTGCCGTCAAAGAAGGGAGGGTTCAAGCGCTTGAAGCTGTTGGCCGTACTGTTACCCTGATGACCTCCTCTGGTCAATGCATCCGTCACTGCCTGGTGCAAGGCATCTCCACGACGATCTTGGGAAGCTATCAAGGACCTGACGAGTCCTACCAAAGTGCCATCATCAGGCTCGACAGGCCGAACTAGCTGGACTGGTGGTTCTCCATCAGAAGACACGACTCTGGAGGCTACTCCGGAATGCTGGGCTTGATCTCCAAGTTGCTGCTGATCCGCGGAAAGTGCTCCGCCTTGCTGACCGACAGGTCCAGGAACAATGCCGCTGAAGAAGACGACATAGGGAATAATAAGGAAGGACCAAGACAGATCAACGATACAAGCATATGATCAGGACAAGAATCCAGAGATTCAGAAGATACGAGCAGAGATCAAGGACGAATATTGATTGAGACATCTATTCGGTAAACCCTCACATATCTTGATTTACAAGACCTGCATGGGCCACCACTTAAACCATGTCATGCCCCAGAACCAGAATACTGGAGAGCGGGGGCAGACATAGCCAGCTACGTATATTGAAATGGATTCTACCTCGCTATACGGTCACGGTTGTCTAGATACATGAGGGTTTACTACAAGCCGACAGTCTCCTATGGTCATGAACAAGCCTAGTCTCTCAATCATAAACAAGTAAGTAAATCACAAGATGTATGATCATTAAATACACAATAATAAGGCATCCCAAATATTACATATTCAACTGATCATGAAGCTAGTCATTACAAAATGTTAGGACTAGCAAGAGTTTAGTCATACATGATCAACCCTAGGATCTGTCAATCATGTTACAGCCCGTAGGCAGACAATAAGTAAGTGCAACCGAGCTAAACAGGTGCTCGTCGGCTAAACGCCTCAAAAGAATATTTTTACAATAGAGTGGGAGAGCCAAACATAACCCACTCGTTGCCCTGGTTACGCTTGGTGTTCACCATCGGGCTGGAAAAGCGATAGATCCTCTGGAGCTGCTCCAAAATCTGGCCATACAAAACCAGCTGGATCAGATCCCAGAAGAGCAAGTGCCACAAAGGAAGCTTCACTTAGGAACTAAAACCAGCAATCAGCACAAGGGTATATAATTAAAAGTAAGAACTGGAAATAAAGAAAATACATCAGGATGATATACGACAAGACGACCATGGAACTATTCAGATAACCAGGTTACAACCCGTAAACCAAACGAGGATCGGGGTTGTAACCCTTCGTCTGAACAGAACTTGGAATTCTCACCATTTATCGGTAAAATAAATACAGGCATTCTGGTCATGCAGTCATCTGGAACCGAATCAGGATAAGACTAGACAAGTTAGACTCCATCCAATCATTTTACGGCCAAGCAAGAATTACGGCTTGATACTTTAACTAACTAGGGTTATCACAGGCCTAATTACTAGCAAGATGCAGTGAGATTACTCCACAGCCACAAGCCCTGCAGACCATCCAGTTTACCCGGATTAAAAGATTAAAGTTGAATTCAGGTGGGTACATCGTCCAGGAAATGAATGTACCCTTAGATAGCTTGAAGGGTGCAACACATGACAGTGTGCTGGAAATATGTCCTACTTGACGGCAGGCTACAGATCCCAAGGCGTGCCCAGGTAACGGGATTGCCTGTAGCTGAGAGATCTCTTTATGACTAGTGTATTAATCTAGTTATTAGCCTTAGTCCATTTCAATAGGTACTCCTGACCGTGGTACTCAGGAGTCCCCTCCTAGACATGATGCAAGACAGAACTGGATTATTTGTACAAGCACAATCGTCCACGGTGTCCAGGATTAATTGTACAGGTCATGTCATGTCAGGTAGCCGTCGTAACAGCTTATCAAGATATATCATGTCAGGTTATCATGTCAAGAGTTTTTGTCAGGAGTGCGCCACGACGGGCCACTATCAGGTCATGTCATGTTCATTTGTCACACCATGTCATGTACAATTGTCATTTCAATCATGTCAATCAAATCATGATTTATCAAGTTCAGGATAAAAGGCGTAAGGATATAAAATGAGCATAAATATACCATAATAAGATATCGGTACAGAGCTATAAGAGGGTCATACGGTTTAGGGATATGCGGCCAGGAATAATCTCATGCGGCTGAGAGAAGAACAGCCCATGCGGCTGAATAAGGTCAGGCGCATGCGGCTGATAAAGGAAGCCTATGCGACAAAGGATATCAGTCCTCATGCGGCCAGCGGGATAAGAGGGCGCATGCAACCATGCGGCTGAGATGAATTGGGTTCATGCGGCTGAGATGAATTGGGTTCATACGGCAGAGATGAATTGGGTTCATGCGGCTGAGAGAAAGGCAAGCTCATACGGCAGGAGGAGAACAGTCCATGCGGCTACGGAAAGAGGGAAGCGCATACGGCTAAGGCAACAATCCATGCGGCATGGACAGGAACGGAGCCATACGCTTATGCGGTTAGCGGGGTCATACGCCTATGCGGCTACAAGTGGACCAAGTTCATGCGGCTCGGGAAGAAGTTCCCATACGGCTGGGTCAAGTAAAGTCCCATGCGGCTGGAAGAAGCGGAAAGAGAGGGCGCATGAGACTAAGTCAGAGCATTCATGCGGCTGGAAGGAGCGGGTCCTCATGCGGCCAGGAGAGCGCATGCGGCCAAACGGATAACGTCTCATGCGGCTCAAGAAGTGCAGAGCATATGCGGCTGGGGATTGAGCGAGTCATGCGGCTAGATGAGTTCGACCCTCATGCGGCTCAAGTACTTCCAGTCATGCGGCTGAATAGAACACTTGTCGCATGAAATATTCATGCGGTCAAGTCGAGCACAGTTCATCTTCTCCAAAATTTCGAGAAGAAGAACACCATGAGAGCCAAATTTTCAAGCTTCATAACTCCATCATCCGGAGCCCAAATCCGAACTTTCATAGGTCAAAATGGGGTAGAACGAAAGCCTCTACAACATGGAACCATCAAAACTCAGAAATAACAAGATTAAGTACATCAAAATCTAAGATTTCCAAAAATAAAGTAAACTTAGATCTACAAGAATCTAGCCATAAAAAGTGGAAATGCCAAGTACTAAAGTAAGTTAAAATGTTGTAAGGAAGAGAACGAAGCAATAAAATTTGAGTTCCTCCATGAAGCAAGTTGTACTTGCCTAGACCTCTTTCTCTCTCTCTGGTAGGTGAAGTAGTAAATGAAAGAAAAAGAGGTTTAATGAAGAGAAAGAAGGAAGAATGGTTAATAAATGGTAGTGGTGGTGGTAGGTAGGAGGTTCACCCTTTGGTCCATGATGAACCAAAGCAATTCCAAACCGAACCAAGCCAACCCGAACCAAGAATAAACCAAGCCAGGGAGGAAACTAAGCAAGAAAATCTTGCAATACATGATAAAATACGTACACGTATTCCAAAATACGTAATATGAACCACATGCATTACAGTTATTAATTATTAATTATTAATTATTAATTATTAATTATTAATTATTAATTATTAATTATTAATTATTTAAAAATTAACTCATCATTAATTATTAATTTTATAATTAATAATAACTAATCGTCAATTATTAATTATTAATTACTAATCGTTAATTATTAATTTTATAAATAATAATAACTATAATTAATTATAATTAATTAATAGCTTAATTATTGATCATGACTATAATTTAATTATTAATCATAAATCCAAATCCTATGTTTGGTTGGAGTTGGATTTGAATCTTGAAATCCATGATTTGGATTCGAAGGATTTCTAAATCCAAATCCAAATAGTGAAATCCGGTTACCAAACAAGCCCTAATTGGGTTGAAAGGAAAAATGAATTATTAGAATGATTTACACTTTAATATATACCTTCCTCCCTCTCACTCTCTCTTTTTTGCTACTGTAGTATGATGTGTATATGGCTCGTGTTTTACTCCCGAGTGCTACCATTGATCGTAGAATTTGGTGCAACGTCGAAAAGAGTCAAAGTTATTTGACCATAAAGTCTAGAATCGTTCCAACAGATGTGGGGAACAGTAGGGGTGTGCATCGGTCGGTGGTCGACCTATTTGGTCACAACCGAAGTCGAATCGAAGTTATCGGTTTGAAAATAATCACAGCCGAACCAAACCAACTAATTGGTCGGTTCGATTTTGAAACCGACCGACTTGGTTTGATTTGGATCGGTTTGGCTGATCGGTTTTGATGAGACAAAAGTATATAAAAGTTTTTTACAAAGTAAATTCACACAAAAATAAATTCTAACCATCTCTTGTTTAGAAGATGTTTATATGAGATACCAAAGTGGACAATAATCTTCTAAGCAAATCACTTGCATAATAAATTTCTTCCACAAATCTAAAATGGTTCTCATAAAAAACCCTAATCCAAATAGATCTATGAATTGAAGATAGAAAATAAATAAAACATGTGATGGATAATTTGGACCGGATATAAACCTAACTTTATGTTTTTGCTAACTAGGTTCGGTTTGGTTCGATTTAAGCAGTTTTTGGAATGACCAAACTATGAATCGAACCAAATCGGCCGGTTTTTTAACTAGTCAAGTCAAACCAATCTGAACGGACTATCGATTAGGTTAAAAACCGATCGATTCAGTTTGGTTTGTCGATTTGGTCGGTTTGGTCCAAATATGCACACCCCTAGGGAACAAGTATGTGCTCATCAAGCATAACAGAGTTGGATGTGTATAGGAAATGGTTCAGATCTAAAGGCTCACTTTTGTCGGTCAAGATTGCTCCTGAGTTTAGTGAATCATTGATGAACCTGTTTAAGGTCCCTCATCCGCTACCAGCAACGTACCATCGACGATGGCCTATGATAAATTTTTTTATTGATGCTCCGACTCTGTTCTGTAGCTATCGATAGTTAAATACGTGCAGGATCGACCCTGGGGTAAGACAGATAAGACTTCAGACTTGGATAACCCCCCTCTGCTTAGGCCAACCCTTAGGCTCAGCATGATCTCAATAGAGGTGTAGGTCGCGGGTGACCCTACATGATCGACTTACAATAAGAGTCAAGGGACAACCAAAACTATGCTCCGGATAGGGCAATCCAACCTCGTGGGCCGGTCCTGAACATATCATATGCAAATTTATGTTCCTGGGCTTGCATCAGAATGATCAGACTTCGTTTCACCTACTCTATTTTGTATTGTCTACTTTGTCTCTGATGCTTCATCGTAGAATCAAGTAGTTGTCATGGGTGTTGTTTGGTTATTTTGATCAATTAATCATACAAGTTATGAACACTGGTTGGCATCACCATGGCCAGTTGTTTGGTTATTTTTATCTTAAGTCGTGACTTAATAGGGCCCTAAAATGCTGTCATTGGAGCTATGTATCCCAATCCCTATGGTGGACAGGCATGGGTTAGGGATTCATAGCAGCAACATGGTCAGAGAGGGGACAAACTATATTTTTGTCTTAAACCAAATTTGAACTGGTTTGAAGATCAATATGAAGAATTGAAGAAAATAGTACTTCATTGATATGTAAAAAAAAAAAAAATAGTTACAATTGACTTCACCCTCAACTTATTCTCACGCGATCAATGTATGATCACTCTTCCATACATTTGATATCACTTTCAATATTATGAATAATTCCTATTATGGACATTGTCTATTTATCAAAAATCCCTCGATTCTATTCTTGCCACACGTGCCACACAGCTGCCAGAAGACGAAGTCTTATCTGTCGGAATATAGGGGCCTCCTTATTTCCCATTGCCTGTACTTCCTCAATGGTCTCTTGTAAACCTCCTCGACTCATACTATTCAGATGTATCTGGTTCCTTATTTGCTGCCAAATAAAACTTGTGACATTGCATTGGAAGAACAAATGGTCCCTGGTTTCGATCTCGGTGCCACATAGCACACAAAAGCCATCTGGAACCTGTATATGAAACTTTATGAGTCTCTCCTTGGTGAGCAGGCGATCTTTGATTGCTTTGTACATGCATAGTCTCATTTTCGACGCTGCTCCTTTAGTCCATACTATATTGGCCCAATCTACCGATGAGGCCGTATGCCGCTGTTGTTCATAAACAATTTTATGCGAAAACTTGCCTAGAGACGCCCCGTCCCAAACCCATTCGTGTCACGACCTGCTCCCGAATAATCGGACACGAGTCGGACACGCCCAGCCTTCGTCGATGGACACGACGAAGTAAGCTGTACAATTCTAAAGAAAACTCCAAGATACAAGATACATAAAACAACACAGCTGCTATACACGTTCCCAGACCAAATCTCCACAATCTATCAAATTAATACAATATCACCCGGAGACAAATTCGGTAACCAGAATAAATTTATACAATCCTGAATCCTCAATATAATACACATGATACAATTCTACTAAACTAGAAAGAATCTAATCTAGGGCACTGTAACTCTAAGTCCATCCTGAAATACAACTCCACCATCTCCAAGCTCTGACCCAAGGTGGTATCATATCCTTAAAATACCTGTAACGTATCATGTCAGAAAAAGAGCAAAGTATAACCCCGATAAGAAGCACTAAACAATGTAAACTAAAATGCATGATAAGAATCACAATATAAATTATGGTATAAGACAGGAATATGAAACTGTGGTACAGGAATAACAATGAACTATAGTACCGGATCCAGAAACAATAAACTATACTATCAGTGTAACATGCATTTGAAATAACTATCAGAGTATGTGTCCGGCTGGATAAACAATAAACAATGAACAATGAGCACATAAATTATGGTACGACTTAGAGTCCCACATGTACGATGTGAGACCTAAGCTATTAGTCAATGCCTAGCTAAAATAGGATTGGTCACATATCTGTAGTATTTTCCCACCCCAATGTACAAGTAAAGGAACAATGAACTATGAACAATGAACGATGAACGGTGAACAATGAACAATGAACAGTCGTGTGTACAACGTGTCAATATGAGAACATGAAGCAAGATAGAAATACAGAGTAAAGGGATCGAGTCGGTGCACTTGCCTTGGTTTGATTGTACGAGAGTAGTAGAGCATAAGTCTGTTCGCCAAGAATTTGATACAAGTTGGTTAGATTCTAAAATGTCAATCTTAACAAACCAATCACTATGTAAATTAGCCAACTCTAGTTCTACTGGTTAGCAAGGAAGCCTAGTAAAATATTATTTAGATAATACTATTATTGTTTGAAACCATACCAGAATGTTTGCCACCAACATGTTATAGAGGATATTATAGCAAGAATAACCTAGATTTAGTCAATACTACTAAAATAGTTTTAAAGTAAATATTAACAATTACTAGAGTATAATATTTATCAATAACAACTATCATTAAGGTAAAAGTCATTCAAGGGAAAAATATTTATAATATTGGCAATTTAGGCTTTTCTCTTAATTAGGATATAATATTTGGAAAAAATACTTTAAGGCATCATTTTGGAAATTATTACCTTTAGGTAAACATATATTATTATACTATTAAATAATCTATTCCCCAAAAATTATTATCACTAATAGTATAAAATACCATTCATGTATTTTATTAATGTACATGCATATGTATATAATTATACTACATTATACTAGTCTAATTTAACTTAATAGATAGAAGTAATATACTGGGCTTTAAGTCCAGCTTAATTATTTAGATGGAAAAATTTAACATGGGGCTTTGAAGCCCACAACAAAATCAACAACCAACAATGAAAAATAGACTTAAAGCCCAACAACAATTTACGGTTTAAACCAACTCCTTATCCAACCTACCTACGGTTACTCCACAATATTTCAACCATCTAGGGAAATAAACACACGACCAACTGTCTAATGAGCCATCCCATAACTAATCCTTTCTGATAGTGAGCCCACACCAATCCAGTCAAAACTAAGCCTATTACTCTATCCATGCAGAACTATGTTATAACCTACCAAGCAACTCTAGGCTTGGCCCGCCAATGCTATGGACAACATGCTAATACTCAAGTTACAATATTAGTTGAAACTGAAGCATCATAGACAAATAATCTTTGGTGAAAGAAGAATACACACAACCAACCCAGTTGTAACTCGACATTCGAACTCCTCTCCCGCGCCCATGCTTGGCCCAAAGCTAAC
The DNA here is from genome assembly GCA_029216955.1 of Iris pallida. Classification (NCBI taxonomy): domain Eukaryota; kingdom Viridiplantae; phylum Streptophyta; class Magnoliopsida; order Asparagales; family Iridaceae; genus Iris; species Iris pallida. The sequence goes on along the minus strand of JANAVB010031671.1, from coordinate 624,558 downwards.
CTAAACAGTCATCAACCCACTTCCATTTGAATACATAGCATCAACACCATCATCCCAACACAAGCAACCTGTTTAGCATTTCAAACTCAACTTAACTATTAGCTTTCCTCCCAACCACCATTTCGTAAGAATTAAGATACATAGCCAATATACAACTGTAACTTAATAAAACTATGCACCCAAACCCAACACTTTAAAACTCCCATTCCTGCCACGTGTTTCCTGCAGCTGATACTAAAATAGAGACGAGCAAACTGGACCCGAACACAAAATCCACACTAGCATCCTGGACCAAAATCCACATCGAACACGAATGCACCCTGGACACAACTACACACATTCAAAACCGGATGCAAAAACACCCTACATCATCGAGAAAGTTAGAAAGTACCTGAAGAAAGGATCCAATTGAAGACGAGGACGGGATCCAATGTAGTGCCCCGTCCCACTCAGTCAATCGGAGGAATCGAAACGCCGTCGACGTTCGGACTTAGCCTTACAACGACTTGCTCGGAGATATCGCTCAGGTGGGATAGTTTCGGCGAACTTACCTCATCTTAGCCTTCACATAATAAATTGTGTGTTTTCAACTTGCACAAGTAGGCTTAATAATAAAAGAGACGAATCCACATAGCTAAGGGAATAATCCCGACGGATCGAATCGAGTTAGAACATGGAAAACGTCCCACGATCGGCTTAGAAGTATTGCACGGTGTGCTTTGAAAATGACATTCGATCCTTCATCCCGTGGCTTGGGAGAAGGAAAGTTGGTCTTCGGTGCAAAAGCTAAGAGTTAGCCTAAGTCACAAGCGTCGCCCGCGTAAATGCTAGATAAAGCATGCACGTTTCCACTGTGAAAGGCTTGGCATAGCCTTTGCTCGTGCCTCGGGTTAAGTTGTAGGCTGGAGTAAGTTAGGCAAAGTTATGCCGGTCAACCTAAGTCATTCCAAGTGCCGTTCTGCTCTTTCTACGGTTGTCGAGTTAAATAGTCCTACGATCCCAAGGCCCGTCATATGAGGTATGACTTGGGCGATAGCGTTGCGTAGAACACGAGTTGGTTTAAGACACGAGCCACGGTTGGCACGATGTAAAGTTAGCCACGGTCTATGGCACTTAAGGAGCATATTTTTTTCTAGTTAAGTTAGAAGGCTATATAGTAGTCGTTCCCTCGATTTCAACGAAGTAAGCTCACACGACCGTTTGTCGCTGAGGCGGTCCCTCGGTTGGGAGTCTCACGTTCTTATGTACATTGTTAAAGTATGAGATGTTCCCTCGGTTGGGAGTCTTACGATTTCGATGCATGTTATGCAAAGTGTGGTTTAGAGCACGAGATGCTAAGTACAGTTTCAGTCGTACAGTAACATTAGACCATGCATTTACGTGAGTCTAGATGTCTCGTAGGTGCGTGGTCATGGACAACTTGTCGACAAGGGCGATGTTTTTTCGAGCGGCAACCCGGGGCCACGGGACCGACTCGGCCTAGGAAGAAACACGGTATAGCCGAGCTGGGTATGAAGCAACCGGTAGTTTGTAGGGCTTGCATCGGGGATCGCTACCTGCGGTACAAGGGTCCCGTTTGCCAGGCTATGTCCACGATGGCTTGTCGTGCCATTAACCTTTCATATAGATAATTAGCGTACTAAGCGACGAATCCGCATGTACGGTGTCGGTCGTAACAAAGAAAGTATAAGTACGGTTAGACTTGAGTTATGAAATGTATGCTCGGTTGCACCCAAAGTATTATAAGGCCTAGGGTTTGGCTAAGTAAAGACCCGTGCTTCGGCACGAGATGTGACGTCGAGTGTTAAGTCATTGGCATAGAGTTGCACAGGTCAAACTTGAGTCGTTGCGAGTTAAAGTCGAGAAGGGCCGTAGGGCGAGTTGGGTGAAGTTACGTTGAGTTGCTGGGCATGAGATATTAAAGCACGAGTCAAGTTCATGGCACGACCGAGTCATTACGTCCCAGAGTATGGCACGAAAGACAAGTATGAGTCGGTATATTGACAATACAAGTACGAGAATTGGTCTTGAGGCACTGCCTTGAATAGGTTGAAGTCACGAATAGAGTATGGCATGACCCTGTCATCCCGAGTTGAAGTTCGGTCAAGTACATACGCGATGAGGCACTGCCTCGATCGAAACACACGTTGGCATTATAGCACGACCATGTCATGGCATATCGGTTTGGTCAGGCATCGTAGTCCTAAAACTGATACTAAGGAAAGAGTAGAAAGACAATCGTAAAGGGACTTGTATTGTACAAAGTAAATAAATGTGTTAGTTTTGTATGGGTAGGTGAGGAGTTCACTCCACCAGTACAGTTGAGTACTGACTCCCACATAGTTTACATGTGCAGGCACAGGTAGAAGCTCGTGGCACGGAGCTCGCTTGGATGCGTAGAGGCACGGAGTTCCTTGGCAATTCGAAGCGCGCGGCCGCATGGATACAAGACTTATACGGGAAATAATGTATGGATGTCGTCTTCTAAAGCATCCGCTAGCTCGAGACATGTATTGAGAGATGAGAGAGAGCTGAGTGACTTGTAATGTGGGAAGAGTGTCTTGAGAGATTTGTAATCTTGGCCTTGCGCCCCATTGTAATCCTTATTTCAATATCAATAAAGATCATCGTTTGAGTAACTGGTGTTTTGTTCTAAATTTTTGCCGAATATTAAACATCTCTGCTTGGGACTTCTGTGCGACGACCCCGTCGCAGCCGCTGAAATCGACCATTATGGAACCCTCCTTGCACGAGCACAATCTAGGCTCGTACGGCATCACTCCTTAGCGAGGATGATCGCTCCTACGAGAGCGGGGCGTGACATAAATGGTATCAGAGCATGACTTTACGTCCTTGGACTATCGATTGAATTCTTTAACTCTGTTGTTTTTGCAAACTCCAAAGTGTTACTTCCTTAAACTTGATATCGTTGGTGCGCTCTCTCTCAAATGTCCCACGGATGTCCATACAATAAGTCTATCTATTTTATAAAACATAGGAGAACAGATTTTGATAAAGAAACAAAAAGATGGTTTGCGTAAGCACGGTTGGCTAAGTTAGGTGCATATACACCAAAGTTACGTCGACCTTAGAAAAGTCGAGTACGAAAATCGAATTGTGTCGAGCAAGAATGAGTTGAACTCGATTGAGTAAGTGAGATGACTATCGATAGGGATGCTATCGAGCGATGATGTTATCGTCGGTACGATGTAGATGAGCGTGCTTGGAATTAGAGGAATGGTTCGAACGAGATTCAAAGAAGTCGATTTTGATTCAAATGGTAGTTTTGAGGATTTGTTGTATGACTTCATTCTTGAGTGGTGTATACGATAACCTCAGGAATGTCGATCGAACGATTGAGGATACGGAGTGTTAATGAGTCTATCCGTAAGAGTCACATGTGTACAAAGCCGTTGATCGAGTATCATTGAATAAGTTGTAGTCTTGAGATTTGACGATGTTGATTCGGACAACCTAGAATTGACGCGCACGGAACGTGCACAGGATTGAGGATTACGCGAGTATAAAACGTAAAAATAAATTGAGTAGGTGAAATCAAATCGAAGAAAAGTTAGGGTGTGTGAATGGATGACTTGATCGAGGAAATTAACACGGATCATATACGAAAAGTTAGCATGACGAGAAGATAGCGTGCACGAAAGGTTTGATTTTGAAGTTACAAAATGACTCTAAGGATTGGAATAGATGTCGTTCGATGATTTGAGTTAGCAAGGAATGATACGAATTGAGAAAATATGCTGGTCCATGACATAAGATAGACGTATGAACACACGTGAATTTGTGTTGAAGAATGTGACGTTGTGAATGATTCGAGGGATAATGATCGAACTTGAATTTGAATGTCGAGGAGAATATCCAGAAGGACGATAGCATCAGATGCACGACTCAAAATTCGTTACAAAGGAAGATCGTCAGGTTACGCATATCGTTGATGGTATTGAGGCGTACCAAAGATCGATATGCGACAACTCGGGGGTACTCTGACTCGACGAATGACGATCGTACAAGTGTTATTGTTCGGCTGGATGCTATACTTTGGATTTTGATTGAGATGAATGTTGGATAAAAATGATCGTATCTAGATGGTTACGCGGATAATCACAGCGTCGACAATCTTGTCTTGCGCGAGTGCAACTCTAGCCTCGCACATACGTTGTATCGAATTTGGGGCGATCATTTAGCGTGAGCACTGACATGGTGATTCATGTCGCGGGAATGATCGAACTCAAAAAATTAGGATACGACAACTTTGATTATCCCGACTTGTTTGGTTGGATACGAAGGAAAATTCGAGGATGTTAGGACTTACGATTGATGATTGAATGAAACTTGAGGATTGTGTAGGTCCAATCCGCACATCAAGAATGAACTAGTCTAGTCACAAACAAGAGTTACATCCCGATGAGAATGATTATCTCACGGAAGCGTGTACGATGATTCATGCCCACCGTGGATAATCTGACTCGCGTGAGATCGAGGCGCAACATATTGTTAAGTCAGACGACCTTGTGATCGATTACGTAAATTGGGATAAATGACTTGGGGAGTGTGAAATGTGAATTATGGTTTAGCGATGAATCGTGTCGTAGCGTACTTAACTTAGAAGGATTGATAGGCGGATTACGTCGAACGTGTTCGAAGAGATAGACTACGCGAAATGGCTTGATGAACGAGTGCTGTTGATACGTCGTAGAATTGGTTGAACGTGAGTTATCATAGGATGGCTTTGCTAAACGACTCGGACCCCGTACGATGAACGTTGGGATGTGTGTAGGGAATCAATGCTCGATGTTTAGAAATTGGAGTGATACGAGCTTGGATAGAAAATCCCATACCATCGATTTGGTTTGACCTTAGGATAGGGTCAGTGTTGATATCGTTGTTTGGGAACTATGATTCAAGTACTGACGGAAAGACATAGCCTAGCGGTTAGGCAGACGTCCGAGTATGAAGCGATAGAAAATTGTGGAGGCACCACTCATAAGGTTCGGTTGATATGCACGTATATCATGGACGCCCGAATATGTGCACGATCCGACTCGAGTGGTGATGGCGGATTCTCTATCACGAGGCTTGGCTGAAATGCATGTATTTTAGGGACGCCTGGAATATATGCATGATCCAACTAAGTGATATGTTGAATCAAGTGAGACTTGAGAAAACGAGAGAGTGTTGAGGATTTTGAGATCGTGAGTTTTGAAGAAATATTGATGGTAATACGATCATTGAATTGAGACGAGTTCGAATGTTGGTTGATCAGTTGGTGTGCCTTACGACTAAGTTAGCGATAAGCACGAGCGTGGCTCGGATTGAGGGAACGCATAGGGGTGGTGTGTGCGAGAAACGTAGGATATTGAATCAAGTTATAAGCCGATAAGTGTACTCAGTAAGTTTTGAGGATGAAACTTTTTCTGAGTGGTGTATGATGTAGTACCCCATCCCACTCAGTCAATCGGAGAAATCAAAATACCGACGGTGTTTGGACTTAGCCTTACAACAGTTTGCTCGGAGACATCGCTCAGGTGGGATAGTTTCGGTGAAGTTGCCTCATCTTAGCCTCCACATAATAAATCGTGTGTTTTCAACTTGTACAAGTAGGCTTAATAATAAAAGAGACGAATCCACATAGCTAAGAGAATAATCCCGACGGATCGAATCGAGTTAGAACATGGAAAACGTCCTACGGTCGGCTTAGAAGTATTGTACGGTGTTCTTTAAAAATGACACTCGGTCCTTCGTCCTGTGGCTTGGGAGAAGAAAAGTTGGTCTTCGGTGCAAAAGCTAAGAGTTAGCCTAAGTCATAGGAGTCGCCCACGTAAATGCTCGATAAAGCATGCACGTTTCTACTGCGAAAGGCTTGGCATAGCCTCTGTTCGTCCCTCGGGTTAAGTTGTAGGCTGGAGTAAATTGGGCAAAGTCATACTGGTCGACCTAAGTCATTCCAAGTGTCGTCCCGCTCTTTCTTCGATAGTCGAGTTAAATAGTCCCACGATCCCAAGGCCCATCATATGAGGTATGACTTGGGCGATAGCGTTGCGTAGAACACGAGTTGGTTTAAGATACGAGCCACGTTGGCACGATGTAAAGTTAGCCACGGTCTATGGCACTTAAGAAGCATGTTTTGTTCAAGTTAAGTTGGAAGGCTATGTAGTAGTTGTTCCCTCGATTTTAAGGAAGTAAGCTCACGCGATCGTTTGTTGCTGAGGCGGTCCCTCGGTTGGGAGTCTCACGTTCCTATGCACGTTGTTAAAGTATGAGACGGTCTCTCGGTTGGGAGTCTCACGGTTCCGATGCACGTTATGCAAAGTGTGGTTTAGAGCACGATATGCTAAGTACAGTTCCAGTCGTACAGTAACATTAGGCCATGCATTTACGTGAGTCTAGATGTCTCGTAGGTGCGTGGTCATGGACAACTTGTCGACAAGGGCGATGTTTCTTCTAGCGGCAACCCGGGGCCACGGGACCGACTCGGCCTAGGAAGAAACACGGTATAGATGAGCTCGGTATGAAGCAACCGGTAGTTAGGGGGCTTGCATCAGTGATTGCTACCTGCGGTGCAAGGGTCCCATTTGCCAGGCTATGTCCACGATGGCTTGTCATGCCAGTGACCTTTCATATAGATAATTGGCGTGCTAAGCGGCGAATCCGTATGCACGGTGTCGGTCGAAACAAAGAAATTATAAGCACGGTTAGACTTGAGTTATGAAATCTGTGCTCGGTTGCACCCAAAGTATTATGAGGCCTAAGGTTTGGCTAAGTAAAGACCCGTGCTTCAGTGCAAGATGTGGCGTCGAGTGTTAAGTCGTTGGCATAGAGTTGCACAGGTCAAACTTGAGTCATTGCGAGTTAAGTCGAGAAGGGCCGTAGGGCGAGTTAGGTGAAGTTACGTTGAGTTGCTGGGCATGACTTCAAATTGTAAGGCACGATCGCATCGTCCCAACACAAGTATAGGCAAGGCTTAGCGAGGAGGCACTGCCTCAGAGATATTAAAGCACGAGTCGAGTTCATGGCATGACCGAGTCATTACGTCCCAGAGTATGGCACAAAAGACAAGTATGAGTCGGTACATTGACAATACAAGTATGAGAATTGGTCTTGAGGCACTGCCTTGAATAGGTTGAAGTCACAAATAGAGTATGGCACGACCCTGCCGTTCCGAGTTGAAGTTCGGTCAAGTACATACCCGATGAGGTACTGCCTCGATTGAAATACATGTTGGCATTATAGCACGACCATGTTATGGCACATCGGTTTGGTTAGGCATTATAGTCCTAAAACTGATCCTAAGGCAAGAGTAGAAAGACAATCGTAAAGGGACTTGTATTGCACAAAGTAAATGAACGTGTTGGTTTTGTATGGGTGGACGAGAGCTCACTCTACCAGTACAGTTGAGTACTGACACCCACATAGTTTACATGTGCAGGCACAGGTAGAAGCTCGTGGCATAGAGCCCGCTTGGATGCGTCTAGGCACGGAGTTCCTTGGCGATTCGAAACGTATGGCCGCATGGATAAAAGACTTATACGGGACATAATGTATGGACGTCGCCTTCCAAAGCATCCGCTGGCTCGTGACATGTATTGAGAGATGAGAGAGAGCTGAGTGACTTGTAATATGGGAAGAGTGTCTTGAGAGATTTGTAACCTTGGCCTTGCATCCTATTGTAATCCTTATTTCAATATCAATAAAGATTATCGTTTGAGTAACTAGTATTTTATTCTAAATTTTTGCCGAATATTAAACGTCTCTGCTTGGGACTTCTGTGCGACGACCACGTCGTAGCCGCTGAAATTGACCGTTATGGAACTCGTCTTGTACGAGTGCAATTTAGGCTTGTGCGGCATCATGCCTTAGCGAAGACGATCGCTCCTACGAGAACGGGACGTGACATCCAAGGAGTCAGACACGTCTCTATGCTTCCTACCAGGTTCAAAGTCCTGTTGTAACATTTTATCAAACAAGTTCCAAGCATACATTCAGGAATAATTTTAGACCAAAATAGAGTTCAATCCTCCAGAATTTCGAAGAATTAAGGAAACAGTAAAGAATTAAGATCTAGTTACTCACCGACAAAGTCAACCTAAGCAATCCACCGACCTCAAATCGACCCGATGTTCTTCAGATCTCAATTTCTTGCAATCGGCCGATCGTACAATGAAGGGGAACTACGCGAAAAATTAGAACAATGTCGAAAGACTGATTCACCGACAATGCGATTGCCGAGTCTATAAAGAACGATGAGAATCTCTAAAGAAAAGTTCAATCAGAAAGGTTCGATCAAGATTCTGAGTGCAGGAACAGAATTCTCCAAAGAAACAAAGTGAAACTTACCATGACCGTCGATGATGAGTCATGGTGAAGAACAACGGAGAGGCGGTCCGCTCGTCACAGAGGAGTCTCCGCCGAAAACATATGAGCGCCGCTCGTCATGGATCTGGTCGCGCGTCGACTTAGAGATCGCCGGCCAGGAGGAAGCCTTGCGTCACTTCGCCGTCGCCTGGAGCCGTTGTCGTCACCGATGAAGTTACGTGCACCACCGGGAATAACTTGCTTCTGATTGGGGAAAACGCCAAAGATTAGGGTTAGGGCTGCGAAAGTTGCAGAAGAGATAGAGTTGGGAAAGAAGGAGGAGGTTGGGGAAGAACAGCTCTGCTCGAGCTCTGTTCTTAAACTGAGTAATGAATTAAGAAGAGAGAGATGAGAAAACAGTATAGAGATAGTTTTTAAATATGAATATGAAGTTTTCACATAAGCCCCTCCACCTTAAATGATATTTACACAAAAGTCCCCCCTTTTGTAAATTACAAAAATATAAAAAATTCAGTTAGGAAATTGGTTACAAGGTTGTTATAAATGGAGGGAAAATAAAATTTGAAACCAATTTCAAATTTGCTCTTAATCTTAAAAATTGTATTATTAAGAAACTTGTAAATCAGTTAAATATTCAAACCATATATAAAATATATCTAAATAAAAAAATCCCAGAAAATAAATAGTAATAATAATTCGGAAAAGCGGGGTTACAATCCGTCTGCTAGTCCATCCTTCTCGATGGGGATCCCATTGATCTCTTCTTGAAACCATAGTTTGATGTACCTGTCTGTTATATGCCACTCTCCATTGGTGATACATTTACTGACTTTATCCACGTTGCCGAGAATCTCGAACGTGGGCCAGCCTAATCTTTCTATCAAGCTGTCCTGGCTGATCCATGGATCCGTCCATATTTTTGTGTCCTGTCCATTTGACCCACTTCAACCTTAGCTTCAACGTCGGTCGTTGCTTCCGTATAAGTTTTTACGCGACCGATACATTATTATCGACTTTCATCACCCAGAAATTACCATCTTTGTCATATCTTTTAGCGGTCTAAAGTACCCACATGGACTTGCCTTCCAAATATCTCCAAGCAAGCTTGAGTATAGCGACTTCCCTGAGTGTCCGTAGTGATCGCATGCCGATGCCGCCCTCCTTCTTTCGCTGACACAACTCTTCCCACGCAATAGTATGCATTCCACCCCTCCAAACAAAGTTAGCACATAATTTTTCTGTTTTGTGCATAGTCTGTACTGGAATGATAATGGCCTGGAGCAAGTATGTAGTGATCGCCAATATTGTAGATTGAACGAGTTCAATTCGGCCACCAAACGAAAGTAACTGCGACTGCCATCCTTCCAACCAACTTTGGACATATTGAACTAGCCCAGTATAATCACTGTCAGTGGCGTAATTAACTGTAAGCATGACTCCGAGATATCGAATTGGGAGTTGTCCCTTGTCTATTCCCAAGAAAATTCTCCAGTGGTCTTGCTGCGGGCAATCCTTACTGAAATATATTTGTGATTTGTTCCTGTTAAGAACCAATTCAGTAGCATGGCCAAACTCCGCGAGAACCCGGCCGAGGTTCTCAACTCCTTTTTCTGTTGGCTCCATGAATACTAACAAGTCGTCAGCATATATAAGATGCGTAACAATTGGCGAGACTCGTCGGTACAGGGGGCTTATTAGTTTCCTGTGTACCACCAAGTCCAACAAACATGAGAAGTGCTCCATCACTATAGTGAATAGGTATGGTGATAGTGGATCACCCTGCTGGATGCCTCTGTTGCTCCCAAAAAATCTATGTGGCTGACCATTTATGATGATAGAAAAAGTAGGCACAAATATGCATTCTTTTATACGGTCCACCCACTAGTTATCAAACCCCATCCTCCTCATGGTCTCACAGACGAATTTCCTGTTAACCATATCATAGGCCTTGCGAAGATCAAGTTTTAAGCACCTTTTCTTCCCACCCGGCTTGTTGAACTCTCGAACTAACTCATGTACAAGTAGACAATTTTTTGCAATGGATCTCCCCTTGATGAATGCTGTCTGGTTGGAAGAGATGAGTTCTGTCATGATGTCCTTTATCCTGCTGCATATCACTTGTGTGATAATTTTATAGATGAAATTGCAGTAAGCAATTGGCCGAAAATCTCCCAGTTCGGTAGCTCCTTCCTTTTTGGGTATCAATGTAAGGAATGTATGATTCACCTCCTTCAACAGTCTTCCGGTTAGGAAGAAATTATGTACCACTTGGTAGATGAGTCCCTTAAGTTGTTCCCAGTATTTTTTGTAGAATTGAGCATTGAACCCATCTGGGTCGGGTGCTTTAATTGGATCAGCCTTCATGATGATGCTATCTATTTCTGCCATATTCACCTGTTTCCTTAGCAATTTGTTCCCTTCTTCGGTTACAATACGCTTGGGGATGAGGTCGGGAAAGTCTTCTATGTAATCTTCTTGGTTGTAAAGATTATAGTAGAAGTAGATAGCTTCTTGTTGCATTTGACCCTCATCTCTGACTTCTTTTCCTTCATCTTTAATGAGCGTCGTCATAGCGTTATTATGTTGGCGTGCCCTAATAGTAGCATAGAAAAAATTCGAACACCGATCGCCATCTTTTAGCCATGCACACTTAGTCCTTTGTTGGAGATGAGTCTCTTCCAGTTGTCCGAGTCGCCTAACCTTTTCTTGGATGCGGACTTCTTCGACTATGTATTCAGTGACATTAGGAGCAGCTTGAATCTTATTTTGAACTTCCTGAAGTAGGCGTTCCTTATCGGCCAGCATTGGCCGCGGTCTCACTTTGTCCGATTCCCGAATAGCATTCTTGATACCTTTCAATTTCTGTGTCAGCACGAATTGGGGGCTACCACTTATTTGGACGGCCATAGCTCTGTCTACTGTTTTATGGTATCCCTCCATCTCTGGCCGTGAGTTGCAGTATCGAAACAACCGTCTTTTTGTAGTCGATGTAGCTTCTAGCTTAATAAGGATGGGGGTATGGTTACTTGTACCACTGTATAAGCCTTCCGTAGGAATCAAAGGAAACATGTCTAACCATTTGTTATTACATATTGCACGATCCAGCTGGCAAGCTACCCATCTTGATGCAGATCGGTTATTCCAGGACCAAAGGTGGCCCTTTCTATTGACACACCTCAATCCCGAACCCAAGAGTCAATTCTAGAAATATGCAAGGATGGATTCTGGTACTGGCCGGCCCTCTATCTTCTCCATTGTGCTAAGAATAGCATTGAAGTCACCGCATAATAATAGCGGAGTGCCATCTCCTATCATTGTCCTAATACGGACAATATCTTCCCAAAGCTTGAACCTTCTTCATCGATCATTTTGTCCATAGACCGCTCCCAGTATGACATTAAGACCGCCTTTGTTAGTGAAATTAATAACTATAATTTGGTCAGTTAGATGCATTACCTGGCTTGACCATATATGCGAGTCCCATTGGACCCAGATTTGAGCCATCTCACAATGTTATAGGTTGTGGACAGATTCCCAATTGTGGGGTGTCCGTTGCATAAGTATGGCTTCTGATTTAATCTTACTCTCGATGATAGCAACTATATATATATATCACTACAACAAATAGGGCATACAATAGCAGTTTATCTATAGCGTTCAAGCCTCCATGCTATAGAATGTCATCATCAATAGCGTTCATTTCGCAGTATTATTAAAAGAGCATACAATAGCAGTTTATCTATAGCATTCGAGCCTCCCTGCTATTATCATCATCCATAGCGTTCATTGTGAAGTGCTATTAAAATTTCATATAATGGCAGTTTATCTATAGCGTTTATGCCTCCCAGCTATTTTGCTGTTAACAGAACTTTATATAGCGTGTTATGAATGCTGTTAAAGGTATAGTTTTTTCTGGATGCTGCTTATGTTGCTATGCCCGTATGTCAAAGTAAGGTATCCAGTTCGATTAGGAGCAACATCGTATTCTATATATTTTACATATTTAAAAAAAACTATAGCACATTTTTGATGCTATATAAGTTACAACGTCATAATGGATTAAATCGTTACTAAAAAAAATTTATGTCAAGGATTCTGCAGAATACTCTTTAAATCAAACTAACCTTTCAGAAATTTTATATAAAATTCCTCTCCCCTGGTAAACCGAATAAAAAATTTTAGTAATATATATACGAAATATATCTTTGTATATTTAGTAACTATATATTGACAAAAAAAATTATAAATAAACTGAAATATTGGTTAAACCAAATGAACTAAAAATTGAACAGATTTATTCCGTTCGGTTTGGTTCGATACGGGATATTCGGTTGGTTTCAATTTTTGTTATTCGAATGGTATCTCAGGGAGTCCTTTTACCAGGGAGTCCTTTTACCAGTCAGCACATACCATATCTCTCTTGAATGGTATCTCAGGGAGTCCTTTTACCAGCTTTTTGGTGCTTAGTCGTGAGATAGTATCCATTTTAGCATGTCCTAGCCTCATATGCTATGGCCAGCTTTTATCTAAGTTTACGACTAGGCATCTTCCTGCATTATTAGTACTCTTTAGAAAGAAAACATAAATATTGTCTTCTCTAATCCCTTCATATACGGGATTACCAGATGACATATCATATATTGTACATTTGTCTTTAACAAAATTGATGCCATAACAATTATCTGTCAAGTGACTTATGCTAAGTAGGTTATGTTTCAATTCTGTAACTAGACAAATATCTTTTATTATAGGATAAGGAGATATACCAACAATGTCGTTTTCAATGATATTACCTCTCAAGTTATTTCCGAAGGAGACATATCCTTTTTTCTTCATCGATAGCGTAGCGAACAAAGATGCATCACCAATCATGTGCCGCGAACATCCGCAATCGAGGATCCACTTGCTTTTAGCATGAGAGGGTTGAGGGTCCACCTACAAAACAAGTAGATAAAACCTTTGGTACCCATTAACTGAAGGGTCCATGATGATTAGTTTTAGGTCTCCAAACTAATGTGTGATTGTCAACAAGATTTCTTGCTAGACAATACTGTGATATGTGTCAGTGAGTACCACAGTATGTGCAAGTAATTTTTGAAAGCGTGTTAGTAGAATTAGTGTTGACATACATATGTGGTTTCTTTGAAAACCTATATGTGAAAGCATGGTGATATTCGTATTTCTTACGTGTTTCTATGTTTTAGTCCTCTTAGGTGTATGCTTAGCATTAGGACTAAATTTAGGCTTTGTCACATGTATAGCCTATTTGTCTAACTTGATTTCTAATTTTTTAGAAATCTCATAAGACTCTTCATATTTAGCAGTCATATCTATGAGTCTTTGTTTTTTGATTAAGTGCTTCTTCTTCTCTATGTCATATAATTCTTGTATCTTGACATAGTCTCTTTCTTTCTCTTCAATATTGAAGATAGCCTTATGGTAGTCTAATTTAAGCTTGGCTATCTCTTCCATGTTACCGGTAGTAGATGTCTCTTTAATGTCTTCAATGAGACTAGACAGTCTAGCTGCTTCGGTTGTGTGTGCCTTAACCTCTTTTCGAGATTGCTTATACTTGTCAAGCATATTTATGTGTTCTTCAAGTAGTTCACTGAAGGCATTTTTTAACTCATCGAAAGTAAAATCATCATACAAAAGATTTGAGGATACCTTATCAAAAGCCATAAGACAGACATTAGCATTTCTGCAGGGTCTGTCTTCTTCCTCTGAGTCACTGGCATCACTTTCATGCCAGATACTTATATTTGTGTACTTTTGACTAGTTGTTACTTTTCTGCTTGATCTTGATATATCGTATGGACTGCTTTTCTTTGAAGTTGGACAGTCCTTTTTCATATGCCCTGATTTTTTGCATCCAAAGCATATTGTTTCTTCTTCATTGCTTTCTTGGATATCTCTCTTCTTTCTGTTTGATTTCTCAAACTTTAGGAGTTTTCTGAAGTTTTTCACTAGCAGGGCTTGTTCATCACCATTTGATGATTCTTCCTCAGAATTATTGCATGTTGACTTTCTGGCTTGAGATTTAAAGGCGATAGATTTTTCCTTTGGGGTAGCTTCTTCAAACTCTTGCAGATCAAGCTCATGGGTCATAAGCTTGCCCATAAGTGTTTCCAGAGTCATGGTAGTGAGATCGTTTCCTTCAATGATTATCGTTATCTTTGGGTTCCAGTTCTTGGTTATATCCCGTAGCACTTTTTTGATCTTCTCGTGATTACTATAATCCTTACCAAGAGATTATAGAGGATTAGTAATATCAAGGAAACGAGTGAACATCTGTACAATTGACTCACCGATTTTTATTTTAAAATATTCATATTCATGTGTTAGTCTCCTGATTTTGGATTCCTTTACTTGGGAAGTTCCTTCATGAGTTACCTCAAGAAGTTTCTAAATCTCATGAGACGTCTTATAGGTTGAAACTCTGTTGAACTCCGTTTTGTCAATTGTACAGAACAGTGCGTTAATGGCACGAGCATCTAGACTAGCCTTTGTTTTTTCAGCCTCTGTATATTTGTCATGAGGCTTGTCTGTAAGTATGCCATCAACTACTGTAGGTGGCAGTTTCTTATAACCGTAAATAACTATAGACCAAATATCAAAGTCAAGAGACTTTAAAAAGAAGGTCATTCGTATTTTCCAGTAAGTATAGTTTGTTCTATCAAATAGTAGGGGTCTATTTGTGGATTGCCATTCACCATTGAATATTGATTTCACGGCTACCATATATATACTCAGAGGTTAGTTATATTAGGATATAACCTGCTCTGATATCAATTGTAGGACCGTTGAGCACCTTTAAAGGAGGATAAATAGAGTGAGTGTGAGTGCAGTGGAATAAATCACCAATTAAAAATTAAAAACAGATAGCTATGGCAGTGAATAAAGAGACAATAAATAAATGTAGTAAGAGATAGAGAGATTAAACTCAGTGACACAGTGATGTATACTGTATCCCTCTGAGAGGACTAATCTAATCTCGAGTACTTTTGCTCGATGTTAATCCACTATGGCACAAGCTAATTGAGAGCTTGCAGTCTCTTACAACACCGTGCTTGGTGACAAGTGCACGACCGAGTTCACAACACCGTGCTTGGTGATGAGCGCACGATCGGCTCCAGAAATAGAGATGATTTCTGAACTTTGAAGGACCTCTTTACAACTCTTGAGAACCAAAAGACACTAGATCAAATAGATATTATTGACTTTCGGCTAAGAGATGTGTAGGCAAAATGTGAAAGCTTTATATCGAATAAAAATACTTATTGAAGAGAGAAGAGAAGATGAATTGAATAAGTGATTTGAAATGAGAAATTCTTCTCTATTTATAGGTATTTTTCTGGGACCGAACTCGGACCGAATTCGGATGGAGTTCAGATACATAGATTTTGCAAACGAATGTTACATGCAGATTTGGAGGTAACAAATATTTGAATTCAAACTGATCGAACTCGGACCGAACTCGGTCTGTGTTCTGTCTCAGTTTAAATATAAGATATTTGCCAAATTTTGTTGCATATAAGTGAATGGTATGTTTGATAAGTGGACTTTGGATGGATAGGCTGTATATAAGAGTGGACTGTGGTTAACCTAATCTAGTAGTACCCAGTCGATCTTACAATTTATATCCTAGAATCAATAAAGTTAAAATACATAATAAATTGTAAAAATTACTTGGATAGATTTTAATAAAAATTGAGCTTCAGAATGATGATTTGCATGCTTGCTGATGTAGTAGTACGCTTCTTGATATAGATTTCACTTGACCTGAAATGATTAGCAGCAGTTCGTATATTTTGTGTATTGACTTAAGTCATTGTTGATTATCAAAATCGGGTGTGACCATCAGGAATTGGCCAATATCAAGGCCCAAAAGCCCCCCAATGGCCGGCCACATATAGGGGATTAGGTTCCCTTCTTCTCATTTCATCTTGCCTCTTTTATTCTCCAAGTATTCTTTCCCAAATTAGAGAGCTACCCTCTTTGATTTGATCTCCATTCCCTTATATTCTTCCATCCAAACTTCTCTCAATCCATCTCACACCATCAAGGAAAGATTCTAGCCAAGAATTTGGACAAGGTGTAAGGAGAGGTGTCCTTTTGGATAAATCTTCGTATCGGAGCCGTGTCCTTAAGAATTTTATTAGGATTCTACTCCCATTAGGTAAAACCTATCCTGTATTTTGATTTTCTTGGTATATTAATAAGTTTTGATTTCATTAGGATCACTCCCATTGCATGTATCATCATTATGAACCAATTAGAGGCACATTTGAGTCCTCTCTAGGAAGTGGGATTAGTTTTGGTGTCCCCATAGAGAGATTTCCACTAGAGGCACACAATTTATTTGGTTTTATGTCCAATAGGCTAATTTGGCTTTTAATTTCAATTTTGGCATTGTTAGAGGGTAGTTTAACCATGGTTAGGATGTTAGGATTAGTTTTCATTTGGGTACCTAAGGTTGGATCTAAGTGGTTTATGAGTCTCTACATATCATTTTTATGTATATTTACATAGTGGACAATTTTGTATATATATCTATATATATATTGATGTGTTGTAGTGTTGTAAGAGTGGGAATTGAGGATATGAGATGAGTTTATATATGGTTGTGTGTGTTGTGAGAGGGAATGAATGAATCAGTGAATGGATGAATGAAGGAATGAATGATTGAAGGAATGAATGAATAGAAGGATAGAGGAGTAGAGAGTGGGGGAGAGGGAACTGCAGCCACAACAGTAGGGAGGGGGATTCACAGCAGCTGCAGCAGCAATAGCAGTCTTGGGCTGCTGTCCAAGACAGCAGCAGCCACTTGGGGCTGCTGTAGGGCAGCCCCTGGCCTCATTTGTTTCCCCATTGACCCCTTGTTAACCCTCTATATAAAACTTTATATAGCCCTATCTGTGTGTATGTTTGAGTGATAAATGTTAGTGTATAGTTAGTGTAAATGATAAGATAAGTTAGTATGAAATGTTAGTAAGGTAATGTGTTAAGATAATGTTAGAATGCCAAGGTATTGGATAATGGAGGGTAAGGTATTATATGAGATATGGTATTTGAGTATATGATTAGATATAGTATAGAAGTTAGTATTAGATTATGGGTGTGGTACTAGATTTGAGTGGAGTGGTATCTATGATATCAAGTGAATATCATAGGGTAAATGAGGTTTACCCTATTTGAGGGCAAGGTATTGAGATACCTTCAAGATACCAAGTTAGAGTATCAAGATACCAAGATATGGTATCAAGATACGAGGGTAAAGTGTTAGGATACCATCATAGAGAGGTCCCTACAAACTAAGGTTGTGGCTTGGTTGTGGGTTTACCTAGCTAAGGTAAGGGATTACCTATGTTAAGGTATTTACCCTAAACTAAGATTTTGGTATTGGAATACCAATTTGACCAAGATACGAGATGTCTTGGTTGATAAATGTTAGGATTAGGATACTTGGACTAGTTTTGACCCCGTTGACTATGGTTGACTGTTTTGACCCAAAGTCAACCAAAAGTCATCACTTGGTCTAAAAATATTCAGAACTTGACTAGAGTTGACCAATTTACCAAAAGTCAACTGTTAGTCAACATTAGACTAGATTGACCTAGAATTGACCAGAGTTGACCAGTTGACCAGAACTTGAGCAGAGTTGATCAGTTGACCAAAAGTCAACTGTAAGTCAACCCTAGACCTAGTTTGACCTAGTTTGACTTGGGTTGACTTGCTATGACCTAGTATGACCTAATATGACTTAGTTTGACTTGCTTTGACCTAATGTGACTTAGTTTGACTTGTTTTGACTTAGATTGACTTGGTTTGACTTGCCTTGACCTTGATTGACCTAGATTGACTTAGTATGACTTGATTTTACTTCCAAAACTTGATTTTACTTCCAAAACATTATATTGATATAGTATTCTCCCTTTAGGTCCTCTCGGCACTGTATTGGACTTTGTTGACATATTCCATCATAGCTCAGACGAATACATTCTCTGAAAACTTTTCTAATTTACGATAATTGTTATAATTTATGTACTTAGTGTAGATATATTTGTTCTTGACACATTGGTCACATTGATTGGTATTCATGGATCCCGACATGAGATGTTATTCCTTGTTATCTTGGTATATCTTGAGCAAGCCCCTTGTAGTTTTTGTGCAGTATATGGACACCGATTCTCGAGGAGACTTGCTCCCTTCTCTTAGAATCCCGTGTCGTGACGTGTCTTGTTTGGATCTACTCTACCAGTCGGTGGCGGAGAGTACTCGTGTAGAAGTGTGGTCATTATCTGACTTATTTATTCTTGTAGACCTTGTGAATGCCAATCCTACACTCTACGTATGATTGGCTAGATTATTAGACCTTGTTCAGACCCAAGCCGGCCACATATCAGAGCTAGTACACACATACCTTGATAGATGGTTCTTGATTCTTGTACATGCCATCATCAGTTTTACTTGCCCTTGTTCTAGCTCTAGTTTACAATTTACCTTGCCATGATACTTAGTTGTACATTTCCATTTCTCATGTATATACTCTCTATTTACAGTCTTGTAGCTTTTATCCTATCTTGTGAACTGTTGTTAGTTGATTGTGCTTGTTCCATCCTGACTGGATATGTTGATAAAATATTAAAGATGACGGTGAGAAGGACTGTTGTACCTACTATGGTCCTCACGATGTAATGGGGACCCTGGTCCAGCAGGGATTAGCCCCGGCTGATGAGGCTTTAGTTGCTGATTAGACTAGGATTTTGGACTGGACTCTACCTCCAGCTTGCTACTCTATGCATATTATTATTACAGATATTGTATAACTATATTACTTTGTGACACTCTTTCTTTCTGTTGAGCTGGATATTGTACTTTGTGATTTATATATATCTTGATTTCGTGTCATGATTCTTCCTACTTGATCGTGATTAAGATTATCAGTATTACATATTTTATCCTCCGTGCGGAGATAACAGGTTATATATACTGTTTGTTAGCTAGCAGACCTACAGCGTTCTACTCCATTTTTACGGAGTAGGCTGGGCGTTGTTACGCACTTGTGCCCTTACCCAGGGTGCGGGTCGTGACATATTTTTAGTGGTGGCCCATGCAGGTCCCAAGTCACAATTAGTGTGATATCGTAGTGGCGCTCAACTTAGAGTGCTGTTATGAGCCTGTGGTACATATCTAGGATAGGCTATAGGCTAAGATTACTCAATCAAAAAATAGAAAAACTTCCACGTGCTGATCTTTTAACTGTCCTTTTTGATATTGATTCTTGCATTCTAACTGTCCTACTTGATATAATCTGTCTTGCGCCATATTGATTTCCTTCTTTTAATTTGTCTTCAGGATGATGCAGACAATATCACAGCATACTGAGGCCGCAGATATAGAGAGGTCCGCTATATCTCGCGGGCCTGATCTAGTCACTTCTGTCGCAGTCGATGCGTCGGCAACAGCTTTTAGGGGCACTCCTCCACCAGTTCCGAGGACTATCCCGGAGGTTGCTCTGACTGTTCTTGTTGCAGTACCAGTTGTTGACGTGGGCACTCTTTTTTCTCCTGTACAGTGGACTCCTCCGTCAGTTACAGATATTCTTCCTCCTCTGCCTCCTCTGCCTACAGACATGGGACATATGCTTGCTTTCTTCCATCAGATGCTGGACACTCAAAGATTCCAGTCTGAGGTACAGCAGAGGTAGACCGACGTGATACGTCAGGTCATGAAGGATGCCCATCAGTTGGCTTTAGCATATGTAGAGCAGAGGGCTCCACATCAGGGAGCACGTCCGAGGTTGGGCGACATTCAGGACTTCAAAAAGTAGGGGCCTCATGATTTTAGCGGGACTGAGGTCGTGATATATGCTGACGAATGGCTCGGGGATATCGAACGACAGATGAGGGCCTCCCGCCTAGCATACGACCTGAATGTCGAGGCAGTGGGTTTACTATCACTCCTATTTTCTGTTATACATATTTCTAATGTACGTATACGAATTTTGACCCATATTTAGACTTGTCCTGCTAGGCTAGTCTTGGTTGGTCAAGACTGGGCTTGGTTTATTTTTTGTTTAGCTTGGTTTAATTTGATTGGGTTATCATGGTGAACCCCCTTCCTTTATAAACCAATTTCTTTCTCTCTCTTCCTTTACTCTTCATTTACTTCTTCTTCCTCTTAACTCTCTCCACCTACCAAGAAACCCTAGGCAAGTGCTAGCTTACTTCATGAGAGAACTTATTTCTATTTTTTCTATTCTCTTTTTTATATAATTTCATGACACTTTAGAACTTAGCATTTTTTGATTTGGTGGATATTTTCTTGTAGATCTAAGTTTATGTTATTTTTAGTTTTCCTTGGTTTTGATCTATCAAACTTGTTTGTTTTCAAAATCTAGTTGTTCCATGTTGTAGAAAATTTTGTTCTACCCCAATTTGACGTATGGAAGTCCAATTTTTGACTTAAATTGGAGGTTGGACGGAGCTTGGAAGCCATGGCTTCCATGGCTCATCTTCTCGGATTTTAGAGAAGATGAGCAGTGTTGCCTTGGCCGCATGAAGTCTTGCCGCATGAATTCCTGTGGCAGTGTTGTCTTGGCCGCATGGAGCTTTGGCCACATGAAGTCCTGCGGACTTCATTGCTTGCCGCATAAAGCTTTGGCCGCATGAAGTCCTGCGGACTTCATTGCTTGCCGCATGACCCCTGGCCGCATGCAGTCATACGGACTGCATGCTTGGCCGTATGACCCCTGGCTGCATGCAGTTATACGGACTGCATGCTTGGCCGTATGACCCCTGGCCGCATAAAGTCATGCGGACTGCATGCTTTAGCCCCTACATGTTCATCTTTAGTATATAGTTTTATGTTTAAATTGCTTACATTTTGTACTCAGCCTAACTTGCGACTACCCGATTTGATGATTGCAAATCATGGGCATAACTTGTCTTAATTTAACCCTGAACACGACATGGCAATATGGCTTTACATAAAATGTTTAATAATGGCCCGTTGAGGCGCACCCTTCATAAGCAACCTTGACATGAAATTCTTGATAGTGGTCTATCGTGACGCACTCTTGACATGATAAGTAACCTGACATGACATGATAATCTTAATACACTGTTGCGACGACTATCTTGACTATCTAAGTAACTCTTGTCTTGATACCGTGGGTATTTGTGCTTGTATAAGCTACATGTCTCGTCTTGCATCATGTCTAGGACATGGATTTCTGGTTACCACGGTCATGGATTCATACTGAATCTGACTAGGATAATGACTAGATTGATCAAGTAGTCCATGAAGAGATTTTTCAGCTACAGATAATCCCGTTATCTGGGTTCTTTAATTGGACTTGTAGTATGCCGTCGAGTAGGGCACATTTTTAGTACATTGTCATATGTTGCTCCCCAAAGTCACCTAATCCAACTCTCTCAAGTTGCAACTGGATAACCTGGATTAAGTTTGCCGGGCTTGTGGCTGTTGGAACATCTCATTGCATCTTGTTAGTAACTAGGCTTGTGATAACCCTAGTTAGTTAAAGTATCGAGCCGTATTTGTTGCTTGGCCGTGATTGATGAATGGAGTCTAGTCTAGTCTTGTTTAGACAAGGACAGTACATGGTTACTTCAGCATGTTACTATTTATACTTCGCTTTATCGATAATTAGTTATAGACTAAGTTCTGTTCAAGTGAAGGGTTACAAGCCCGGTCCGCGTTTGGTTTACGGATGGTAACTTGGTTACCGGAATAGTCCTTTAGTTATCTTATCGTTTATCACCCTGTTTTCTGTAACTCATGTCTTTTGTTATCATTTATGCCTTTATGTTCTAATATGCTGGTTTTAGTTCTTAAGTAAAGCCTCCCTTATGGCACTTGCTCTTTCTGGGGTCTGACCTAACTGATTTTGTATGGCCAGATTTTGGAGTAGCTTCTGAGGATCTTCCAGCCTTCCTGCCAGATGGTGAACACTAGAAAAATTTCTGACAACGAGTGGGTTTATTTTGCTCTCCTACTCTAATTGTAAAATTATTCTTTTGAGGCATTTAGCCGTCGAGCAAGTGTTAGCTCGTGTTGAATTTACGTTCTTGTCTGCCTAAGGGCTGTAATATGATTGACAAATCCTAGGATTAATCATGTATGACTTAAACTCTTGGTAGTCTTCGCATTTTGTATGACTAGCTTCATGATCATCTGAATATGTAATGTTTGGGAAGCCTTACTTTGTATGTCTGATGATCTACCATCTTGTTACATTTACTTGCTTGCTTGAGACTGGGACACTAGGCTTGTACTCGACCATAAGATACTATTGGCTTGTAGATAAGCCCTCATACATGTCGACAGCCGTGACCTATTACGAGGTGAGATTTACTTTAATGTACGTAGCTGGCTGTGTCTGTCCCCCGCTCTCCAGTATTCTGGTTCTGGGGCATGACACGGTTTAATTGGTATCCCATACAGGTCTTTTAAATCAAGATGTGTGAGGGTTTTACCGAATAGATGTCTCAATCAGCACTCGTCCTTGATATCTACTCGTGTCTCCTAATCTTTCTAAAATCTTGACCTGATCACATGCTTATATCCTCGATCTATCTTTGTCCTTCCTTATTGTTTCCTATGTAATTTCTTCAGTGGGATTGTTCCTGGTCCTGCCGATCATCCCAGCAGACCACCTCCAGTGCACCAGTAACAACCTGGGGACCAAGCCCAACACTCTGGAGCAGCCTCCCGAGTCATGCATTCCGGGGATCCAGAGCCCCAAATTCAACCCGTCCAGTCGTCTAGCCTACAGAGCCTGATAATAGGACCCTGGTGGGACTCATCAGAGAATTGCTTGTGTCACAAGATCGTCGGGGCGATGTCCTGTACCAGACAATAGAAGATGTTATGGAAAGAGTTGGTTATCAAGGGAATAATGTAGCCAACAACTTCAAACGCCTGAACCCTCCTTTCTTTAATGGAACTGAAGATGCTATTGCTGCTGATGCATGGCTTCAGGTCACAGAGGTTATCCTGGAAGCAGCTAGGATTTCTGAGGATGAGAAGGTGGCCGTTGTGTGCCTGCAATTATTGGACTTAGCTCGTACCTGGTAGACGATGCTAGCAGTGGGTTTGGCGATGCCTGTCTTTTGGACGATATTCAGCAACGAGTTCCAGACGAAGTATTTCAATACAGTAGCTCGGTATGATCTGCAGACGAGATTCACTAATCTTAAGCAGATGGAAAGGACGGTCGATGGATATACGGTCGAGTTTTTTAGGCTTAGTCGGTTTGCTCCCACCTTGGTGGCAACCGAATTGGACCGAGCCCAGCGATTCCAGCAACGGCTTCATTTAGAGATTATTATATCAGTAGAACAATTTCAGCACCAGATGTTTGATGCCGTCTTGTGAGCAGTGAAGAGGCATGAATATACTTCGCAGAGGATTGTAAATAGAAGCAGAGGACGGAAGAGGTCCCATGGACAGATGTCCCAGTCATCAGTACTAGACCCGGCAGCTACGGCTTTGACTATTGGAGCTCCTAGGAGGACGACCACAGTTTTGTCGGTTCAGCACTCGACGCCGGCGTATCCTCAACAACAGAAGCAGAAGCTGTCATCCACAATGGGCTGCACTCATTATGGGAAGCCAGGACATGTAGTATCAGAGTGTCGCAGAGCATAGGGATTGTGCTTGTCTTGGGGACACTGGACCATAAGATAGGGTCCTGTCCGAATAAAGCCAGTTCATCATCATCAAACCTAACCACTCCATCAGTTAGGGGTCCAACATCAGTGCAACAGCAGTACAGTCTCCGAGGCTATTGCCTCCTCAGGCTCAGCAGTATGCCCAATCTCATATTCAAAACAGGCAGACAGGTCACCAGCTGAGGGGACCAGCACCAAGTGGACAAGGTCAGGCTATAGCTCTGACGGTAGAAGAAGAATTAGCATCAGGTGAGGTTGTGGAAGGTACCATTCTCGTCAACTCTTTTCCTGCATCAGTATTATTTGATTCAGGTACATTGTATTCATTTATGTATGCACGATTCACAACACGGATAGGACTGGAGCCCGAGTCATTATCAGTAAGGCTCAATGTACTTACTAGTAACGGTCTTGTAGGAGTAGATAGAGTCTTTTTCTCGTATAGAATCATAGTTAGCGGTAGAGAGTTTTTTGCTAGATTGATAGAATTTTTGATGGCCGACTATAATGTGGTCCTAGAAATGGATTGGTCGAAGGATCAATATACAAGAATAGACTGCCACCTTGGCAGTATTATTTTTGGTATTCCAGGCGAGGCAGAGTTTTTATTTTTTAGAGGCGAAGTAGAACCTTCTCAACCAGTCTTCGGATGGCAGTAGCAGAGGTAGTTCAGTTTTCCAGAGTTGTAGAAGAGTTTTCTGATGTATTTCCCGAAGAGCTTTCAGGCATGCCACCAGAGAGAAAAATAGAGTCATTATCGACTTGATTCCAGGGACGACACAGTATCAGAAAGATTCTACAGGATGGCACATTTAGAGTCAGAGATTTTGTACAAGATGATTGAAGAACTTAGAACCAAGAAATTTATTCGTACTAGCGGATCGCCTTGGGGAGCCCCGATGCTTCTTGTGAAAAAGAAGAATGGTATGTCAAGATTGTGTTGATTATCGTACCTTGAACTCTGTAACAATCAAGAACAGATATCCTCTACGAAGGATAGATGACTTATTTGATCAGCTCAGTGGAGCGGCAGTATTTTCAAAGATTGCCTTGCGATCAGGGTACCATCATATCAGAGTTATAGAGCAAGATATCCCGAAGGCAGCGTTCAGATCAAGATATGGACATTGGGAGTTCCTTGTTATACCATTTGGAGCGACCAATGCACCAACCGTATTCATGGACCTCATAAATCGTATCTTTATGCCTTATTTGGATTAGTTTTTGATAGTTTTTATAGACGACATCTTGGTCTATAGCAAGAGTGAAGCGGAGCATGAGTAACATCTCCGAGTGGTCCTTCAGATTCTCAGAGAGCACCAGTTGTAAGCGAAGTTCAGTAAATATGAGTTTTGGCTTGATCGTATGTCTTACTTGGGTCACATCATCACCAGAGATGGAGTGGAAGTGGACCACCAGAAGATAGTTTCTATAGAGTCATGGCCAGTACCTAGTACCGTCGCAGAGGTTCGCAGTTTTCTAGGATTGGCTGGCTATTACCGACGATTTGTTTTGGACTTTGCTCGAATTTTAGCACCCATGACTCAGTTGACCAGCAAGGATGTGCAGTTTGCTTGGACAGCAGAGTGTCAGAGTTCATTTGAGAAGCTGAAGTAAGGATTAATGACGGCACCTATTCTCACATTTCTAAATAGGATGGGAGAATTTTTAGTCTATTGTGATGCTTCCGACAAGGGATTAGGATATGTCTTGATGCAGCATGGTAAGGTAGTAGCTTATGCATTACGTCAGCTTCGTGATCATGAGAGGAATTATCCAACCCACGACTTGGAGTTAGCAGGGGTAGATTTTGTACTTAAGCTATGGAGACATTACCTGTATGGAGATCGGGTGGAGATTTTCACCGACCACAAGTGTCTTAAGTATGTGTTTACTCAGAAGGATCTTAATATGCATCAGCAAAGATGGCTAGAGCTATTGGTGGATTATGACATCACCCTTGAGTATCATCCCGGGAAGGCCAACGTAGTAGCGGATGCATTGAGCAGAAAAGCTGGAGTTTATTTTCTAACAGCGCAACCAGAGTTATTAGCAAACCTTTGGAAGATAGGGATAGAGATAGTTCTCCCTACCAATATGGAATTGATGGCCAGTATGCAATTCAGTCCAGTATAGTTAAGAGGATCAAAATCGCACAATCAGCAAATTCTAAGCTTCAGCGGCTTAGGGCAGAATGTGTAGCAGGACGGAGACCAGAGTTATGTATTCACGAAGATGGTACTCTCCGACATGGAAGGTGTCTTTGTGTACCCAGTGGTGATATCAGACAGAAGATCATGGCAGAAGCTCATAGTTCACAGTATTCCATTCATCCCGGTGGCACGAAGATGTACCGAGACATCCGTCAGTATTTCTGGTGGAATGGCATGAAGAGGGAGATAGCTCGGTTTGTCTCTCGTTGTTTAGTTTGCCAACAAGTTAAGGCTGAGCATCAGAGACCAGCCGAACTTCTTCAACCTTTACCAATTTTGGAGTGGAAGTGGGAGCATATCACCATAGATTTTGTAACTGGGTTACCTAGATATCCAGCTGGGAGAGATGCTATATGGGTTATCATCGATCATCTCACGAAGGTTGCTCATTTTATCCCTTTCAGGATTGGTCAGTCAACGGATCAACTTGCAGAGATGTACCTCAGGCAGATTATCAGATTACATGGAGTGCCAGTTAGTATCATATCAGACATAGATTCAAGATTTATATCGCACTATTGGCAGAGTCTTCAATAGGGTTTGGGGACTCATCTCAAGTTCAGTTCAGCATATCATCCGCAGACAGATGGTCAGTCAGAACGCACGATCCAGACTCTTGAAGATATGTTGCAGTCTTGTACGCTTGACTTTGGTGGTTCGTAGGAAGATTACATGAACCTATTGGAGTTCTCCTATAATAATAGTTTCCAGGCCAGTATCCAGATGGCACCATTTGAGTCAATATATGGCAGGAAGAGCAGATCACCTTTAGCCTGGGATGATGTAGGTGAAAGGCAGATGCTTGGTCCAGAGATGGTTACGCAGACTATCAAGGTGGTCAGACAAGTCAGAGATCATCTTCGAGTTGCACAAGATCGTCAATGCCATTGGGCCGATTCTCATCGATGCCCTCTTGAGTTTTCTATCGGCGACCATGTATTCCTTAGGATCTCACCTACCCATGGCGTTATTTGATTC
Organism: Iris pallida; assembly: GCA_029216955.1. Classification (NCBI taxonomy): domain Eukaryota; kingdom Viridiplantae; phylum Streptophyta; class Magnoliopsida; order Asparagales; family Iridaceae; genus Iris; species Iris pallida. Next base: position 597,338 of record JANAVB010031671.1, on the reverse strand, counting down.
GGCATACGGAGAAAGCTTAGTCCTAGGTATATAGAATCGTATGACATTCTCGAGCAAGTAAGTGATGTGTCATATCGTCTCATTCTTCTGCCATTGTTACGCGAGGTACATAACATATTCCATGTATCCTAATTACGATGGTACATCCCTGATCAGAGCCATATCCTTGATCATTCGGAATTGGTTGTTGGTACCAACCTTTCGTATGAGGAAAGACCCATATCCATATTGGACCGAAGAGAGAAGGTACTCAAGAACAAGACTATTACTTTAGTCCGTGTTGCTTGGGGTCACCACTCTTTAGGTGAGTCAACGTGGAAGCATGATGATGATATCCGCTCGCGATATCCACACCTGTTTGACTCATAAGGTATATTGTCTTCCTTATGCCTTATGCTTTTAAATTCCTTGCTTGCGTGAATGATTGCTTGATTGGTTGCTAGTCGTAGAAGGCTTGTGCTTTAGTATAGCTTATCCTGACATCTCTAGCCTCTTGATTAAATTTTAAAGACTGAATTCTTTTAAGGTGGGTAGAGTTGTCACTCCCGTTTTCCGTTATATGTATTTCCAGTGTACGTATATGGATTTTGACCCGTATTTGGACTTGACCTGCTAGCCTTGTCTTGGTTGGTCAAGTCTGGGCTTGGTTTATTTTAGTTTAGTTTGGTTTAATTTGGTTGGGTTATCATGGTGAACCCCTCATTCCTTTATAAACCAATTTCTTTCTCTTTCTTTTTTTACTCTTCATTTACTTCTTCTTCCTCTTAACTCTCTCCACCTACTAAGAAACCCTAGGCAAGTGCTAGCTTGCTTTATAAGAGAACTCATTTCTATTTGTTCCATTCTCTTTCTTACATGATTTCAACACACTTTAGAACTTAGCATTTTTCGATTTGGTGGATATTTTCTTGTAGATCTAAGTTTATGTTATTTTCAGTTTGCTTTATTTTTGATCTATCAAAATTGTTTGTTTTCAAAATATAGTTGTTCCATGTTATGGAGAATTTCGTTCTACCCTATTTTGACCCATAGAAGTCCAATTTCTGACTTAAATCGGAGGATGGACGGAGCTTGGAAGCCATGGCTCATCTTTTCGAATTTTAGAGAAGATGAGCAGTGTTGCTTTGGCCACATGAAGTCTTGCCACATGAATTCATGCGGCAGTGTTTTCTTCGCCGCATGGAGCTTTGGCCGCATGAAGTCCTGCTGACTTTATTGTTTGCCGCATGAAGCTTCGGCCGCATGAAGTCCTGCAGATTTTATTACTTGCCGTACGACCCGTGGTCGCATGCAGTCATGCGGACTGCATGCTTGGCCGTATAACCCCTGGCCACATGCAGTCATGCAGACTGCATGCTTGGCCGTATGACCCCTGTCCGTTTGAAATCATGCGAATTGCATACTTGGCCGCATGCCTTGGCTGCATGCCCTAGCCCCTGCATGTTCATCTTTAGTATGTAGTTTTATGTTTAAATTGCTTAAATTTTTTACTCAGCCTAACTTGCGACTACCTGATTTGATGATTGCCAATCTTGGGCATAACTTGTCTTAATTTAACCCTGAACATGGCTTGGCAACATGGTTTTACATAAAATTCTTGATAGTGGCCCGTCGAGGCGCACTCTTGATAAGCAACCTTGACATAAAATTCTTGATAGTGGTCCGTCGTGACGCACTCTTGACATGATAAGTAACCTGACATGACATGGTAATCTTGATACGCTGTTGCGACGGCTATCTTGACTTGCTAAGTAACTCTTATCTTGATACCGTAGGTATTTATGCTTGTATAAGCTATATGTCTCGTCTTGTATCATGTCTAGGACATGGATTCCTGGTTACCACGATTAGAGATTTATACTGAATCTGACTAGGATAATGACTATATTGATCAAGTACTCCATGAAGAGATTTTCCAGCTACAGACAGTCCTGTTATCTGGGCGCTTTAATTGGACTTGTAGCCTGCCGTCGAGTAGGACACATTTCCAGCACACTGTCATATGTTGCACCCCCAAGTCACCTAATCCAACTCTCTCAACTTGCAAATGGATATCCTAGATTAAGTCTGCAGGACTTGTGGCTGTTGGAATATCTTATTGCATCTTGTTAGTAACTCGGCTTGTGATAACCCTAGTTTGTTAAAGTATTAAGCCGTACTTGTTGCTTGGCCGTAATTGATGAATGGAGTCTAGTCTAGTCTTATTTAGACAAGGCCAGTACATTGTTACTTCAGCACGTTACTGTTTATGCTTCATTTTATCGATAATTGGTTAGAGACTAAGTTCTGTTCAAGTGAAGGGTTACAATCCCGGTCCTTGTTTGGTTTATGGGTTGTAACTTGGTTACCGGAATAGTCCTTTAGTTATCATTTATCACCCTGTTTTCTCTAACTCATGTCTTTCGTTATCATTTGTCTTTATGTGCTAATATGCTGGTTTTGGTTCTTAAGTGAAGCCTCCATTGTGGCACTTGCCTTTCTGGAGTCTGACCCAACTGGTTTTGTATGGCCAGATTTTGGGAGTAGCTCCCTAGGATCTTCCAGCCTTCCTGCCAGATGGTAAACACTAGAAGAAATTCTGGCAACGAGTGGATTTATTTTGCTCTCCCACTCTAATTATAAAATTATTCTTTTGAGGCGTTTAGCCGTCGAGCAAGTATTAGCTCATATTGAATTTACGTTCATGTCTGCCTAAGGACTGTAACATGATTGACAAATCCTAGGGTTGATCATGTATGACTTAAACTCTTGCTAGTCTTCGTATTTTGAATGACTAGCTTCATGATCATCTGAATATGTAATGTTTTGGACTCCTTACTTTTTTTATTTGATGATCTACCATCTTGTTACATTTACTTGCTTGCTTGAGAATGGGGCACTAGGCTTGTACTCGACCATAAGATATTGTTGGCTTGTAGATAAACCCTCATACATCTAGACAGCCGTGACCGTATTACGAGGTGGGATTCACTTCAATATAAGTAGCTGGCTGTGTCTGTCCTCCGCTCTCCAGTATTCTGGTTCTAGGGCGTGACAGTTACTGTTGTTGGACATTGCTCGCACCTGGTTTAGAAACGAGCCAGCACTTGCTGGGAGGGCCATACCTGGGCCGAGTTCAAGCTTTTCTTCAAGGAAAAGTTCTTCTCTCTACAGACAAGATTGACTCGGTGAGGCAGTTTTAGAATCTACAGCAAGGCAACTTATCTGTTGAGGAGTACGTCACAGAGTTTGACCGTCTGAGCCGATATGCGGAGTATATGGCTCGCGACCCATAGATCTGGGCAAGCCATTTCAGAAAGGGATTGATCTAGGATATCAAGATCCGTATCCCCTCTTTTTATGCGACTTATACCGAAATCTATGTGGAGGCTCGCAAGATAGAGCGGGAGTGGGGCTTGAAGCCCAAGAGGGATCGCGATCTTTTCTCGGGGGCTACAAGCAGCGCGGGGGCTGCTAAATGCCCTCAGCTTCAGCATCGTTCTTTTCAGCATCACCAGCCGCAGGGTCTGGCCAGGGCACTGGTTCAGTAGGTGCAGCACCACCAGCAGAGGCAGGTACAGAATTGTACTTCGTACAACTTCTGTAAAAAGCCTGGTCATATCTGGGAGGTCTGTCGGAAGAGGCTGGGTATGTGCCTCTATTGCGGTTACGCCGGACATCAGTTGAGAGATTATCCTGTGAACCCTCGTAGGGTGGCCCATGGAGTGGTGGCAGCTCAGGGGGCACCGGTTAGGGCACCTACAACACTACAGAGGGGTCCAGTTCTGACTCAGCAGCAGCGGTTTGCCCAGCACCACCAGCAGCGGGGTGTTCAGGGCAGAGCATTTGCTCTAACAGCCGAGGGGACTGAGCCGGTGGCAGATGTTGTGGCAAGTTCTGTTCTACTCGATTCTTTTCCTGTATTAGCTTTATTTGATTCCGGTGCTATATACAGTTTTGTGTCTGTTTCTTTTGCTCTTAGACATAATATTATTGCTGAGTATCTGGGTTGGACTTGCAAGATTATGACCGGAAGAGGTATTATCCTAGTTAATAATATTTGTAAGGGGCATAGTGTTACACTAGAAAGCCAGGAATTGAGTGCATGCTTGCTCGTAATGCCACTTCCGAGCTACGATGTGGTACTCGGTATGGATTGGTTGAGTAGGAACCATGCTAGTATAGATTATAGAGGAGGCAGAGTTGTGTTTAGACCACCAGGAGAGCCAGAGTTTGAGTTTGTTAGAGTAGCTGCGAAACCGGGAGATGGATTCTTTGGAGCCTTATTGGCGGGGCAGGAATTGCCACACCCATTTATAGCAGAGTTCTTGGATGTTTTTCCTGAGGAGTTACCTGGGATACCGCCGGACAGAGATGTTGAGTTCTCTATAGACATGTTGCCGGGTGCCGAGCCTATTTTATAGCACATCTACAGAGTCAACAACAGCGAGTTGGCAGAGCTGAAGTGGCAAGTCGACGAGCTGCAGGACAAGGGCTTTATCTGATTTAGTTCTTCACCATGGGCCATGCCAGTTCTGTTTGTACCGAAAAAGGATGGTACGGTATACATGTATATCAATTACAGAGCGCTCAGCAACCTCACTATCAAGAACAAGTATCCGTTGTCGAGGATTGACGACTTATTCTATCAGTTGAGCAGCGCGAAGGTGTTCTCGAAGATCGACTTGCAGTTTAGGTATCATCAGTTGAAGGTAAATCGGGATGACGTTCCGAAGATGGCTTTTCGGACTCAGTACGGCCAGTACGAGTTCACCGTTATGCCATTTGGGTTGACCAACTCCCCAGCAGTGTTTATGAACTTGATGAACAAGGTATTCCATCAATACCTTGACAAGTTTGTGGTGATCTTCATAGATGACATCTTGGTATACTCGAAGACACCTGAGTAGAACGAGGACCATCTACGGATGGTGCTGGAGACTCTAAGGAAGGAGCAGTTGTATGGGAAGCTGACAAAGTGTGAGTTCTTCTTGGACCGAGTGGAGTTTCTATGCCATGTTGTATCTGGTGATGGGATTTCAATGGATCAGAAGAAGATTGCAGCGGTGGAGTCTTGGTCTACATCCAGTTCAGTTGTCGAGATTCAGAGCTTTCTGAGTTTGGCAGAATACTATCGAAAGTTCGTGTAGGACTTCTCTCGAATTGCAGAGCCGATGGCTAGACTCACCAGAAAGGACGTGGAGTTCGTTTGGACAGATGAGTGTCAGGCTGCTTTCGAGGAACTGAAGAAGAGGTTGACGTCGGCTCCTATTCTGACATTACCATCTGGGTCCGAAGGATTCATGATCTATAGTGATGCTTCGGAAAAAGGTTTAGGATGCATTCTTCAGCAGTATGGGAAGGTAATTTCTTATGCATCTAGGCAGTTACGCTCGTATGAGAAGAACTACCCGACCCATGATTTGGAGTTGGCAGCAGTCATTTTTGCCTTGAATCTGTGAAAACATTATCTATACGGAAAGCGTATTGAGATTTTCACAAACCACAAAAGCTTGAAGTACGTATTTACACAGAAGGAGCTGAACATGAGACAGAGGCGATAGTTAGAACTGAAAAAGGATTTTGAGCAGGTATTCGGTGGCCATGTGTTTGATGATGGATCATCACCTTATGGCAGATTTGGAGAGCTTGGGCATAGAGGTGATAGTTTCTGGGTTTGAGGAACAGATATGGGGCCTTCAGGGGCAGTCAGAGCTGATGGACAGAATAAAAAAGGCACAGTTTGAGAATGAGGCTCTGAGGGTCATCATGGAGCAGGTTCAAACATGATTGTTGGATGATTTCTCTGTCGCAAAAGATGGGTCGTTGAGGCATGGTACCAGATTGTGTGTACCGAGTGGAGGACTTTGAGAGGAGGTTCTTTAAGAGACGTATCGTTCTTAGTCCTTTATGCATCCTGGTGCCAATAAGATGTACAAAGACTTGAGACTACATATTTGGTGGTATGGCCTGAAACGCGAGGTGGCATAGTTCGTTTCTAGATGCTTGGTGTGTCAGCAGGTGAAAGCCATGAGACAGAGGCCAGGTGGTCTGCTCTAGCCACTACCCATTCCAGAGTGGAAGTGGAAGCATATCACTATAGACTTTGTGTCTGGCCTTCCGTATACTCCAGGAGGGAAATATACGATTTGGGTCATTGTTGATCTATTGACCAAATTGGCCCACTTTTTGCCTTTCAAAGTGGGTTTGTCTACGAAGAAGCTGGCAGAGATGTACGTACGGCAGATAGTTCGATTGTACGAGGTTCCAGTGAGCAGTCTCGAATTAAGATGGCCGATTTATTTTCCATTTTTGGAGGAGTTTGCAGTTTAGCTTAGGCACATTGCTCAAGTTCAGTACCGTATACCACCCCCAGACAGACAGAAAGTCGGAGAGGATGATTCAGACTCTCGAGGATATGCTTCATTCCTGTATCTTGGACTTCGGAGGATCTTGGGAGGACTATCTTCACTTAATAGAGTTTGCTTACAACAACAGCTACCAAGCCAGTATAGAGATATCACCTTTCGAGGCCCTATAATGGATGGAGGTGTCGTACTCCCTTGTCTTGGAATGATGTCGGCGAAAGGGTTTTTCTTGGCGCTGAGATGGTAGTGGATGCAGCAGAGAAGGTCAGGGTTATCAGAGATCGACTTCGGGTGGCACATGACTGGCAGCGTCATTGGGTCGATAGCCATCGGAGACCGTTGGAGTTTGAGGTATAGTTTAGATTTTTCTAGTATTTGAGTCTGATTGTGATTATTTTAGATCAAGATTTAAGTTTTGTGCTTTGTTCTAGGTTGGTGATCTTGTGTTTCTGCGGATTTCTTTGATGCGTGGTACAATTTATTTTGGTGGAGACAGGAAGCTTAGTCCGCGATACATCGGACCTTTCTGTATCCTGGAGAGGGTCGGTGCAGTGGCATACCGACTGGAGTTGCCACCTACGCTCGAGGGAATGCACAACATGTTCCATGTGTCGCAGCTGAGATGGTACGTGGCAGATCCTAGCCATGTATTAGACCATTCAGTGATAGAGGTGGGACCTACTCTCAACTATCCAGAACAGCCAGTCGAGATTCTGGATCTTAGGGAGAAGGTGCTTCGGAACCAGGTTATACCCTTGGTTCGCATTGTATGGAGGCACCACTCTCCAGGTGATTCTACCTGGGAGAGAGAGGACGACATGAAGGAGTGTTTTCCTTATCTCTTCAAGCCTTGAGTTATATGTCCTTTGTTTTCAGCTTATGCTTTCATTTGGTTGGTTGTTTTAATTTTGAGGACAAAATTTTTTTAAGGAGGGTATATTTGTCACTCCCAATTTTCACCATTGAGGGTATTTTGGTCATTTTTTATTTTTCAACATTTTGGAAATTTTATATTTTTGATAATGTTTTTTTGGATTTGTTTAGTCGGGTTTAAGTTTCGTCTCGTTCTGACTTATGTTAGTGATCGAGTACCTTAGAATCTAGATGGGACCCAAATTTAAGTTAGACATGGCCCACAAAATCCACCATTTAAGTTAGTGAGTTAGATTAATTATAACTTGTTAGAATGGTTAAGTTAGAGACCCAAACTTAACCCTTTTGATTCCAAACTTGAACCAAACTTAGACTTAACCAAATGAGACATATACAGACCTTAGTAGGCTTTTACCCAAGGCCCAAAAGACCCCCCCATGGCCGACCACATATAGGGGATTAAGTTCCCTTCTTCTCATTTTATCTTGCCTCTTTTATTCTCCAAGTGTTATTCCCCAAATTAGAGCGCTCCCCTCTTTGATTTGATCTCCATTCCCTCACATTCCTCTATCTAAACTTCTCTCCATCCATCTCACACCATCAAGGAAGAATTCTAGCCAAGAATTTGGGCAAGGTGCAAGGAGAGGTGTCTTTTTGGATAGATCTTCGTATCGGAGCCGTGTCCTTAAGAATTTTATTGGGATTCCACTCCCAATAGGTAAAACCTATCCTCTATTTTGATTTTCTTGGTATATTAATTAGTTTTGATTTTATTAGGATCACCTCCAATGCATGTATCATCATTATGAACCAATTAGAGGCTCATTTGAGTCCTCTCTAGGAAGTAGGATTAGTTTTAGTGTTCCCATGGAGAGATTTCCATTAGAGGCACACCATGTATTTGGTTTTATGTCCAATAGGCTAATTTGGCTTTTAATTTCAGTTTTGGCATTGTTAGAGGGTAGTTTAACCATGGTTAGGATGTTAGGATTAGTTTTCATTTGGGTACCTAAGGTTGGATCTAAGTGGTTTAGCCTACATGTCTAGTTTGAGTCTCTACATATCATTTTTATGTATATTTCAATAGTGGACAGTTTTGTATATATATATCTATATATATATATTGATGTGTTATAGTGTTGTGAGAGTGGGAATTGAGGATATGATATGAGTTTATATATGGTTGTGTGTGTTGCCTTGTGTGTTGCCTTGTGTGTTGTGAGAGGGAATTCGATTTGGTGAGATAGATATTTGGTGAGATAGATATATGGATAGATAGGTAGAGGAATGAATGAATCAGTGAATGGATGAATGAATGATTGAAGTAATGAATGAATAGTGGGATAGAGGAGTAGAGAGTGGGGGAGAGGGGACTGCAGCCACAACAGCAGGAAGGAGGATTCATAACAGCTGCAATAGCAGCAAGCTGCTGCCAAGGCAGCAGCAGCAGCAGTCTTAGACTGCTGTCCAAGACAGTAGCAGCAGCAGCAGCCACTTGGAGCTACTGTAGGGCAGCCCCTTGGCCCCATTTGTTTCCCCTATTGACCCCTTGTTAACCCTCTACATAACCCTCTATATAGCCCTATATGTGTGTATATTTGAGTGATAAATGTTAGTGTATAGTTAGTGTAAATGATAAGGTAAGTTAGTATGAAATGTTAGTAAGGTAATGTGTTAAGATAATGTTAGAATTCCAAGGTATTGGATAATGGAGGGTAATGTATTATATGAGATATGGTATTTGTGTATATGATTAGATATAATATAGCAGTTAGTGTCAGATTATGGGTGTGGTATTAGATTTGAGTGGAGTGGTATCTATGATACCAAGTGGGTATCATAGGGTAAATAAGGTTTACCCTATTTGAGGGCAAGGTATTAAGATACCAAGTTAGAGTATCAAGATACCAAGATATGGTATCGAGATACGAGGGTAAAGTGTTAGGATACCATCTTGAGGTCGAGGGGTGCCTATGTAATGACCGTAGTTCGTAATACGTATTTTGGTATACGTGTACATATATTGTATCTCATTTCGTGGGTTATTTTATTATTGCTTGGTTCGGTTCGGTTTGGTTCGGCATGGATTAGTTTTTCATATAAACCAACCCCACCTACCACCCCTTTTCCTTTATTAGCCGCATGCACACTTTCTCTCCTCATAACTTCTTCTTCATAACTTCTTCTTCTTCACCATTACTCTCCTCACCTACCAGAGAGAGGGCCTAGGCAAGTGCAGCTTGCTTCATGGAGGAACTCAGTTTTTATTGTTCCATTCTCTTCTCCACGAAATTCTAAGACACTTTAGCATTTAGCATTTTCAATTTCCATGGCTCAATTGTGTAGATCTAAGTTCATTGTATTTTTGGATTTCTTGGGTTTTGATCTATCTAACCATGTTATTTTCAAGTTTTGATAGTTCTATGTTGTAGAGAATTTCGTTCTACCCTATTTTGACCTATTAAAGTCTGGATTCTGACCTTGGATGAAGAATTTATGGAGCTTTGAGGCCATGGCTTTCCGTAGTTCTTCCCCTCGAAAAGTGGAGAAGAAGAATAGTTCTCTGGCCGCATGGCAGTACTTGACCGCATGGATTTTTTATGCGGCAAGTTTTCTAGCCGCATGGAAGCCTTAGCCGCAAGACTTTCATGCGACAAGTCTCCATTGTCGCATAGGCTTTGGTTTCCCAGCCGCATGGCCTTGTTGGTTCTATTGCCGCATAAGCTCATCATTTCCTTGCCGCATAAACCCGCGTTTCTCGCAGCCGCATGGCACTGCGTCTCCTGGCCGCATGAAGTCAACTTTCCCCTAGCTGCATATGCTTATTGACCTTAGTCGTATAGGTCTTGGCTTGACTCAGCCGCATGGCATTGGTCTCCCGCAGCCGCATATGCACGCCTCTCCTGGCCGCATGAGTTGTTCCCCCGCTGCCGTATATGACCCGTTCTTTCAGCTGGATATAACCCGTTTTTCCAGCCACATATGACCCGTTCTTCCAGCCACATATGCTAGCTTCTTCCCAGCCGCATGCACCCGGTGCTCCTTGCCGCATAAACCTGTATTTCTTTTCGGCCACATGCGCCTCGCACTTTCATCCGCATGCTCCTGTACCCCCCTCCCGAGCCGCATGAGACCCGCATCCTTAGCCGCATGCGCCCGATTCCCTTCGGTCGCATAACACTGCTTTCCCGCTGTCGTATGAGTTTAATTCCCTTTAGACGCCTGGCTCCTTCCATAGTTTGTCCTCTTTTATTATTATATTATTATTATATTAAAATTTTGCATTTATGCTTATGCCATGTAAATTCTAATATGCTCTTTGAACACGATAGTGGCCCGCCGCGGCGCTCTTTGAAAGTAAATCTGACATGATATACCTCGATATGCTGTTACGACAGCTAGCTCGACATGACAAGAATGAATGACCTGGACACCTGGACAATTGTGTTTGTACAAATAAAACAGTATTGTCTTGCATCATGTCTAGGATGGAGAACCCTGAACACCACGGTCAGGGGTACCTACTGAAATTGACTAAGGCTAATGACTAGAAAATCCAGTAGTCATGGAGAGATTTTTCAGCTACAGGCAATCCCGTTATCTGGGCGCCCCATCATGGGATTTGTAGCCTACCATCGAGTAGGGCACATTTCCAGCACACTGTCATGTGTTGCACCCACTAAACTACTTAAGGGTACCTGTGTTTTTTGGACGATGTACCTAATTGTGTCTGGATAACCTGGATGGTCTGCAGGGTTTGTGGCTGTTGGAATAATCTCATTGCATCTTGCTAGTAACTAAGCCTGTGATAACCCTAGTTAGTTAAAGTATCAAGCCGTATTTATTTGCTTGGCCGTGAATGATGGATGAAGTCTTGTCTTATCCCGGTGCATGGATACTTCAATGGCATGATTGTTTATGATTACATTAACAATAATGATCAGGGGACCAGTTCTGTTCAGGCGAAGGGTTACAACCCCGGTCCTTTTTTGGTTTAAGGATTGTAACCTGGCTCCCGGAGCAGTTCTGTCCTCTCTTCATGTATTATCTTATTGCACCCCATGTCATGCTTGTCATGTTTTACCTTACTTCAATAACATGATTACTTGTGCTACCTTAACAATAATGATCAGGGGTCAGGTTCTGTTTAGGCGAAGGGTTACAACCTCGGTCCTTGTTTAGTATAAGGGTTATAACCTGGCTCCCGGAGCAGTTCTGTGTCCTTTTTTCGTTTATTGTCTTATTACTTTACCAACCAGTATTTGAGACGGATTTCTATTCAGGTGATGGGTTATAACCCCGATCCTTGTTTGGTTTAAGGGTTGTGACCTGGCTACTTGAATGGTTTTCTCGTACTCAATTTACTGTTGTTGTTCCTGCTATTATCAGTTTTTTTTATAATTATCTTTAATATTCTATTATTATATGCTGGTTTTAGTTCCTAAGTGAAGCCTCCTTGTGGCACATGCTCTTTCTGGGGTCTGACCCAGCCGATTTTGTATGGCCAGATATAGGAGCAGCTCCAGAGGATCTACATTCCTTCCAGCCAGATGGTGACCACCAGGCGTAACCAAGGCAACGAGTGGGTTTTCCTTTTGTTCTCCCACTTTATTTAAAAAATATTATTTTTAGGCATTTAGCTGACGAGCACGTGTTAGCTCGGTTGTACTTTTATCTACTGTCTGTCTACGGGCTGTAACATGATTGACAAATCCTAGGGTTGATCATGTATGACTGAAACTCTTGCTAGTCTTGACATTTTATACGACTAGCTTCATGATCATCCAATGTGTAATGTATGGGACGCCTTACTATTGTATATTTGATGTTCTGACATCTTGTAAACTGTTATTGCTTGCTTGAGATTGAGACAATAGGCTTGTTCAAGACCATAGGAGACTGATGGCTTGTAGTTAAACCCTCATATATCTAGACAGCCATGACCGTATAGCGAAGTGGATTGTACTTCAATATACGTAGCTGGCTATGTTCGCCCCCGCTCTCCAGTATTCTGGTTCTGCGACGTTACAGCCTACAAACTAAGGTAGTGGCTTGGTTGTGGGTTTACCTAGCTAAGGTAAGGGATTACCTATGTTAAGGTATTTACCCTAAACTAAGATATTGGTATTAGAATACCAATTTGACTAAGATACAGGATGTCTTGGTTGGTAAATGTTAGAATTTGGATACTTAGACTAGTTTTGACCCCAGTTGACCGTGGTTGACTGTTTTGACCCAAAGTCAACCAAAAGTCAACACTTGGCCTAGAAATGTCCATAACTTGACCAGAGTTGACCAGTTTATCAAAAGTCAACTGTTAGTCAACATTAGACTAGATTGACCTAGGCTTGACCTACAGTTGACCAGTTGACCAAAAGTCAACTGTAGGTCAACCCTTGACCTAGTTTGACTTGGTTTGACTTGCTATGACCTAGTATGACCTAATATGACTTAGTTTGACTTGCTTTGACCTAATGTGACTTAGTTTGACTTTTTTGACTTAGATTGACTTGGTTTGACTTGCCTTGACCTTGATTGAACAAGATTGACTTAGTATGACTTATTTTTACTTCCAAAATATTATATTGATACAGTATTCTATCTTTAGGTCCTCGAGGCACTGTATTGGACTCTGTTGACATATTCCATCACAGCTCAGGCGAGTACATTCTCTGATAACTTTTCTAATTTACGATAATTATTATAATTCATGTAATTAGTGTAGATATACTTGTTCTTGACACATTGGTCACACGGATTGGTATTCATGGATCCCGACATGAAATATTATTCCTTGTTATCTTAGTATATCTTGTGCAAGCCCCTTGAAGTTCTTGTGCAGTATATGGACACCGATTCTCGAGGAGACTTTCTCCCTTCTCGTAGAATCCCGTGTCGTGACGTGTCTTGTTTGGATCCACTCTACCAGTCGGGGCGGGGAGTACTAATATAGATGTGTGGTCATTATTCGCCCTGTTTATTCTTGTAGACCTTATGAATGCCAATCCTACACTCTACGTACGATTGGCTAGATCATTAGACCTTGTTCAGACCCAAGCCGGCCACATATCGAAGCTAGTACTCACACACCTAGATAGATGGTTCTTGATTCTTGTACATGCCATCATCAGTTTTACTTGCCCTTGTTCTAGCCCTAGTTTACAATTTACCTTGCCATAATACTTACATGTATATTTCTATTTCTGCTGTATATACTCTCTATTTACAGTCTTGTAGCTTTTATCCTATCTTGTGAACGGTTGTTAGTTGATTGTGCTCGTTCAATCCTGACTGGATATGTTGACAAAATATTACAGATGACGGTGAGAAGGACTGCTGTACCTACTATGGTCCTCACGACGTAGTGGGTATAGATTTGGAGACCCTGGTCCAGCAGGGATTAGCCCCGGCTGATGAGGCTTTAGTTGCTGCTCAGTTAAACTAGGATTTTGGACTGGACTCTGTCTCCAGCTTGCTACTCTATGCATATTATTATTACAGATATTGTATAACTATATTACTTTGTGACTCTCTTTCTCTCTGTTGAGCTGGATATTGAACTTTGTGATTTATATCTATCTTGATTTTGTGCCATGATTCTTTCTACTACATTGTGATTGAGATTATCAGTATTTATATTATATCCTCTGTACGGAGATGTCAGGTTATATATATTGTTTGTTAGCTAGCAAACCTACAGCATTCTGTGCCGTTTTTACGGAGTAGCATGGGCGCTGTTACGCACTTGTGCCCTTACCCAGGGTGCGGGTCGTGAAACTTGATGGATATGCACTGATTTCGTCGTACACACGCAACGAAATCGAGTTCCGTCAGTTCCCACACGTACGCAACATCCATACCCGCCTTTCTATGCGTATAGTGCGCGACTACGTCGCATGGTTTGTCGGGACGTATGCGTATCGGTGAGTTTTCTCTAAAATTTTCTATTTGAAAACTGTTTTTATCTCGATTTTCAAACTCTGCTTTCTAAGTGCACATTAGGTAAAATAAAAAACTACTAAAATAGATTTGAAGCCCTATAGGTTGTCGAAAATATTGTTTAATTAGTTTTCTAAACTTCACAATCCTCTGGTCGAAATTTGGTGTTAAACAGGGCTCGGGTAAATAAGAAAATCTGTCATTATGGCAGTGATAATTCTTGGAGTTTCGAGAATTTTCAAAAACTGCAAAGTACAACTAAAAAAAATCTATTTGGAAGGGCTTGAAGGGGGTTGACTAGACTACCAATTAAAATTTATGGTGCGAGAAACCATTTTGTATAATAGGAGAATATTGATTACAAACAGAGGTACCTGGCTCGGTGTTTTACGAATTGCTTCGGCGGCTATTGTATGGATTACTACGACTGCTGCCACCTGTGTACGGTGGCAGGCCGCTGATCCAGTGGTCGAAGGTAGGATGGGCTCGCCAGGGTGTCGGGGGCGGATGCGGTAGTGGAAAGGTTTTGGAAGTTTAGGGTTTTTGTGATCCATCAACTCTCCTTCATCCGAGGTATATATAACCGAGGCTCTCAGTTATCTGCAGGCTACGGTCGTGTTTGCTAGGGATTTTCATCTCGCGAGATGATGTCATCTCACGAGGTTTGCCTTTTTTTTTACTCTATACATATTCATGTATATACACTTGTAAAAAAATCCAAATAAAATCCATAAAAATTCCAAAAATATGAAAATACCTTCTAGATAATTAAGATGGGTATTTTTGTACAATTTTACTCTAAGTAGCGATTACTTGCTACATGTATCAATCAGAAGAAAACCATAACTTAATTCGAGCTATTGATTAAAAATGCTTTAAATTGCATAAATAAATAAATAAATAATTACTATAATTCTAAAAATCCATAAATATTTAAAAAATCATTCTAGTAAGTATTTGGCATGATATATCCTTATATTTATACTACTTGCTACCTTTTGATTTTCATAAAATTATTTAAATACAAAAAGTTGTTTACAATTAGGGAAAATGCTATAATTTCAAATGAAATTTCCTTAAAGATATTTTCAAAAAAATATTTTCTACCAAAAATACTAACACAATCAAAAAAATAAACGTAAATAAATCAAAATACTGTAAAATATATGAAATAAAATTTTTAATTTTAGGAATTTTACATCCTACCCAACTTATAACAATTTCGTCCTCGAAATTAAAATAAAACTTAATAAAAAATATATAAGGGCTGAATATGAAGAAAAAGTAAGTATATCAAAAATTAAATCATAACCCAGCTTCCACAAAGATGGGGGGATAGTTATAGGAGAATCCAAACTAACACCATATTCTACAGGATGGAGTATTTTTAGTCCTATATGGATCATGGATATCTGGTCATTTTGAGGCAATGGGTCGAGATTGCATGGCTAAAATCAAATTCAGGAGAATGAGCATCCACAGTTTGTTCTAAGGAGGAAAATGTGTCATTCATGTGGTGTAATCGAAATGGAGCACAAGATGGAGCATTTGTGTGGGACATGTATGTCATGTGTGTAGAGTGGCCCGTCTAGTTCATGAGGGTGAAATTTGTTGGAAGAAAATGGCTAGTGTTGTGCTCCAAATATGAAAGTCACGATAGAGGTATTAAGACGTTGCAGATAGAAATATACGTTGTAAACCAATGATTTATTAGTTCCGTTGGAACCAATCTTTGATTAATTTTAGTCTTGGATTTCAATCTATATTGGCTGGACATGATCCCAAAATCAATCTGAACCATTCCTACTAGGTGAAGGTAGCCTAGAATAAGTTTCAACTCGAGTGGTTGAGCTAATTGCAGTCGGATGGGTTATAGGTTCCTTAAGCCCAAAATGTGCCTTCTGTGACTTTTGTGTTTAGGTAGCACATAGGGACTCCATTTGGTGGCACACTAGTGGCATGTGTGTAGTGGACTTCGAGTGGATAACAACCATATATTGGGTCGACAGAATTGAGTCGAGGTTGGATCCCGAATTGAGGTTGGAAAGTACCTCGGTATTTTCGGTAAGGGTTAAAACTAGCCTTTTGGACCTGAAAGTCGTATCATGAAAATAGAGCACAAAGGGACGTATTTTAGTGGGACAAGATATGCCTAAATGAAGGTGGACTCCTTTAGGTCTTGTTTATGAAATTTGTTGAAGGGTACCAGTTGGTCTCGTGCTCCGAATAGCAATGTCACGGTTGAAAACACCAAAGGATCTAGGCAGAAAGTGGGAGTTCATAAGGCACTAATCATCATCTTAATGGAAACCACTTATTCTAATAAATCGGTAATACTAGTATATTCCAGAATTAAAATGGCTTATACTCTACTCACTCTAGAAGCTAAAACACGATTTTTAAGATTAATGAGGTTATGAGGAATCTCAAAGTCGTGATACAGTACCTCGATCTCCAGATTATAAAAGAATACTACACAACATAATAGAAATTATGATGCGATGGTTATGAATCAAGTTCAAGATAGTTCTCTTATTTTGAATAGATGGAACCGATTGTATGTGTATAGACTTCATGGCCGTAGAAGAATACTTCATGTCTACGAGCATTTTTTTCGAAATAGGTGACAAAAAACAATATGAGTTCGAGGAAGATGGGATCGAATTACAAATTTGGGTTTCAAGGGCGATTGAACAGTTCAAAAAGGAAGTTTGTCAAGACCATTGCGGATGAGACCCTAAAGGACAAGTTTAACTATACCTCATTCCATGTAGAGAAATCATACGAAGAGCGAACCAAGTGCATTAGGCTGATCATACCAGTTAGTGGACGCGCCCAAATAATATTTGTCTTGAAACAAGCTCGATAAAAGAGTAAGCTTGCAAAACTAGTCTATAATAGCAGTATTAGTCAAGATGGTAAAATATGAGTACGTGAGAGAATAATGAAAGAAAATACAAATAATCCTAGTTTCTTAAATTCTAAGTCTCGTCTGATGGTCGAGCCTATGCAGTTGTCCTACTGTTTTCTTGTCTAAGGCTTTAGTTGATAAATGAGGTATAGTACCCTAAGGAATTATAGTCTAGGTATTCCAAGTAGTATCCTTTACAATGGGTCATAAGGACGAAAGACAGACTAGGTCGTGAGGCACTCTACCCAACTTATTATAAGAATTTAACTAGTAGTGTAATTGAACCAATGAGGCCTACTAGTTATTCCTCTAACCTTTATCAAGCACGAAGGGAAGATAAGATTTATGATAGAAGGGATCAAGCAAGATACAAATCAAGGAGTCAAGCGAGAGTTTGAAAATGGAATCAATGTAAGAAGTCAAGTATGTAGATGAGATCCAAGACTCTAATCCTATACGCAGGCTTACTTAATACGGTAAAGTAACCAAACACTTTATCTTGACCTGCATGGGCCACCACAAAAATATGTAACATCCCTGTCTCAAAATATATAGGACTAGGTACGTAGACTTGCCAACTATATACATACGCAGTATACTCCAATATATGAAAATCTCGTTTGTATACATAAGCTGTAAAATACAGTAAACCAATAGTAATCTAATCTCATCCACAAAATAAAAGAATAAAAGATAAGTCATAAATCAACTTCGAATAATCATTGTACAAGATGTTGGACGGAGACAAATCCACTACCAACGATTTAAAAGAAAAGAAGTACATGACATATTAAATAATTTAGCGAAGGCGGCAAGAAAGATCCAAGACACGTCATCTTCGAAGGAATAGATAAGATCACGTCTTGGCTAGAACACCTGCGAAAAGATAAGAGCACACACCTGAAGAGATCACCAGGTCCTCAGAGGGACATAACAAGATACATAATATCATGCCATATAAACTGAATAAATACTGCTCAATAATAAGTCAATCAGATCATAATATGGTCTAATATACACCATTGAATTAGTGTACCATCCCCTCAACCAAACAAGGACAGGAGATGGCACACTAACCCACGATAAGGTATCTTTCTAAGTCATGAATCGAATATGGTATCCGGACCACAACAAGGTTCAGTACCTTCTTATCGGAGTAGTCAGCCACACCTATAACTAAACAATAACAAGATGTGGCAAACTAGTCTATGACAAGTTACTGTTCTAAGCCACAATCAGATACAAGTACCCAAACCAAGAGTACTCATACCTAACGGATAAGGTAGCCTAACCAGTCTAAGTGTATATAGTTTTAAGAACATCCTTCAACACATGGGACCTGGCTAAAATGGGATTGGCATGGTCTCCCTTGGGCATCAGAGGCCCAGGAGAGCATAACGTTTCACAGAACGTCAGTGGCCATCAGTATCCATGGGTAATCTCACCTGCGTCTCCGACGGAGCTCACGGGTTATAAAAGGTAAAGTGTATAGTTGTAATGCCCATATCTTGTATTACGTATTTGGAATACGTGTACGTATTTTGACCCGTATTACATGTCTCCCTGTTTGATTTATTTTGGCATTTCATTGATGGATTTATCTTGGATTGGTTCGGTCCGACTTAACTTGGTTCGGCTTGGTTTTACATGGTTCGGTTTTGCTAGATTTTATGTGAACCAAACCACTCCCACCTACTACCACCTTCATTAAATATTCTACCACACATTTCTCTTTCCTCATTAACTCTTCTTCTTCTTCACCATTACTTCTCCACCAACCTGAGAGAGAGAGGGAGAGCTTAGGCAAGTGCATCTTGCTTCATGGAGGAACCCCATTTTTATTATTCCATTGTCTTTCTCATGTGTTTCTAACCCACTTTAGTATTTAGTATTTTTTATTTCCATGGTTAATTTTTTGTAAATTTAGCTTTGTGGTATTTTTGGTTTTCGGGGGTTTTGATCATCAAGCTTACATATTTTTGCTAGTTGATGGTTCCATGTTGTAGAAAATTTCATTCTGCCCCAATTTGACTTATGGAAGTTCGGATTTGGAATCTGGATGACGAATTTATGGAGCTTGGAAGCATGGCTTCATGATGTTCTTCTTCTCGGAAAGTGGAGAAGAAGAACAGTTCTCTGGCCGCATGGCCATTTAATTGAATTTATTATTTTGGTCGCATGAGCCTTTCCTTGTACAGCTGCATATGGCACTGCTTGGCTGGCATGGCCACTATTTTTATGCATTGACCGCATAAAAATTATTGAATGGCTTTTATTATTATTATTTAATATAATATTTGCTGGCCGCATAAGAAAATATTTGTGAGCCGCATGAATTCTTGCTGGCCGTATATGGGAGCAAATGAGCTGCATGGCTTGCTTTTATTATTTTTCATGCATCAGCACTAAGTGCTTGCATGGGAGTAAAAGTTGGCCGCATGGCTTTGCTTTTATTATTTGCATGCATAACAATTCATTGGACCACTTGTCCGCATATGTATTAGTATTTAATGCAATAATATTTAATACAATTCCGAGCTGGCCGCATGGGGAGCTAAAGCTCAGCCACATGCCACATTATATTTAATGTATTATATTTTTAATGCATGCTCTAGCATCAGCCGTATACCATATTAGATTTAATGTATTATATTATTAATGCATGCTCTAGCATCAGCCGTATACCATATTAGATTTAATATATTATATTATTAATGCATGCTTTAGCAACTGATTGCATGTTTTAGATTAATGTATTATATTATTAATGCATGCTTTAGATTAATGCATGATATTAGTGCATGGCCTTATTTAATATATTCAAGGGCCTTTAGCTTGCGTGCATAGCCGCATGCTCTTGCATGCTGTTACATGCATGCTGTTACTTGCTAATATGTATGGTTGCTTGCTAATATTTATGGCCTTAGCCATTCTTGGCCGCATGCTTATATATCTTGGCCGCATGGCTTTGGCTTAATTGCATGGTATTTTTCCTGGCCGCATGAATATTTCATGTGCTGGCCGCATGGACCAATTTCTGGCCGTATGAATAATCATATTCATGGCCGCATAAAATTTTTCTGAGCCGCATGAGTCCTCCACGGCCCTTGCTCCTGCTAATATTTAATTATCACATGTATGCTTGTGCCACATTAATTTAAGTGTGTTTCCTGACACGATGGTGACCCGTTGTGGTGCACTTTTGACACCTGACATGATAGTGGCCCGACGTGGCGCACTCCTGACAGTGAACTTGACATGATATACCTGACATGATAGTGGCCCGTCGTGGTGCTCTCCTGACAAGTAAATTTGATTAACTTGACATGATAAACTTGACATGATAATTCTTGATAGTGGCCCGACGTGGGACACTCCTGACAATGAACATAACATGAACATGATAGTGGCCTGCCGTGGCGCACTCTTGACATGATAAACCTAACATGATATTGCTTGAAATGTTGTTGCGACGACTAACCTGACATGACAAATATAAATAACCTGGACACCGTGGACGATTGTGCTTGTACAAATGAAACCGTCTTGTCTTGCATCATGTCTAGGACATGGACCCCTGAGTACCACGGTCAGGGGTATCCACTGAAATCGACTAAGGCTAATTACCAGAATAATCCAGTAGCCATGAAGAGATTTTGTCAGCTACAGGCAATCTCGTTATCTGGGCGCCCCACTTGGGATCTGTAGCCTGGCACCGAGTAGGGCACATTTCCAGCACACTGTCATGTGTTGTACCCTCTAAGTCACCTAAGGGTACATGCATTTCCTGGACGATGTACCCACTTGAATTCAACCCCTAATTACTTTCGGATAGCCTGGATGGTCTGCAGGACTTGTGGCTGTGGAATAATCTTGCTGCATCTTGCTAGTAACTAGGCCTGTGATAACCCTAGTTAGTTAAAGTATTAAGCCATACTTATTGCTTGGCCGTGAATGTTGGATGGAGTTCAATCAGTCTAGCCTTGTTTTGATTCTGTACAAGATTGTTACATGTCCTAATTTCTTATTTTATCTTGCCGATAAATGGTGGGAGAAACCAAGTTCTGTTCAGACGAAGAGTTACAACCCTGGTCCTTGTTTGGTTTACGGGTTGTAACCTGGTTATCTGAATAGTCCCATGGTTATCTCATCGTATATCACCTATCATGCTTTTTCTTAATTACCGTCTTTTATTATGTAATTATATTCTTGTGCTAATTGCTGGTTTTAGTTCCTAAGTGAAGCCTCCTTTATGGCACTTGTTCTTTTTGGGATCTGACCCAGTTAGTTTTGTATGGCCAGATTCCAGAGCAGCTCCAGAGGATCTACCGACTTTCCAGACCGATGGTGACCACTAGATGGAATCCTGGCAACGAGTGGGTTTATTTTGGCTCTTCCACTCTATTGTAAAATTATTCTTCTGAGGCGTTTAGCCGGCAAGCAAGTGTTAGCTCGTGTACATTTTATTTACTGTCTGCCTACGAGCTGTAACATGATTGACAGATCCTAGGGTTGATTATGTATGACTGAAACTCTTGCTAGTCTTCACATTTTGTAACGACTAGCTTCATGATCAGTTGAATATATAATGTTTGGGATGCCTTACTATTGTATATTTGGTGATCTTACATCTTGTAACATTTATTTGCTTGCTTGTGATTGAGACACTAGGCTTGTTCTTGACCATAGGAGACTGATGGCTTGTAGTTAAACCCTCATATATCAAGACAACCGTGACCGTATGTGTAGAAGCATGGAAAATAATAAAGAAAGGCCTACGCGGTTCCGACAAAAAGATTTTCATGCGGCTCAGGATCCCCATGCGGCTCAAAAGTCCATGCGGCTCAGGAGTCCATGCGGCTCAAGGGTCCATGCGGCTCGGATAGTTCCATGCGGCCCAGAAAGAAGCCACGTGGCCTTCAACAGTTCTTTTCTCGACATTCGGCTGCGTTTAATGCCCTGACGGCAGCTCTGACAAAAGACAGCTATGACAGCTCTGGCACAAAGACACAATAAAGACTGACATGATGGCGTGTTCCTAGGAAAGAGGAAAAAATCTCCTTATAGCTGGCAAAATCCAACAAAGTCCCGAGGCCACTCCATGCGGCTGCTGCAGTTATGCGGTCGCCCACTTCATGTGGCTACCTATCCCCATGCGGCTGCCTATCCCTATGCGGTTGCCCATCCCCTTGCGGCTGCCCATCCACATGCGGCTGTATGTTTCATACGGCTGAGAGGACCACCCATATACGGCTCTGTCAGGACGGTCCAGTTGAGACACGTGGCGCTCTTTGTGACAATTGAGACACGTGGCAGTCTTATCTTCCCTGGAATTATGGGTGCTAACAAATCCTAACAAAAGCATATTTGTTGCGAGCGTCATAATTGCCCAGATCAAATCAAATCAAGCAAATTGGACACGTGGTAGGCTATCACAAATCACGAATATTCATGACAATCAACATTTATTTTCCACAGAGATTTGATGCAATCACATTAATTGCTCAAATTTGTTATATTCAAGATGAACGGTCCAGATTGATAACTCTTAAGCAGCCGACTTTTCAAAATGGGTAATCATTGCAAACTCTAATGATCATCCCCCCATTCCTATAAATAGCAAGGTGTTATTCCCTTGGAAGGAGAGAGAGATAGAGGAAGAGAGAGACAAACGCATACAGAGAGAGATGCGCAGAGGAGCACATACAGAGAGAAAAAGGAGAGCATTTCTTCGTCAGAGCCAAGGCTACATCCGATCGTCCAAGGAGTAAGGTAGAGCTGCCGTCGCTTTCCCGTGCCTCTATCGTCACCCCCCAGAATCAAAAATAAACAATTGTACTTAGATTGTTGTACCTAGGTTTTCTTCCCTAGGCTTTCTTTGTACGAGCGAGTTTGTATTGTGAGTCTAAGTTCAGTCCTCCTATATAAATTGTTCTCCACTTTTACAATCAATGGCAAACACGATGACGACTCTGCTAGGGACAAACTTCTCCACGGCTGAGAAGTTGGTGACGCAATTGGATGCAGCCAAACTTGGCTCCACACAACAGAAAATGGTCGTCCGCTTCGACCAACAGGCGTTTGAAGAAATGCTCTCCGACGGGAGTGCTGGTCCGGTCCAAAAGCGAACCCGCACAAAAAAGGCTCGCAGGGAGTAGTGGCCAAAATCATTTGCTCCTTCCCAAGCTCTGGACGGAGTACTCTCTGCTGCCCAAGACGGAGAAGGCAACTCTCATGCGGCCCCACTTTAAGCCATAGAGGACTCTGCTATCCCCAAGTCCGGCAGAAGAAAGCACTACGATGCTGGACTTGCAAGGGCAAAGAGTGATTTTATGTGCTCCAGGAAGAAGCCGAACAAAGGCACTAGCCGCAGGTTGAACATTCATGCGGCCAAGACTGCCAGTCGCATGCATGATGTCCATGCGGCCGAAACTGCCAGCCGGATGCAGAATACCTATGCGGCCAAGATTTCCAGCCGCATGGAGAAGACTTATACGGCCGAGACTTCCAGCCGCATGAAAAAATCCCATGCGGCTACGATTGCCAGCCGCATGAAGACTGTTGATTCCAGCCGCATGCTGTCTGCCCCACGCGGCTCAGGCTTAGTCTTCGATCGCCTCTCCTATGGTCCTGATCTCTCATGCTCCCAAAATAATATGTCTGGCTCTCTGCAACACCACTTAGACTCTTCTTACTATGTGCCCTCATGCATTAGAGTGAAGAAGTCTAGGGCAGCATGAGCTTGGCGAGCTCAGTCCGCTGTCCCGACCTCTGACCATCCGAGCGCTCCACATACTGTTATACGGGCCTCTGATAGAAAGTTGTACAGAACCACTCGAGTCCAGCCCCCGGCGGCAAACGGACAGAGTGGTTCCCAAAAGTCTCCCAAAACCCAGGGAGCAAACATGGTCGTTCCAGATCCATCTGACTTGCATCAGATTATCCTCCACAAGCGCAAGGAAAGAGAAAAGACCTCGATGTGCAAAGAGTCCTCCCACGGACGTCACTGCACCCAAGTCATTGTCAACTGCTGTTGCAACAACGCGACGGAACGAAAAGACCGGCAGTCCGTCTTCCAAAGATTACAACAGCCGAGCTCAGGAGATGAGGTGCCTCCGTTGTCTCCTACAACTCTACTCAGAAAATCTCCGCCGAAGGGAGAGGGAAGAAGATAAACGTTTCAAGCCAGAAGATTTCAACCACTATGACTAAGAAACTGTCGTCTAAACGGTTGTCCACTACCGGAGTTTTATAAGGTACCCGTTCAAAGACGAAATCTGCCACAGTGGAAGATTCATCATCCACATCACTGGGGGTCGCTGGAACTGGGGGTAGCACTCCTCCGAACATCCACGACAATTCGATGTTCTAAGGAGACAAGCGCGGGGAAACAACTCTCCCATCGGATACAGCGAGTGCCGACGTCCCCAAGGACATCCACGACTCTCAAGATGAAGCAAGCTCTGAAGCTGGGGGTACTATCTCTTCTGAATTCGAACCAGAGGAAGGCATTCCCACATACCCGGACGACTTCTCTGTACAACGGTATGACTTAGAGGGCACGTCCTCTACCGTTCCTTCCATCTCTCCTCATGTGAGGATGGTGTTCATGACAGACAGCAACCAAGAAGGTTCTAGTGATCGCCAACACATCGACACTCTGGAGGCCATACTATATGCTTTGGTCAAGTCTGTGGATGAGATCAAAGCAGTCCTTCCAACTCTGCAAGGAAGAACGCCTGGCCAAACAAGCTTGGGTCCTGCGGTCAATACGGACTCAAACTCAGCTACACCAAACCCGGACGATAGTCCCCGTAAAATATCGACTCCTATCGCTGCAGACGAGGCCAGAGAGGCAAAAAGAGAGGTCCAAGAGCTCCGAGCCATGTTCCATGCACGAGAAAATTGCCAAGACCACAGGATACGACAACCGTATCCCGCTGCGTGGAGAGATGTTCCCTTCCCACCAAAATATAAACCGTTCCACATCAATCCATATGATGGCAAGACATCTGCAAGTAGGTACATCACCTACTTCGAAGTCACAACCGACCATCTGCCTCATGACGACGCCATCCTTACGCGGTTGTTCATCGGAGCCTTGGAAGGGGTCGCCTTCGACTGGTACCACAACCTGCCAGACAATTGCATCCACTCCTTCGCCAGCTTCAAGCGCATGTTCTTGGAGAGATTCTACGAAGTAGGACAGGACGTCACAATGTCCACTCTTATGGACGTCGTTCAAGGGGAGAAAGAGCTGACAAGTAACTATATTGAGCGATTTTGCCAAACCGCAATGAAGTTGCCGTCGGGTAATCCAGATTTCTCCTTGATTGAAATTTGCCAAAAGAGACTTCTCCCAACAATCAGCCTCTGGATGGGTGAAAGTTAATTCAAGGACTGGAAGACGTTCATCATCAGTGCCACTAGCGCCGAAGACAGGTTGAAGAAGGCTCGCCAACTGGGATTGCACATCTCGGAGGGAGAGGACAAGGGCAAGCGCTCTAATACCAAAAACAACAATGGTGGTAACTCCTCCAACAATCGAAATAACAAGGGCAAGCAGGCTATGGTGGCCGACACAGCCCAGAAACCTGAGTCAAAACTGGCAGACAAGCAATGGCCGCAAATGACCTACTCCTTCGAAGACGGCCATGTCAAGCCCATCTTGGACATGCTCATACAAGGAGATAGAATTCAGCTCCCTCCACCAAGACGGGAACCTCGGCCGACAGAAATGGAGATCCCAAAGTACTGCCATTACCACCGCTACGTCCACCATGCTACACACGACTGCTACCAACTGAAGCGATACATCCAACATCTCATCGATTCGAAAGCTCTGGCCATTGACTTCGAGGAGGTAACCGTGGCAGCCAACATGGTGTCCGTATAGTTTGGCAGCTTCTGTCACCCTCATTTTTCGTATTTTCCTGTATTTCATATTTATACTCGTATCTGGATTTTTTTGCATGTAATTTTATTTTTCTTAACTTGTGAAATTTTGATATTTCTCGTATTTTGGGTTTTGTCATGGTTCGGTTTTAATTGGTTTGGATTGGGTTGGTTTGATTTGGTTTATTATGTATTGGAACACCTTAACCTACTCTCCACCTTCAACACACCACAACCTACCCTCTTTATAATCCCTACCTACCACTATCTCTCTTCATTACCACCACCATTAATTTTCTTCTTCTTCTTCTTCTCCTTCCTCTACACAACACAACCCATAGGCAAGTGCACCTTGCCACTTCATGAGAGCTCTATTTTCTTGGTTTATTTGCTAGATTAGGACATGGTGATCAATATTAGGACTTGCTATTTTATGATTTGGAGCTTCCTTTGTTCTAGATCTAGGTTTAGCTATTTTCAGATTTTGCATGGTTTGATCTACTTTAGTTGGATTTTATGGGTTTTTGATGCTTCCATGTGGAAGAGCATTCAGTTTCACCCAAATTAGAACTTTGAAAATCCGGATTTGGAGTTCGGATGGCCAAGTTATGAACTTTTGAAGCTTGGGTTCTACCATGGTGTTCTTGCTGTTTGGAGAAGACAGTGAGGAGTGTGCAGAACTGTTTAGCTTATGCACACTGAGCTGCGCACGCTCTTTAGCGTGCGAACGCAGACTTGGGTATGCTTCCTGTTGGAAGCGTGTCTCCCTGTAGCGTGTGTGACTTTTTACGTACGCAGCTCCCTTGAGCGTGCGTGACTTTTCACGTACGTAACTCCCTTGAGCGTGCGTGACTTTTCACGTACGCAGCTCCCTTGAGCGTGCGTGACTTTTCACGTACGCTGTTCCTCTTGAGCGTGCCTTGGTACGCAGACTTGAGTGTGCCTTGGTATGCAGGCTTGAGTGAGCCTTGCGTGTGTGTTTTTGTGCGTACGCAGCTTCCCTGCGTGCGTACTTGTGCACGTATGCTGCCCCTTACCCCCTTGCTCAATCCATTGGCTCTTGGAATTTTGGTTTTATTTCTTTAAGCTTGGCTTTTCTATAGTCCTGTATCTTAATATTTTATTAGATATTTTACGCCCATTTTATATCCTTACGCCTTTTGTCGTGAACTTGATTTTACTTAATATGTTTGGAATGATTATTGTACATGGCATGGTATGACAAGAAACTAGCATAACACGGCAGTGACTCGTAGTGGTGCACTCCTGACATGACCAACCTGACATGATAGTGGCCCGTCGTGGCGCACTCCTGACAAGTACCCTGACATGATTTAACTTAACGCTGTTGCGACGGCTAACTTAATTTGACCTGCCTAGACACCATGGGTAGTTCTTTCTTGCTTGCTTGTTAAATCCACCAGTCTTGTCTCGCATCATGTATAGGACATGAATCCCTGGTTTTCCACGGTCAGGGATTCATACTGAATCTGGCTAGGTTAATGACTAGATGGATCAAATAGTTCATGGAGAATTCCCCAGTTACCTGTTGCCCCTTTGGTCCCGGCCTTATATATATACATGGGATTTGTTGCTATCCGTCGAGATGAGCGCACTTCCAGCCCGCCGTCGAGTGTGGTACCTTAGGACACATGTATCTTACTACAGTGTGTCTGCTATATCCAGCTATCTTTTCCTTTTTTTGCTGGGATCACTCAGGTAGTAACAAACAGGTAACCGAAATTGGAATTTTTATTGCATCTTGCTAGTAATTAGGCCTGTGATAACCCTAGTTAGTTAAAGTAGTAAGCCGTAGTACTTGCTTGGCCGTGATTGATTGGATGGAGTCTAGTCCCGCTTGTCCTGTCCTGATCCTGTACAAGGTCATGACATGACATGATTACTCGTGCTTTACCTTAATCATGATTAATTACAGGTCCTGATTTCTTGTATTTTATCTTGCCGATAAATGGTGGGAGAAACCAAGTTCCGTTCAGACAAAGGGTTACAACCCCGGTCCTTGTTTGGTTTACGGGTTGTAACCTGGTTATCTGAATAGTCCCATGGTTATCTCATCGTATATCACCTGCCTGGTTTCTCCTTAATAATTGTCTTCATTATGTAATTATTTCCTTTTTTTTATGTTCTGATATGCTGGCTTTTGTTCTTATTTCGTGGCCTCCTTTGTGGCACTTGCTCTTTCTGGGGTCTGACCCAGCTAGTTTTGTATGGCCAGATACCGGAGTAGCAGCGAAGGATCTACCTGCTTCCCAGCCCGATGGTGAACACTAGACGGAATCCGGGCAACGAGTGGGTTTTCTATTTTGTTTCGCTCACTCTATTGTAAAATTATTCTTTTGAGGCGTTTAGCCGACGAGCACCTGTTTAGCTCGTACACTTTACTTCTGTCTGCCTACGGGCTGTAATCATGATTGGCAACTCGAGGTTGATCATGTATAACTTAACTCTGGCTAGTCCTTACATTTTGTACGACTAGCTTCATGATCTTCTGGATATGTAATGTTTGGGACGCCTTACAATTGTATATTTGGTGATCTGGTATCTTGTGATTATTATTAGTTGGTTGAGATTGAGACAATAGGATAATTTATGACCCTAAGAGACTGATGGCTTGTAGATAAACCCTCATATTTCTAGACAGTCGTGACGTATAGTGAGATGGATTCCATTTCATTATACGTAGCTGGCTATGTCCGCCCCCGCTCTCCAGTATTCTGGTTCTGGGGCGTGACAGCTTTCCGCCGACAGAGACTCAAGACGGCGTGATACCCATCCCTCGGGCGACAATGGAGATTGCTAATCTTCCATCTCCTCGAGATCATGCTACTGGTCTGGTACCCCTCACCACGTCACGAAGGAAGGTCATGTGGGTCCAACCAGACTTGGTACTTGAAGTGACTCAGTCCGCACCACTCCCCATTAGCAAGAAGAAGAGTAGAAAGGTCAGATCCTGCAGTACAATTTTGACAGATGTCGAAGAAACCACAGCTGTCATCATTCGATCTGGTGTTCAACCCAATCTACACCAGATAACTCGACTGAAGAACATCAGCCGGCTACTGCTGACGCTCCGGGACCTTCTCAACCTCCGAAGGAGACTCGCTTTGACAAATCCCTTCGAAAAGAGGCATCTCATGGGCTAGAGAGGCCCTACAACTTTGATATCTTGGCACAATTAGCCAACACACCGGCCAAATTGTCATTATACGAGCTCCAGAGACTCTCCAAGGATGTTCGCACGGCTTTGAGCGATGCACTCCACAATGCCGACGCATATCTGGCTCAGGTCAACCTCACGGGAGAGAGCCCGCCTGCAAACCTCCAAGATAGCACTTGCACAAGAGCGATGCCCAACGTTGTCTTCATGCCACAGGATATGCTCATCAAAACCAATCTGCACGATCGTCCGTTATACTACACTGGATACATCAGCGACGTAAAGGTGGATCGGATGCACATTGATCCTGGTTCTTCCATAAGCATCATTCCGAAGGGTCTGTTACATCATCTCCACATTCCTATGCATCGTCTGACGTCAGCAAGCACCGCCATCAGCGGTTTCAATTCGGACATGAGCTACCCGATTGGGAAGATTCGCTTGAAGTGCCAAATTGGCGATCTTCAGTCAGAAGTGACCTGTTACGTCATAGATGCGGATACTTCCTGCAATATCCTCCTGGGGTGCCCTTGGATACACGATTATATGATCGTGCCTTCCACACTGCACCAGTGCTTCAAGTATGTCGATAAACATGGCTTCATGAGGACAGAATTTGCTGACATCGATCCCTTCAAAGGGATCGAATCCTACTACTCAGACTCCTGCTTATACAAAAAGTAGAAGAGGCACCTTGGTGAAGGAGATGTACAAGCTCGAACTGAGACGGCAACTAGATCGGAAGGACCTCTAACGATCCACCTCCAAGCCCGCAAACCTGGCAGAACTGCACCCCTTACGGCCGCTCTCCGTAAGGACGCAATCAGCCTCTCTGGACATGAGGAACAGATGATAATTCGACTGCCAAGGTCTGGCCAAGCACCAAGACCCACGATAAAGCCACTGACCATCAGGCTGCCTAGAGTGCGTCAGCAACAAATATAGGAGCATAATCCCTCTGTCAAGCCGATGATGATCTATCTTCTTCGAACAAATCGGCAGCCGAATACTAAGCTGGGGACTGTTAGCCAGCCAATAACTCCTCGCCCAGCACCAAGTACTAACCTGGGGGTGGCTAGTACGCCGACGACTGCACGTTCTGCTTCACCTATGGAGCCCCTGACGATTAAGCTGCCCAAGTCGTCCACCCAATCTATACTGACACAAGGGGTAGTTGAAGCAGAGCCAGAGCTGGCCAAGTATGTGGCTGCTCACACTGATGTTCCATCCGTAGATGATGTAATTTCCCTGGAAAAGATACCTTACTTCATCAATAAAGGGCTATCTTTGAACTACCTCGAGCTTAATAAGCTTTGTACAATGTATGCTATGGAACACGGTATAGGCACCCACCTGCACACACAGGTGACAAATGTTTACACCGCAAATCAACTTACTCCCGTGGAAGACGCTTGCCGCATAATCGAGGGAGGGGACCATCCAATCATCTTCGATCGGAAGAATGAACCACAACCCTTCACCATAGAAGTCGATCTCGAATCGAACTCCGAAAGACTGCCTCTCTATCTATATAGCCCCCAATCCAAATACCTCATGCAAAAATAGGGGTATGATCTGGAGACTGCGCCAGGTTTGAACTACGCACTGGTCGACGATTACCTTTAAAGTTGTCGGTCCCGGCTAGCAAACCACAGGACTACTATAACAAGATCCGGTGCGGACTGGGATATGTTACGCCTGCAACGACCCCTGAAAGCTCAGATGAGGAATGCGACTGGCATTCACACTCAACCGAATTACCTACTTTCGATTCAGATATCAGCATCGGGGATATGCTCAGGCAAGTCTGGTCCGTCAATATGGTATTTGTCGACGCCTACGAAGAAGATGAAGACATTCCTGAACTTCTTAAGTTAGAGCCGTGGGCACAACAACTAGATGCACAGTGGAAGAAGCAGTTTGAAAAAGAGAGCCTCCCACCGAGGATGAGGTTGTACAAGTCAATCTAGGTGATAAATCCTCTCCAAAGCCCATCTTCGTCAGTAAGAATCTGACCGACGAAGAGCGAGAATCACTACTACAACTCGTCGGAGAATATATCGACATGTTCGCCTAGAGCTACGAAGATATGCCGGGACTGAACCCCGAAATTGTACTTCACAAACTCAACATCCGTCCAGACGCAAAACCAGTCAAGCAATAGCAACATCGGTTCCGTCCTGACGTCATGAATGCTATTAAAGCCGAAGTTAACATGCTGATAGCTAGTGGCTTCATCCATGAGGAACAGCATCCTGACTGGGTTGCTAACATAGTTCCAGTCCTCAAGAAGAGTGGAAAGATTCGAATCTGCATTGACTTTCACAATCTGAATGAGGCTTGTCCTAAGGATGAGTTCCCTCTCCCTATCACGGACATTATGATTGACAACATCTAAGGCTTCGAGCGCATGTCATTCATGGATAGATTCTCGGGGTACAACCAGATCAAGATGTCTCCCGACGACGAAAAGCATACATCATTTCGAACACCAATAGGCACGTTCTGCTACACAGTCATGCCTTTCGGTTTAAAGAACGTATGTGCCACCTATCAGAGAGCAATGAGCATCATCTTTAGAGACCACTTGCGCAAGACAGTGGAATGCTATGTTGACGACATCGCCGTCAAAAGCCGCTCTAAGAAAGATCATCTGCATGATCTAAGGACAGTATTCGACCTGATGCGAGCGCACAATTTGAAGATGAATCCCACAAAATCCTTCTTGGGCGTATCCAGCAGAAAGTTCTTGGGTTTCATCATCACCTCCCAGGGTATCCACGTAGACCCTGAGAAGACGAAGGCAATTATGGAGATGGGTCTCCCGAGAAATCTTCGAGAACTCCGGGGCCTTCAAGGGAGGCTAGCCTACATCAGAAGGTTTATCTCCAACCTCTCCGGATGATGTTAGCCATTCACTCACCTCATGAAAAAGGGCGTCTCATTCGTATGGGATGAAGAATGCCAGCGTGCCTTCGACAACATCAAAGAATATTTGTCGAACCCTCCAGTCCTGGTGGCCCCGATTGCTGAAAAACATTCCTGCTCCATGTATGAGCAATGGAGCATTCCCTCGGCGCTCTGCTAGCACAAAACAACGATGCAGGCCATGAACAAGCTATATATTATCTCAGTCGAATGATGATCGGGCCAGAGCATCGATATACCGCCGTGGAAAAGGAATGTCTCACCCTGGTGTTCGCCATTCAAAAGATACGACACTATGTCACGAGGCAAACCATACATATGATATCACGAGTCAACCCCCTCAGGGTCCTCATGACTAAACCAGGGGAACTCAGCTCTCGCCTCGCTACATGGGCAATATTACTGTCCCCCTACAATATGATCTTCGTCCCACAAAAGGCTGTTAAAGGTCAAGCTCTGGCAGACTTTTTAGAAGCCCACCTAGGCTCAGAATCGGCCAAAATATACGAAGAAATCCCAGATGAGATCGCCGACTCGCATACGACCTCTCACGATGATATATGGCGAATGTTCTTCGACAGTACTTCAATGACCGGACCCAAGGGCAACATCGTCGTCGGAGTCGGGGTGGTGCTTATTTCTCCTTCCGGACTGGTGATCAATCGCGCTTACTCCCTCACGGAACCTTGCTCTAACAAGGTGGCCGAGTACAACGCTTTAGTCTTTGGCCTCCAACTTGCAAGAGAGCTGGGGGTAGAATATCTTGAAGCATACGGCGATTCACAGTTAATCGTCAATCAGATCCGGGGTTCATACGAAGTCCGCCATGAAGACATGATCTCCTATCACCAAATAGCGATCAACATCATCTCGTTATTTGAAAGGTTCTTCATCGAACACGTCTCCAGACTCTAAAATATCAATGTCGATGCCCTAGCAGGCCTTGCCGCTTCCCTAGCAGTGCCTAACCATATTCATCATTTGGTGGACGTGATAGGCCATGAAATGGTCTGTCCCAAGAACAATGTTCAATTCATGGCAAGTTATTCCGTTCAGACGATCAACGAAGTACCAGACTGGAGACAAACATTCATAGACTTCGTAGTCTACGACATCCTGCCCGAGAACCCAAAGGAAGCCACCTCTATCAGAAGGCGTTCTCTCAGATTCTTCTACGATACAGAGACGAAAATGCTGTATCGCCGATCCTACGATGTATTATTGCTTCGATGTCTGTCAAACGCAGAAGCCAAAGAAGCCATACGCGAAGCTCATGACGGTGTCTGCGCGGCCCATCAGCCTGGCCTAAAATTGTAAAATCGTCTTCGCCGAATGTGCTACTACTGGCCCACGATGGTGGCAGATGCGATAGACTATGTGAGAAAGTGCAAAGCTTGCCAAGTCCATGCGGACTTAATCCACCAGCCATCCGAATTTCTACATTCGACTGTGGCGTCCTGGCCATTCAAAGCATGGAGAATAGATATCATCGGTCCGATCACTCCACCTTCTTCTCGAGGACATCGCTTCATACTCGCAATCACGGATTACTTCTCCAAATGGACGAAAGTTGTTCCGCTTACAGAAGTAAAGACTTCAAACGTGGTCAGCTTCTTCAAGTATCACGTCATCTATCGCTTTGGACTACCCCGAAGGATCATCCACGATAATGGTCCGCAGTTCGTAAGCTACGCCTTCTATCGATTCTGCGATAAACACCGAATTCAGAATGTTGCTTCGACGCCATACAATTCGGCAGTGAATGGGTTGGCAGAAGCATTCAACAAAACCATCATTAAGTTACTCAAAAAGTTCGTATCATCCAACAAATGCAACTGGAACGAGAAGCTTGGTGAATGCTTATGGGCATACCGTACTACAGTCCGAACGGCCACTAGGAACACAACATTCTTCCTGGTGTACGGAAGTGAGGCAGTTCTCCCATTAGAAACCCAAATACCCTCGCTCCGCGTCGCTCTCACTTACCAATTGACGACGGACGATAACTACCGTCGCCGGCTACAAGAGTTGGAGGCCTTAGATAAAAAGTGCCTATTGGTTCAGCAACGAATCGAGATATACCAAGAACGCATCTCCGGAGCCTTCAACAAGAAGGTTAAAATCAGAATATTTCAAGTGAGCAATATTGTTCTGGCAGTTCGTAGGCCGATGGTTATGACTCACAAAACTGCCGGCAAATTCCAGCCAAAATGGGAAGGTCCATTTATCATTGAGGCTGTATTCTCCAACGGTGCTTACCGCCTCGTAAAACATAACGGAGACTTGCTCATGTTGCCCGTCAACGGCAAGTTCCTGAAGAAATATTATGTCTAAACGACATTCTCCAAATCCCAGATTATTAAGTTATGTACCCGTCGGTACCGCTGAACTCATATTCACAAAACCCTAGATTATTGAGTTATGTACCCGCCGGTACCGCTGAACTCACATTCATAAAATCTCAGATTATTGAGTTATGTACCCGCCAGTACCGCTGAACTCACATTCACAAAATCCCATATTATTGAGTTATGTACCCGCCGGTACCGCTGAATTCACATTCTTCCCCCATATCCCAGATTATTGAGTTATGTACCCTCTGGTACCCCTGAACTCACACTTGTCCTCCAAATATCCCAGATTGATGAGTTATGTACCCTCTGGTACCCCTGAACTCATGCTTTTCCTCTAAATATTCCAGATTGCTGAGTTATGTACCCTCTGGTACCCCTGAACTTACGTTTTTCCTCCAAATATCCCAGATTGCTGAGTTATATACCCGTACGTGCCTCTGAACTTACATTACGGTCACTCTTTTAGGTAGTAAGTCATGTATGATCATACCTCTGAACTTATTTCTCTGAAAGAGTACCTCCCTCATGATCCACTACCCGCACTCTCAGTGCACAAAAAGGGTAACAGATCCACAAAATTTCCAAAACGACCACGTCGATGTTACCTCTGAGTCGTCTCATTTACGCCAAAAATAAATCATCCCTCTACATAGAACTTCTATGTCCTCATTAGCTCTGAGCCATTCTATGTACCCCTTCATAGAGTCCACTCCTACCACGTCCTCATTACCTCTGAGTAGGAAGGCTCCATCGAAGAAACCCTTATGCTTGCCATGTCCTCATTACCTCTGAGTAAGTTTGTTGGTTCCCTTTCGACTTACTATCCGTACCCAAAACCGGAGTACGCCAAGGATAATAGGTCCACAAATGTCCTCCGTTGACCACAAATATCCTCCTCTGAGTCCACTCCAGCCACGTCCTCATTACCTCTGAGTAGGAAGACTCCGCAGTAAAACCTCCATACTTGCCATGTCCTCATTACCTCTGAGTAAGTATGTTGGTTTTCTCTTGTCTTATTATCCGTATCCTGAACCGGGGTACACCAAGGATAATAGACCCACAAATGTCCTCTGCTGCCTATAAATGTTGTACTAAGTTTTCTAGTACATGCACATCCTTTTTTATCATGCCCCGGGAGCCCAGCTGCTCCATGGCATTCTTTTTCCCGATACCAGGAACGTCCATGACCACCTTACCGTAGAATTATTCTAGGTATCCCTCTCAAACTTGTTATCCGTACCTAAAACTAAGGTATGCCCAGGGTAACAGGTCCACAAATAGTCCCCCAGTGGGACAAAAATGGCACAAATACAACAAGTACAAGAAATGAAGGATGAGTCGAAACATGCTCATATATTCAGAATCTAAGGTACTACATTATCTGGGACTATGTCTCTATTACAAGATGGAAAAAGAAAGGAAAAGAACATGAACATAAAAAGGTAAAAAAAACTATCGATGGTTCGGCGGTACATAATTTCAGGAGACGATTCCTCACCAAGGCGGTCCCCCGTTCAGGCCGCTGCTTAGCTCGGCGCTCGGCCTCCTGAGATAACTGCTCTGCATCATCCAAGTACATGTGTGCCCGCCAGCCATCCTCCAGCTTCTACAGGGCCAGCTCCAGGCCAGCAGAAGCTCGATTAACTCTGTCGACCTCCTGAATAATCAGCCCCTTTTCGGTGCGGGCAGCTTCGAGCTCAGACTACAGGAAAGCTAACTTCCTCTGAAGCTCAAAGATCTGCTTCTGCGTGTCAATAACCCCACAGGAGGTAGTCGCTTCCCGAGCCGTAACATCTTCACTCTTGCGACACAACTAATCATATAGCTGTGACAGATCGCGGAGGTCCTTCAGTATGACCGACTTGGTCTTATCCCGAGCAGCCCTTATCTTCTCTACGGCAGTTATGAGGAAATCGCGCCCTTGATCTATAGCGGCAGACAGATTAGCTTGCCGCAGCACCTGAAGCTGGGCCACCAGCTGATCAACCTCCAGTAAGTTTACCTCCAGAAGCGCAGCTATCCCCGCCCTACCGGAAAGAGTCTTAAGAATATCAATGTGACCCTGGACGCATTATCGGGCCAAGGCAAAAGGGGTCTCCCGTTCCACAGCAGCCGTAACCCCTCTCTTCAAGTGGTGATAGAAGCAGTCAACCACGTCATGTCGAAGGAAGCACGCTTCGTCCAGAAGCTCCGTAGAGGACGGCGTCAAAAAAAGCGTGGCCGACAGTGTCAAAAGAAGCATGCTAGAACTTGCCACCAGAGAGACAAATTTCGAGCGAAAAGATGCGCGGATTGCGGCTAACTCCTCCTCCGCCACCCGAAGAGTCTGGATACTCGGCAAAGTAGAAAGGTCGACTCTCGGAGCCGCCTGAGCAGAAGAGGACGCATGGACCATTGTCCCCTGCCCCGGCTGTGCCGCCACCTGACTTCCCGAATTCGAGCCAGCAGAAGGCCCTTCAATATGAGTCAGAAGAGGAGGGCGTACGCTCCTCTCCGCCAGTTCCCCTTCGGCAGAGCCCATCCTGACAGTGTCCGTTATCGGTACTGGAGAGGCAGGACCTGTATGTCCAGAACAACTATCAATCAGTCTAACCCGAAGGATGTGATGATAGAGCAGATATGCCTCCTCACAAGTTAAGATTTAGCTTATATTACTAGGGGAGGAGCATGGAGGCTGCAGTTCGCTTACAGCTACCGCGATCTCCTCACCAGCGACCTCCAAGTCAAGTTCAGCTGGTTTTCTGCCCTAGCCACCCTGGAAAGGGATCCAGCTGGTTCAGCATCACCCTACTGAAATTCAACTGTCTTAGGGACAGGTGCAGCAGAGCCCCCGTCACCGTGGGTTGAGCCCTCAGCAACGTGGGACTCCCCGGCCGCCTCCGAAAGAACCCCAGCAGAAATAATAGCGGTACACATGTCTCTGACCAAAGTGGTCAGGGCCGGATCAACCTCAATGGCCGGGTCTCGAGAATCCGACTCTTCTGACGCTTGCGAGAGGAAAGGAAAATGATTAAGGTCAAAGTTCAGGAGAAAAGGAAGAACTGAATAAAGATGGTAGTAACTCAATTTACCTCCGAAGCGGGGTCGACGTCCTTACTTCTCTCCTTTATAGTAAGCTTGTGACGTCTGGTCGCAGCCCGTTTCTGGGAGTAAGGAATACTGCCAACAGGGAAGATTTGCCTGCTACGTTTTCGTACAGGACCAGGTGCAACAGGCGGCTGATCCACCACCATCTTATTTGGTACGACAGGTGGCTGGTCTGCCACCATCTCATCTGGCATAACAGGCGGCTGATCCGCCTCAACATTTTCCACCGGAAGGAAAGAGCTATCGGTATCATGCTCATCATTCTCTTCGTCCGCAGTGGTGGACTCCGAGTCAGGCACGGGAACTGCGTTCGCCCTCTGCTTCCTCGTCCTCGACCCCTGAGGCTTCTCCGCCAGGCCAGTACCTGCGATGAAACTGATCCTCGGGTCAAAATTAACGGGAGGCTTATTCACCGTTACATGGTATAGGGCCGCTATATACAGAATTTCTACTGGTGCCTCGTCATTAGGGACCGAGAAGGTGGCTCGAGTATGAACCGCGTCATAATAATGCCATGCCCTGATACCATCCAGGATGCTACCTTCAAAGCCCAGGCAAGGGCTGGGACTGTCAAAAGATAGCTGACTGTACCCGAACTGGCGGAAGAACCTGCTAGGCAAATAGGGCTCCAGGTAAACGTTGTTGCGGTAACGATATACTAAGTGTGCTGGACGGATATTGCATAGCCAATAGAGTAGTCTCTCGGGCAAGAGAAGGGGAGGTTCAGTACCATCAACATGACCTCTTCTCACGTCTTCAGCGGTAAAAGGAGGAACATACACAAAAAATTCGTATCCGTCCACTCTCGCCAGTACCCTTCGACAAGCTGGCATAGTGCTGTACTCCCAGGGCTGATGACGGAATCGGAAAATAAAGGCATCATCAGCCGTGACACCATCCTCTGTACTGGGCCTCATCAAAGACCGGCAGTGCATTAACAGCCACCCCATTAAATAATGGTACGGTAGTTCCACGTGCTCAAAATTTATTGCCGTATCGCGGGCGATAACCATGGATGAAAAGGCTCAAAGGCCGTGGTGTATGCTGCACACCATAGCCGGAAGAAGGGTCAGTCTAACCTCAAAAACGAGTTTTACAGCAGGAAGGATGAAGTAGCGACTAAGCCTCTCAATGGAGCCCGCCCCTCCTGAGACTACGCAGTTCTGTAGCCATACCATCAAAAATCCTGCAAGAACTGCCTTCTCCGACAGCTGCTGAGTACAATGATAAAAATAACTAAAGGTGTCGGATCGACCCCCAAATGTGTCGCTCGTAGACCCCGTCTCTTGGCGGACGACACTAGGGTTTGCACCTCCTCCTGGGTTTGAGGAGCTCGGGAAGAAACCCGTCCTGAGGCGCCCAGCGTGAAAAGGTATAAGACCCAGGTGTGGTGTGAGGAATCATCCCTTCTGAGCTACCATCCTTCTTGATGGCCGTTTGGTGGCAAGTATTATGGTGACATATCAATTCCCGATATACGGCAACAAAACCCGGGAACTTCTAATATAAACCCTCGAGCTCTTCACTCGTAGGGGTATATACTTCAAAAACTTCTGTGCCCCAGGGCAGCTTAGAGATAACGTGCATCTCATGAAGAGCAAGCCCCAGCTCCCCGGTAGGCGCGAAGAAAGTTCTTGTCCGTCGGTTGTACCTCTCCAAAAGGGCCATGAACAACGGCTTATTTATGGGTAAGCCGTGACTGGTACCACGAATGACGTAGTAGAGGCCGATCTCACGCAGGGTAACCTCATACTTCCGCAAAATCTACGAAGTCAAATTGGCCCACGTAGGGATAGGGTTTATCCAGTTCGGCAGCGCCAACCGGCTGACAGGATAGTGAAGTTGTCAGCTTGAGAGAAAGTGAAGTTGGGGCCTGGTGCATTTATGAAGGAACCCAGAGCCAATCCCGTCATGCACCGACTGGTCAGTTCCTTTCCCGCATACGCAGACTTCAACTAACCGTTGTAATGGATGTCCCCCACAAAGATCCCTGACCTGCTTGGTGTCAGGGACTCCACCATCCTCCTCTCCAACGGTAACATGTTGAACCATGACAGGGGAAAATGGTGCTCCATCGGAGGAATGTGGATCTCCACCCCATCAAGAGTAAAATCCCAGCTCTCGAACACCTCAAGCACTCGAGTATTCTTGATAGACAAAGCATCCCCAAAAAGGAACGCCGGCTTCAGATATTTCCCATCCAATCGCATTGAGTTCATCATGGCGCAGAGAAAATAGAAAGGCTATTTCTTGATGACAGTCAACCTCTCCGAAGGATCTTTCGGAAGCTGCTTCGTCATATGCTCGACTATATGGTCATATCGATAGCCCATGGCAAATTGGGCTTGACCCACCAGAAGTTCCCCTGCTGCA
The DNA here is from genome assembly GCA_029216955.1 of Iris pallida. Taxonomy (NCBI): domain Eukaryota; kingdom Viridiplantae; phylum Streptophyta; class Magnoliopsida; order Asparagales; family Iridaceae; genus Iris; species Iris pallida. The sequence goes on along the minus strand of JANAVB010031671.1, from coordinate 557,453 downwards.
TTAACTGGCAGATTCGCTAAAAATAGACAAAAGGAATAAGTTAAAAGAGGGGCTTTGGCTTATGCAGCCCAACCTACAAAGAACTTATGCGATTCTATTGTTAAACATGAGCTTATGTGGCATTAATTAGTGTAAGCTTATGCGACTCTGTTTCGCGTATGCTTATGCAATTATGCTTAACGAGGCATTATGCGGCTCAAATCAGAAGAGCGTTATGCGGCTCAAATTCAGAGGAGCTCATGCGGTTCGCTTCTCGTACAGCCCTATGCGGATGAATCCAGAGGGGGCTCCATGCGGTTTGGTTCAAAAGAGTCCATGTGGCTCTGGTCGACAGATCATTATGCGGTTCAGTTTATGAAGTGTTCATGCGGCCCACAAAGACAACTCCCATGCGGCTCGGGCATGAGCTTTGGGTGCCGCAGCCGACGTCGAGGCCACGCCCTTACCCTTCGCCGTAGTCTTCGCCGCAACCTTGGAGGACTTGGGAGCCATTGCTGATGATCAGAGAAGGAAGACGAAGACAAGAAAGCTAGGGAAAGAGCAGAAACTAAAGAAGTCCTTTTTCAAAAAATACGCTGCTATTTATAGGTGGAGCCCATAGACCGACGCATCGATCCATGTGTAGTATAACCGACTCTTCGGTTATCAAGACGATCCGACTATTCAAGGCTAAACTCTTGGGATCCTGCCCCAAAAAGCGGCTTTAAATCTGACAGCAAGTCAAAGGCAATCAATGCAAAGATTTGCACACGTGGCATGAAGAAGTGGCAAGGAGCCTATGCAGCCAGACAGCCTATGCGGCTCAGATGGCCATGCGGCTGAGGAGGCCATGCGGCTGAGGAGGCCATACGGCTGAGACATCCATGCGGCCAGAACATCCTATACGGCCCGAAGAGTCTTTACATGGCCATGCTTCTTATTCAAAGTATTTTAATTTTGTAAATTAAAAACTTTGAAGGGGGTCTTGTAGAAGCATGGAAAAGAATAAAGAAAGGCCTATGCGGCTCCGACAGAAAGATCCCCATGCGGCTCCGAAGTCCATGCGGCTCAGGAGTCCATGCGGCTCAAGGGTCCATGCGGCTCGGATAGTTCCATGCGGCCCAGGAAGAAGCCACGTGGCCTTCAACAGTTCTTCTCTCGACATTCGGCTGCATTTAATGCCATGACGGCTGCTCTGACAAAAGACAGCTATGACAGCTCTGGCACAAAGACACAATAATGACTGACATGATGGCGTGTCCCTAGGAAAGAGGAGAAAATCTTCTTATAGCTGGCAAAATCCAACAAAGTCCCGAGCGTCATAATTGCCCAGATCAAATCAAATCAAGCAAATTGGACACGGGGCAGGCTATCACAAATCACGAATATTCATGGCAATCAATATTTATTGCCCACAGAGATTTGATGTAATCACATTAATTGCTCAAATTTGTTATATTCAAGATGAACGGTCCAGATTGATAACTCTTAAGCCGCCGACTTTTCGAAATGGGTAATCATTATAAATCCTAATGATCATCCCCCATTCCTATAAATAGTAAGGTGCTATTCCCTTGCAAGAAGAGAAAGACAGAGAAAAAGAGCGATAGACACATACAGAGAGAGATACGCAGAGGAGCACATACAGAGACAAAAAGGAGAGCATTTCTTCGTCAGAGCCAATGCTACGTTCGATCGTCCAAGGAGTAAGTGTAACACCCAGTTTTTTAGATGAGGGTAATTTTGAAATTTTATAATTATAATTATTAATTATTGATATTTATTTCACATTATAATTTTTGGTGATTTTTAATTATTTTTAAACTATTTAAAAACTGTTTTAAGTCATGACTTGTGATTTTGATGTGCTGTCAGTAAAACTCTAGTGACTGCATGATCTAGAGCCTAACCATGTCATTAGGATGATTTAATTATCATTTTTAGCCTAGGAGTATTTTGATCATTTTGGCTTATTTGAATTTTTAATTAATTTAATGAATTGGTGAATTCTAGTTTGACTTTGACTTATTGAGACCTAGTGGACTAGCCTAGAACCTAACCCTAGCTATGGTAACCCTAGTCTAACTTAGGTTAACCTACTTTTAGTCATTAGAGACTAATTTTAGAATAGGAGGATTAGTTTGAGTGAAATCATTTCATGATTTATGGTTTAATGAAATGACTTATGATTTCATGACTCAATGACTTATGACTTGGCCCATGGCCCATAACTAGAAGCCCTAACCCTAACCAAACCCTAAATGACCAGCCACATAGGGATTCCCACCCTATTTAAACACTTGTTCATTAGGGCTTGCCTCTTTTTATCATTCCTACACTTGGAGAAAAGAAAGGTAAGTTTTCCCTTGCAAAAATTCCTATTTTATTCATTTGATCTTCTTTTTCATCCTAATATTTTGTATTGGGTTCTACTTTAAGTTTATGGACTGTTGGTGGAGAGCTATTTCAGTTTGGGATCAATTTGGAGCATTTGGCCATCAAGAGGAACACCCCCCATTTGGAGCTTTTCTATACAATTTGCACCTATAGGTAAAACCCTTTAAATTGATTTAAATTTCAGTTTTCTTTGTATGTAGGGCTAGATCTAGGAGTCCCCTAGCTGTACCCCGAATTTGGATGGATTTTGTGTCCGTTTGGTGTCCGTATCGGGCACGTGTCATAGTGTATGTTAGGTGTTCGATAGAATGCCCCTTAGGAAATTATTTTTGATTTTTGAAAATGTAATTACATGAATTGGTAGATCTTAGTATGTACATTAAATTTTGTGAAGGGTGTTAGGTGTTTTTGTGTCATTTTGTGTCAGTTTTTGTTGTTGGACATGCGTGCACGACACGAGTGCACTGTCCTGCTCACTGACACCTCGTGTGCACTGTACACGACACTTGGACACGTGCCACTTGACACAGACCTAGGGGCAATGTCTGATAAGACACCCCTAAAGTATCGTGTCGAGTCGTTTGGTGTCGAGTGAGAAAACTCACTCGTACTGGTAGAGCACAGCCTGTACACGAGTGCACAGACCTCACTAACACGACCTTGTAACTCGAACACGACACGACTTGAAGTATGTGCAGACACCTATCCCTAGTCCCCCTCTACCCCTATACACGACCACGACATGTCACGTGTCGTGTGTCACGCACACAAGACTATGACACGCCTGCACGAGGCACTACATCGTGCCTGGGTTCTCCCCTGCTACTCGGGCCCCCTGTAGGACACGACACGGACTCTTTTGACACAAGTTTTGGTTGACACGAGGGGGCATGAACTGACATCATGCCCCCAAAGTTTTGTTGGATTTCGTGGAGTGGTTAGGCAGAAATCGACCGCACACCGACATTGTACTGTCTGTGCATGGTTGAATTTTTGTCTCTGATACGGCCTTGGACACGAGACACGACGCGACTTGGACTCGACCTAGTAGATTCAGTAGACACGTGGACACCTAGTCTACAGGTTGACACACTTACACTACCTTAGTGTTGGACACAACGTGTCCTATAGACCCCTACATACTCGCACGAGGACCTGTCTGTGCACAAATTGATACCCCTACTGACACTGGGATTTTGGACACTATTTGGACACATAGTGGACACGAATGTATAGACACACCTAGGTGGAACCTCTGTACACATGTTTCTACCTAATTTTGAGATTTCTCTTGTGTTGTTATTTAGGTTTTCCTTTAAAATTTCATAGGATCAGTTATTCTCAGATTTGTTGATAGTTCGATTGGGCCTTCTGGTCGACACACCACTTGCTGTTTGACACTTTCCTAGACTGACATGTTCACATCTTTGCCTTGACACCATGTGACACATACAAGCACTTGCCCATTTCATTACACATCATTTTACCACTGTGCAATATCAGAACCAGTAGCAGTAATGTAGTTATGCATATGTTGTAGATATGAATGAAATATGTAATGATATCTGAGTTCGAAACTATATTAACCTGAGAATTATAGTTAGGATGTGAGCTTAGGTTTCATCTCAGGATTTTAAAGATTCCAGAATATATATACATATCTAAGTTATATTTGATTGACAATTGATTTAGGATTTAGTTGATTCCTGAGTATCAGGAGTCGGGTTTTGGGTCCTGAGAATAAAGGATATGGAATTTGGTGTTAAGATGTTGGACTCCATTCTCAGGTTCTGAGATGGTGGGAAAGGGTATTTATATTGATGTATATGGCTAGGTTAGAGTGTAGGAGTGTGTTAGTTGAGTAGACTGATACCTAAGTGAGAATGGGGTTTGGGGTTTTAGAATGAGGGATTAGCCATGTGTGTGTGTGTGGATGTGTTTAGAGAGAGAGAAGGTTTTGTGTTGTGAGAGTGAGTGAATGAATGAGGTAGAGTGGATGAGTTGAATGGATGATGAGTAGAAGAGAGTAGGAGAAGAAGAGACCACAGCAGGCAGCAGTTTGGGGGCTGCTGTGCAACCCCATGTTGGCCCCACACTTGACCCCTATTATCCACTATATATACCCATATATATATGGTTATATGTGTGTGTGTGTGTGGGTGCCTTAGAGTGAGGTTCAAGAGGAAATGTTAGGATATGAATATGTAGATGTTAGTCTAGATTAGAGTTTTGATATCTAGCTTATTAGAGTTATAGTTGAGTGATAGATTAGAATCATGTTAGTCTATGTTAGTGACATGATAGTGTACATGTTTGAGTCCATGTTAGTAAGGTATTTGGATATGTTGAGGGTAATGCACTAGTTAGAGTTTGAGTATTGTTATGTTAGTTAGATATTGTATAGATAGGTTTAGTTGGAAGTTTGATTCTTGGTATCTCATTATACCAAGTTATCATGATAAGGAAATGGTGTATTTACCTTACCTTCAAGGTAAATAGATAGTTACCTTATTACCTAGGGGAGGTATCAAGATACCAAGTTTCAGTATCGAGATACGAGGGTAAGTGGTTAGAGTACCCTAGCAAGGTACTAGAGTCTCATAAGGTGAGTTAAGGTAAGGGTAGGGTAAGTTAGAGGCTAAGGTAAGGATTTACCTTGGAAAGGGTGAACGGGGTAAGTTAAGATAATATCTATTTCTCAACATATGAGCTAAATACCTTAAGATATAGTTATAGTTAGGATTTTATGGTTGGTAATGGTTAGGAATAGTGGACTTAGACTAGTTTTGACCTCGGTTGACCCTAGTTGACTATTTTGATCAAAAGTCAACAAAAAGTCAACCGTAGCCTAGTTTTGACTAGAACTTGACCAAAGTTGACGAATTGACCCTTGCTAGCCTAATTTTGACCAGTTGACCAAGATAGCCTCGTTGTTGACCTAGTTTGACCTAGACAGTTGACCAGGTTTGACTTAGAGTTGACTTTGCCCTAGATTGGTCTAGAAATCATGTAGATTTGCATCATAAATTTCATTGTCTTATTTAAACATATTATAACTTATATTTTTCTGTTTAGGACATTGTGACTCAGGTGCAAGCATCTGATATTACACTACTCTTCTCAGAGTAGCAGGCGCGTACATTCTCTGATAGTTCTCATTCTCTGATAGTTCTCTTATTTACTTGTCAATTACTGTACTTCAGTTCTAGTTAGTTATATGCGATTCTCTGTTACAACACGTGTAGATATTTTTGGATTCATATATACGACACACTTTTATTTTCTGGCCTCTATTACTGGTATCATCTCTATTACTAGAATCACCTACTGGAATCATTTAACTAGAATCATTTTACTGGAATTATTTACTGGAATCATTTACTGGTATCATTATATTTTGGCTGGACTCATCTTGAATCATTGTGCCGGAATTCTGGATTCACTTGCTGGGAGGGGAAATACTAGAGTAAGACATGTAGACATACCCCAATCTGGAATCTTCCAACTAGAATCTACTGGAATGATAGCCATCTCACACTCGGCCAGGTGTGTGATGTGCCGTATTACCTACAGCCGTTTACATGTCGAACTCGATATTTTAAAATACATTGCTAGAGTATAGGCTGGCTCACCCTGGAATCATTGATCACTATAACTGGAATCGTCCCTTACTGGATTCATCTTGTATTAGATTCATCATGTACTGGACTTATATTGGAGTTACACTGGTCTACATTGCTGCCTGGACTTATACCATATTACCCTGGTTCAGCTAGTTCTATTTTTACAGTATCCATTGCTATGATTCTTCTCTTGTTTAGTTACTTACTTCCCTTGCACTTTATCTGTCTTTCTTACCATCACCTGAATATAAACTACCATTTTTATTAATACAACTGTCTATAACTGCTGTATAGTTCTCTGTCATTTACTTGGGTTTTCTAGATGAGATTGTACTCATTCCTGTCCTGACTGGACCTGTTGAAAATTTTACACATGATTGCCCTGAGGACACATGCCCTACAGTTTACAGACCAGGAGATGGCTTAGCTACCTATGGCCCCGACACTCAGGAGTGATCAGGAGTTTAGCTAGTCTGTCTTGTTTTAGTTTTCCTATTTAGAACTGGAGTTGTATATAGAGATTTGAGACTTGAGATGTATTTGAGATTGTTTGAGTTTGTTGTTATTTTATTAGTAGTTTTGTTGTCTTCAAATTTTTAGTTATATTTTGGTATTATCTTATCGTGCTTAGACTGTAATTGAGTTACACCATATCTTATACTTGTCCTCCGTTCGGAGTTGATCATGATGAGTACATTATATCCTGCATGAGTTGATGATTAGTTAGAGACTTAGAACAGCGTACTACCGCCGATACTGCGGAGTAGGCTGGGCATTGTTACGTACTCGTACCCTCACAGTGGGTGTGGGTCTTGATACATTTTTAGTGGTGGCCCATGCAGGTCGGGAGTCGCATTAGTACGATATCGTGGTAGTACGGCGACTTAGTTGTACTGCTGCGAGCCTGCGATAGGATTGAGAGATAGGCTTTACCAGAGAGGCACTCAATCACAGTTAGGACTACTTGAGAAGATTCCTAGGATGACCCTTGAGAATCTCATTATAAACTATCTCGAAATTTGATTCTGACAGTATCTGTCTATCTTCCTTGTTCATCGTTGAATTTGATTCTTGGTATTCATTATTGACTTAATTTTCTACCAAGATAATATTATGGGCTAGGTTGCCTCAGTCATGGAATCTAGAGTCTTCTACAGCCATATCAGCTGGTTGGACGATGAGATAGAGTCTGATTTTGGATATATTTCTCGGGTGTGGGAATTTAAGGTTTTTGCAGCCAAGCTAGCGGCAATGCATGTCACGACCCGCACCCGCTACAAGGGCACGTGACGCGACAACGCCCAGCCCTCACCGGAAAAACGGCGTGGAACGCTGTGTATTTTCTAGTCTGACAACAGTTTATATATATAACAGAACCTGTCGAGAATATAGTCAACTCCGAACGGAGGACAAGCAATGAATATATATAATGCTCAATCACAACTCTAAGACGAAAAGTAAAGACTGAAAGATAAAGACAACAAGACGAGAAAATATAACCTGTCAAGTCCAGAAACAAATAATATAAAGTCCAGTCTCTAAATACAGTCCAAATATAATACAAACTCAAAAAAGTAGTACAGTCTCAAAAGGTAACTGGAGACAAAGTCCAGTACAAAGACCTACTCTAGCTATACAAGTGGTATGGTCTCGTCAGGCGGAGCTACGCCCTGCGGGACCAAGTCTAGGCCCACTACGTCGTCCGGACCGTAGTAGGTACTGCAATCTCCCTCGTCGAAATCTGTAATATTTTATCAACAGTCCCGTCAGGATGGAACGAGTACATATATCTCATAACAGATCTCAATATAGAATAAAAGCTACAAGACTGTAAATAGAGCATATACAATGAATCATGGAGTGTACATGTATATAGATCATGGCATGGTAAACTGTAGAGCTAAGCTAGAACAAGAAAGTAGAACTGTAATCATGGCATGTACACAAGTCAAGATAAGCCATATGTCCAATGTGTGTGAGTAGTAGTTTCAGCTTGTGATCGGCTTGGGAACCTGTCGAGAATCGGCCTGGCAAGTCATAAGTGCGGTATATGACCCACACTGTTCAAGATAACAAGGGGATATGATCACAGGCCTACGCTACTACTCCCCCTACCCCAACTGGTAGAATGGATCCAAACAGGACACGTCACTGCACGGGATTCTAATGAGAAGGTAGCTAGCCTTCTCTAGAATCAGTGACCATATATCGAGCAAGAGCTACAAGGATGCTTGCACAATATATCCCAACCTAAGAAGGAGAAAACATCTCTCGTCGGGATCCAAGAATACCAATCCGTGAGAACCATGTGTCGGGAATAAGCATATCAACACTAAGTACATGAATCATAGCAGTTATCATAAATTGGGAATAAGTATCAGAGAATGTACTCGCCTGTAAGATGATAAAATACGTCGACTGGAGCAACTGCAGTATCTCGAGGACCTATAGAGAACAAGACGTATCAATACTAAGTTTAGGAAGTAAAGTTAAATCAAAATAAACCCTATTTAGTCATTCTAGGTTAAGACATGTCTAGTCGGGTCAATCTTGGTCATAGGAGAACATTAGAAGTTCAACCGGATCAATCTAGGTCGAAAACTGGCTTACCGTTGACTTTTGGTCAACGGGTCAATTCGGGTCAACTCGAGGTCAACACTAGGTCAATACTGAGTCAACCCTAGGTCAAACAAGTCAAATGTTGACTAACAGTTGATTTTCAGTCAACTGGTCAACTCTGATTTGGTTTTGGTCAATTCTAAGTCAAGTGTTGACTTGAAGTTGACTTTTGGTCAAAAAGTCCACTCTTGGTCAACGGAGGTCAAGACTAGCCTAAACTACCCTCATATAGTCATTACCTACCAAGACAACTTATTTCTAATCCCATCTTAGAAGTCAAACTCAATATCTCATCAATACCCAATTTCCTACATTTACCCTTCTCATTCTCCTTTTCATTCTCCTCCTTATTCTCCTCTCTATTCTCCTCCTCATGCTACTGCTGCTCCTGCTACTTATTCTCCTTCTCATTCTCCTTCCTATTCTCCTTCCTCATTCTCCTTCCTCATTCTCCTTCCCGTTCTCCTTCCTATTCTCCTTCCTCATTCTCCTTCCTATTCTCCTTCCTCATTCTCCTTCCTATTCTCCTTCCTCATTCTCCTTCCTCATTCTCCTTCCTATTCTCCTTCCTCATTCTCCTTCCTCATTCTCCTTCCTATTCTCCTTCCTCATTCTCCTTCCTCATTCTCCTTCCCATTCTCCTTTCTATTCTCCTTCCTCATTCTCCTTCCTCATTCTCCTTCCCATTCTCCTTCCTATTCTCCTTCCTCATTCTCCTTCCTATTCTCCTTCCTCATTCTCCTTCCTCATTCTCCTTCCCATTCTCCTTCCTCATTCTCCTTCCCATTCTCCTTTCTATTCTCCTTCCTCATTCTCCTTCCTCATTCTCCTTCCCATTCTCCTTCCTATTCTCCTTCCTCATTCTCCTTCCTATTCTCCTTCCTCATTCTCCTTCCTCATTCTCCTTCCCATTCTCCTTCCTCATTCTCCTTCCCATTCTCCTTTCTATTCTCCTTCCTCATTCTCCTTCCTCATTCTCCTTCCCATTCTCCTTCCTATTCTCCTACAACCACACACACATCCATGCCATGCCATGCCTGGCCGAACCTGCTGTCCTCTACACCAACACAAGGACACACACACACAACCACATACACATATATACACATAAATAATCCTCCATATATATATATATACATACATATATATATATATATTAACCCCTAATTAAACCTCAACCTAAAATTCTAGAAAATCCTACAAAATTTATGGGCAAATGGTAGAGAATCTCATCCTCCCTAACTATTGTGAAGACATTAAATGAATTGGAGTAATAAATGAAGAATTAAAATCATACCTAGAGTGGGTTCTTGGAGAGAGAGAGAACTTGGAAAAGAAAGGAAATTTTTTTGTGGAAGGAGGAAGAAGACTTTGTGATGAAGGAAGAGAGGGGGGGGGGGGGGGGGGTTCATGCATGGCCGGCCACCTTAGGGGGGTTATTGGGTTGGGACCCAATAGCCCACAACCCTATAATCCTAAGTTTGGGTTCAATTCAAGTTTGGGTTGGTTCGGTTCAATTCGGTTTGATTTTAAACAACTAATTAAGTCTCTAAATAGACTAATTAAGTCATGGAAAGTAGGTTAATAATTTCTAACCTATTTATGATGGTACATGGGCTAAGCCCAGCTAGTATGGGGGTCCCACTAGGGTCCAGGCTACCCGGGTCTCCAAATTGGGTCCGAATTGGATAAAATTCAAACCGACTCAAATAAATTCCTAAAAATCATATAAAATCAAATAAAATTCCTAAAATATTATTAAACTTGAAAATGACAAAAATACCCCCAATTTGAAAAACTGGGGGTGACAAATCTACCCTCCTTAAAAAAATTTCGTCCTCGAAATTGAATGAGGACTAACACAGCAAACACAGCAATCATGAACTGAACAAGACAGAAAAAGAAAGAGTTTACCTCAAGGCTCGAAGAGATATGGGAATCGCTCCCGCATGTCGTCCTCCCTCTCCCAGGTGGACTCACCTGGAGAGTGATGTCTCCATGCAACGCGAACCAAGGGAATGACCTGGTTCCGGAGCACCTTCTCTCTTCGGTCCAAGATCTCGACCGGCTTCTCTGGGTAGCTGAGTGTCGGTCCCACTACGATCTCTGAGTGGTCTAAGACGTGACTGGGATCTGCCACGTACCGTCTCAGCTGCGACACGTGGAACACACTGTGCACTCCCTCTAGTGCAGGCGGTAACTCCAGTCGGTAAGCCACTGCACCGACCCTGTCCAGGATACGGAATGGTCCGATGTATCGTGGACTAAGCTTCCCGCCGCCACCAAAACGAATCGCGCCACGCGTCGGAGAAATCCGCAGAAAGACAAGATCATCAACCTAGAACAAAACAAGACTTAGAGCTTGATCTAAAACAATCACAATCAGACTCAAATACTAGAAAAATCTAATTTATACCTCAAACTCCAATGGTCTCCGGTGGCTATCGGCCCAGTGCCGCTGCCTATCCTGCGCCACCTGAAGTCTATCTCTGATAACCCTGACCTTCTCTGCAGCATCTACCACCATCTCAGGGCCAAGCAAAACCCTCTCACCGACATCATCCCAAGACAAAGGAGTACGGCACCTCCGTCCGTATAGAGCCTCAAAAGGTGACATCTCTATACTGGCTTGGTAGCTGTTGTTGTAAGCAAACTCTACCAAGTGAAGGTGGTCCTCCCAAGATCCCCCGAAGTCCAAGACACAGGTACGCAGCATATCCTCGAGGGTCTGAATCGTCCTCTCAGACTGCCCGTCTGTCTGGGGGTGATATGCTGTGCTGAACTTGAGCGATGTGCCCAAGCTAAGCTGCAAACTCCGCCAGAAGTGGGAAGTGAATCGGCTGTCCCGATCCGAGACTATACTCACTGGCACCCCGTGTAATCGGACTATCTGCCGCACGTACATCTCGGCCAACCTCTCCGTCGACAAACCCACTTTGAAAGGCAAAAAGTGGGCCGATTTGGTCAATCGATCAACAATGACCCAAATCGCATCCTTCCCTCCTGGAGAGCGCGGAAGCCCAGATACAAAGTCCATAGTGATATGCTCCCACTTCCACTCAGGAATGGGGAGTGGCTGGAGCAATCCACCGGGTCTCTGCCTCCCGGCCTTCACCTGCTGGCACACTAAGCATCTCGCAACGAACTGAGCCACCTCACGTTTCATGCCATACCACCAAACATGCTGTCTCAGGTCCCTATACATCTTGTTGGCTCCGGGATGCATAGAGTACTGAGAACGGTGCGCCTCCTGAAGAACCTCCTCCCGAAGTCCTCCGCTCGGCACGCACAATCTGGTACCATGCCTCAACGACCCATCCCCTGCTAAAGAGAACTCCTCCAACAGTCCCATCTGGACCTGCTCCCTGATGACCTTCAGAGCCTCATCCTCAAACTGAGCTGCCCTGACTCTGTCCATCAGCTCCGACTGCACCTGCAGACCCCACATCTGCGCCTCGAACCCAGGAACTATCACCTCTATGCCCAAGCTCTCCAGATCTGCCAGAAGGTGACGATCCATCGTCAAACACATAGCCACGGGATACCTGCTCAAAGCATCCGCGACCACGTTGGCCTTCCCCGGATGGTACTGCAAGGATATATCAAAATCCTTCATCAGCTCTAACCATCGCCTCTGCCTCATATTCAGCTCCTTCTGGGTAAACACGTACTTCAAGCTCTTGTGATCTGTATAGATCTCAACTCGCTCTCCGTACAGATAGTGTTTCCACAGCTTCAAAGCAAAGATGACCGCTGCCAGCTCAAGATCGTGGGTAGGGTAATTCCTCTCATGAGGACGTAACTGCCTGGATGCATAGGCAATTACCTTCCCGTGCTGCTGAAGCACACAACCCAAACCCCGTCCTGAAGCATCACTATAGATCGTATAACCACCAGATCCAGATGGCAGCGTCAAGATAGGAGCTGTAGTCAACCTCGCCTTCAACTCCTCGAAGGCGGCCTGGCACTCATCGGACCAAACAAACTCCTCGTCCTTCCTGGTAAGGCGGGTCATCGGCTGGGCAATCCTGGAAAAGTCCTGCACGAACCTCCGGTAGTAACCTGCCAGACCCAGAAAACTCCGAACCTCTGCTACTGAGCTCGGCATCGACCAGGACTCCACTGCAGAAATCTTCTTCGGATCCACTGAAATCCCCTCGCCAGAGACAACATGGCCTAGGAACTCCACGCGATCCAAGAAGAACTCGCACTTGGACAACTTCCCGTACAGCTGCTCCCTCCTGAGAGTGTCCAACACAATCCTCAGGTGCTCCTCGTGCTCCTCTGGTGTCTTCGAGTAGATGAGAATGTCATCAATGAAGACCACCACAAACTTGTCAAGGTACTGGTGAAATACCTTGTTCATCAAGTTCATGAATACCGCCGGGGCGTTGGTCAACCCAAACGGCATGACGGTATACTCATACTGGCCATAGCGGGTCCGAAAGGCAGTCTTCGGAATGTCATCCCGCTTCACCTTCAGCTGATGGTACCCAGTACGCAAGTCGATCTTCGAGAACACCCTCGCGCCGCTCAGCTGGTCGAACAAGTCATCAATCCTCGGCAGAGGATACTTGTTCTTGATGGTAAGGTTATTGAGTGCCCTGTAATCAATACACAGACGTACCGTACCATCCTTCTTGGGGACGAAAAGAACTGGCGCGCCCCAAGGTGAAGAACTAGATCGAATAAAGCCCTTGTCCTCCAGCTCGTCGACCTGCTTCTTCAGCTCCGCTAACTCACTGTTGTTGATTCTATAGACGTGCTGGGAGATAGGCTCAGCACCCGGCACAAGATCTATAGAAAACTCAACATCACGATCTGGCGGCATCCCGGGCAGCTCGTCGGGAAATACATCCAAGAACTCAGCAATGAGTGGATGTGGCAACACTGGCTCCGCCAACAACGCTCCGCAGAAACCATCTCCCTGCTCCGCAGCACCCCTGGTGAACTCATACTCCGGCTCTCCCGGCGGCCTAAACAAAATCCTGCCCCCTCTGCAGTCGATGCTAGCGTGGTGCGTGCTCAACCAATCCATACCGAGCACCACATCGTAACTCGGAAGTGGCATTACGAGCAGACACGCACCCAGCTCCCGGCCTCTCAAGGAAACTCTCCGCCCCTTGCAAACATTATTAACTAGGATGATGCCATTCCCAGTCATAATCTTGCAAGTCCTACCCAGAGATTCAGCAATAATATTGTGCCTAAGAGCAAAAGAAACAGACACAAAACTGTGCGTAGCACCAGAATCAAATAAGGCCAAAGCTGGAAAAGAATCGAGCAGAATAGAACCTGCGACAACATCCGCAATAGGCTCCATCTCCTCGGCTGCAAGAGTAAAGGCTCTACCCTGACCACCCCTCTGCTGGCGGTGCTGAACGAACTGCTGCTGCTGAGTGGGAAGCGGACCTCGCTGCTGAACTACCGGCACACTAGCTGGTGCCCTCTGAACTGGTGCCCTCTGAACTGCTCCAGCTGCACGGGAGTTCTTGGGACACTCCCGCATCTGATGCCCAGCGGCACCACAAAAGAGACATAGCTCCAGTCTCCTCCTACAGAACTCGAAGAGATGACCGGGCTTCCTGCAGAAGTTGCACAGTGGATCATCCTGCCCCGGACGCTGCTGACTCCTCTGGACAGACGCTCTGGCCTGCCCCTGCTGCTGGTGATGCTGAAATGACTGATGCTGAAGCTGAGGGCGCTTAGCAGGCCCTGCACTGCTACTGGCCCCAGAAAATGCATCTCGATCCCTCTTCGGCTTCAAGCCCAACTCCCTCTCTACCTTCCGAGCCTCTGCGTAAACCTCCGCATATGTCGCGTAGAAAGAAGGGATCGGGATCTTGATATCCCAAGCCAATCCCTCCCTGAAGCGCTCCGCTCTGATCACCGGGTCACTCACCATGTACTCGGCATATCGGCTCAGCCGGCCGAACTCCGCCGCGTACTCCTCTACGGTCATGCTGCCCTGCTGCAGGTTCTGGAACTGCCGCACCAGGCCAATCTTGTCCGTAGGGGAAAAGAACTTCTCTCTGAACAAGGTCCTGAACTCCGCCCAAGTATGGCCCTCTCCTGCAAGAGCCGGCTCATTCCGGAACCATGTCCGGGCAATGTCTAACAACTGCAACCCTACCGCCTCGACCCTCAGGTCGGCTGCCAGGCGGCAGGCCCCCATCTGGCGCTCGATATCCTCGAGCCAATCATCTGCATAGATAATGCCCTCTGTCCCCTTGAAATCCCTCGGGCCAAGCTTCTTGAAAGCATGGATATCCCCGATCTTCGGCTGCTGCTGCTGAACCTCCCTCTGTGGAGCCTGACGCTCCACTGCCGCCATAGCCAATCTGTGCGTATCCTCCATCCCCTGGCGTATAACCTCTGTCTGCCTCAACTGAGCCTCGTGCTGAGCCTCGTGCTGAGCCCGCTGGGACTCGAGCACCTGGTGGAAGAACGCTAGCATCTGCCCCATATCCGTGGGCAGAGGAGGCAATGGAAGAATAGCTCCCATCATCACCGGAAGAGTCCCCTGCTGAGGAGGAAGAATACCCGCCGCAGCTCCCGCTGTAGCCCCTGGCACTACGGGAAGAGTACCCGCAACGGCCCCAGGGACGGTCATAGAGGTAGCTGGAGGAGTACCCCCAAGAGCCCCAACAGAAGTCCCATCAGCCGGGGAAGTAACCGGAGCCTGTCCACCAGAAGTGGCAGACCTCTCCGTCTCCCCGAGCCCCTCGCCAGGAGAATGAGTCATCAATATCCTGGAGACAATTTAAGAAGAAGATATCAATATGGCACATGAAGGCAATATCAAAGGAGGACAGCTAGAAAGCAGTAAATCAATATCAAAGACGGTAAGCAAGATAAGCAATGAGAGATCCTACTGTGATTGAGCACTCCTAGCATACTATTCTTATGGGTAACACAGGCTCGTAGTCAACACTCTAAGACGAGCGCCGCTACGACATCGCACTAGTTGCGACTTCAGGACCTGCGTAGGCCACCACTAAAACGTGTCACGACCCGCACCCGCTACAAGGGCACGTGACGCGACAACGCCCAGCCCTCACCGGAAAAACGGCGTGGAACGCTGTGTATTTTCTAGTCTGACAACAGTTTATATATATAACAGAACCTGTCGAGAATATAGTCAACTCCGAACGGAGGACAAGCAATGAATATATATAATGCTCAATCACAACTCTAAGACGAAAAGTAAAGACTGAAAGATAAAGACAACAAGACGAGAAAATATAACCTGTCAAGTCCAGAAACAAATAATATAAAGTCCAGTCTCTAAATACAGTCCAAATATAATACAAACTCAAAAAAGTAGTACAGTCTCAAAAGGTAACTGGAGACAAAGTCCAGTACAAAGACCTACTCTAGCTATACAAGTGGTATGGTCTCGTCAGGCGGAGCTACGCCCTGCGGGACCAAGTCTAGGCCCACTACGTCGTCCGGACCGTAGTAGGTACTGCAATCTCCCTCGTCGAAATCTGTAATATTTTATCAACAGTCCCGTCAGGATGGAACGAGTACATATATCTCATAACAGATCTCAATATAGAATAAAAGCTACAAGACTGTAAATAGAGCATATACAATGAATCATGGAGTGTACATGTATATAGATCATGGCATGGTAAACTGTAGAGCTAAGCTAGAACAAGAAAGTAGAACTGTAATCATGGCATGTACACAAGTCAAGATAAGCCATATGTCCAATGTGTGTGAGTAGTAGTTTCAGCTTGTGATCGGCTTGGGAACCTGTCGAGAATCGGCCTGGCAAGTCATAAGTGCGGTATATGACCCACACTGTTCAAGATAACAAGGGGATATGATCACAGGCCTACGCTACTACTCCCCCTACCCCAACTGGTAGAATGGATCCAAACAGGACACGTCACTGCACGGGATTCTAATGAGAAGGTAGCTAGCCTTCTCTAGAATCAGTGACCATATATCGAGCAAGAGCTACAAGGATGCTTGCACAATATATCCCAACCTAAGAAGGAGAAAACATCTCTCGTCGGGATCCAAGAATACCAATCCGTGAGAACCATGTGTCGGGAATAAGCATATCAACACTAAGTACATGAATCATAGCAGTTATCATAAATTGGGAATAAGTATCAGAGAATGTACTCGCCTGTAAGATGATAAAATACGTCGACTGGAGCAACTGCAGTATCTCGAGGACCTATAGAGAACAAGACGTATCAATACTAAGTTTAGGAAGTAAAGTTAAATCAAAATAAACCCTATTTAGTCATTCTAGGTTAAGACATGTCTAGTCGGGTCAATCTTGGTCATAGGAGAACATTAGAAGTTCAACCGGATCAATCTAGGTCGAAAACTGGCTTACCGTTGACTTTTGGTCAACGGGTCAATTCGGGTCAACTCGAGGTCAACACTAGGTCAACACTGAGTCAACCCTAGGTCAAACAAGTCAAATGTTGACTAACAGTTGATTTTCAGTCAACTGGTCAACTCTGATTTGGTTTTGGTCAATTCTAAGTCAAGTGTTGACTTGAAGTTGACTTTTGGTCAAAAAGTCCACTCTTGGTCAACGGAGGTCAAGACTAGCCTAAACTACCCTCATATAGTCATTACCTACCAAGACAACTTATTTCTAATCCCATCTTAGAAGTCAAACTCAATATCTCATCAATACCCAATTTCCTACATTTACCCTTCTCATTCTCCTTTTCATTCTCCTCCTTATTCTCCTCTCTATTCTCCTCCTCATGCTACTGCTGCTCCTGCTACTTATTCTCCTTCTCATTCTCCTTCCTATTCTCCTTCCTCATTCTCCTTCCTCATTCTCCTTCCCGTTCTCCTTCCTATTCTCCTTCCTCATTCTCCTTCCTATTCTCCTTCCTCATTCTCCTTCCTATTCTCCTTCCTCATTCTCCTTCCTATTCTCCTTCCTCATTCTCCTTCCTCATTCTCCTTCCTATTCTCCTTCCTCATTCTCCTTCCTCATTCTCCTTCCCATTCTCCTTTCTATTCTCCTTCCTCATTCTCCTTCCTCATTCTCCTTCCCATTCTCCTTCCTATTCTCCTTCCTCATTCTCCTTCCTATTCTCCTTCCTCATTCTCCTTCCTCATTCTCCTTCCCATTCTCCTTCCTCATTCTCCTTCCCATTCTCCTTTCTATTCTCCTTCCTCATTCTCCTTCCTCATTCTCCTTCCTATTCTCCTTCCTCATTCTCCTTCCTATTCTCCTTCCTCATTCTCCTTCCCATTCTCCTTCCTCATTCTCCTTCCCATTCTCCTTTCTATTCTCCTTCCTCATTCTCCTTCCTCATTCTCCTTCCCATTCTCCTTCCTATTCTCCTACAACCACACACACATCCATGCCATGCCATGCCTGGCCGAACCTGCTGTCCTCTACACCAACACAAGGACACACACACACAACCACATACACATATATACACATAAATAATCCTCCATATATATATATATACATACATATATATATATATTAACCCCTAATTAAACCTCAACCTAAAATTCTAGAAAATCCTACAAAATTTATGGGCAAATGGTAGAGAATCTCATCCTCCCTAACTATTGTGAAGACATTAAATGAATTGGAGTAATAAATGAAGAATTAAAATCATACCTAGAGTGGGTTCTTGGAGAGAGAGAGAACTTGGAAAAGAAAGGAAATTTTTTTGTGGAAGGAGGAAGAAGACTTTGTGATGAAGGAAGAGAGGGGGGGGGGGGGTTTCATGCATGGCCGGCCACCTTAGGGGGGTTATTGGGTTGGGACCCAATAGCCCACAACCCTATAATCCTAAGTTTGGGTTCAATTCAAGTTTGGGTTGGTTCGGTTCAATTCGGTTTGATTTTAAACAACTAATTAAGTCTCTAAATAGACTAATTAAGTCATGGAAAGTAGGTTAATAATTTCTAACCTATTTATGATGGTACATGGGCTAAGCCCAGCTAGTATGGGGGTCCCACTAGGGTCCAGGCTACCCGGGTCTCCAAATTGGGTCCGAATTGGATAAAATTCAAACCGACTCAAATAAATTCCTAAAAATCATATAAAATCAAATAAAATTCCTAAAATATTATTAAACTTGAAAATGACAAAAATACCCCCAATTTGAAAAACTGGGGGTGACAATGCAAAAATTTTAAATACCATGATTCTAGATGTATGTACATTAGTTGTGGACTCTATGGATTATTATAGCTATACTTACTGGTGTGACAAGGATTCTGGTGACATAGTTCTGGATAGACGGGCATGATTATTAGATTGCAGGATAGATACCATGTAGATGGTGCCCTAGAGAATTTGAGTAGAATATCAGGGTGGATATTACTTGAGTGTCATGGATTAGATAGAGGAAGCTAGGCCACCTGTAGCGCAGCATCGTGCCCCGCACCAACAGAGGGATATACCCCAGAGGGGTAGGGCTTCTGTGCTGACAGTCGAGTAGATCGACGCTACGGGTGACGGGTTAGCAGGTATGTCTTTCTGTTCTTCTTTCCATCTTGTTGTGTGATTCCATTAGTACCTGCCAGGATATTGCTTGTGATTGCCTAGATAGCGTAGCTACCCTGTTCGAGACCGTGAAATCACGACCAGTAGGATTGTGTTGCTTCGATTTTGATTTGCTGGGGGTTTGACCTAGTGGGGATGCGATCATTTTAATTTCGAAGATGAAATTTTTCTAAGGTGGGTAGGTTTGTAACACCCAGTTTTCCAGATGAGGGTAATTTTGAAATTTTGTAATTATAATTATTAATTATTGATATTTATTTCATATTATGATTTTTGGTGATTTTTAATTATTTTTAAACTATTTAAAAACTGTTTTAAGTCATGACTTGTGATTTTGATGTGCTGTCAGTAAAACCCTAGTGACTGCATGACCTAGAGCCTAACCATGTCATTAGGATGATTTAATTATCATTTTTAGCCTAGGAGTATTTTGATCATTTTGGCTTATTTGAATTTTTAATTAATTTAATGAATTGGTGAATTCTAGTTTGACTTTGACTTGTTGAGACCTAGTGGACTAGCCTAGAACCTAACCCTAGCTATGGTAACCCTAGTCTAACTTAGGTTAACCTACTTTTAGTCATTAGAGACTAATTTTGGAATAGGAGGATTAGTTTGAGTGAAATCATTTCATGATTTATGGTTTAATGAAATGACTTATGATTTCATGACTCAATGACTTATGACTTGGCCATGGCCCATAACTAGAAGCCCTAATCCTAAACAAACCCTAAATGACCAGCCACATAGGGATTCCTACCCTATTTAAACACTTGTTCATTAGGGCTTGCCTCTTTTTATCATTCCTACACTTGGAGAAAAGAAAGGTAAGTTTCCCCCTTCCAAAAATTCCCATTTTATTCATTTGATCTCCTTTTTTATCCTAGTCTTTTGCATTGGGTTCTAATTTAAGTTTATAGACTGTTGGTGGAGAGCTATTTCAGTTTGGGATCAATTTGGAGCATTGGGCCATCAAGAGGAACACCCCCCATTTGGAGCTTTTCCATACAATTTGTACCTATAGGTAAAACACTTTAAATTAACTTAAATTTTAGTTTTCTTTGCATGTAGGGCTAGATCTAGGAGTCCCCTACCTGTACCGCAAATTTGGGGGGATTTCGTGTCCGTTTGGTGTCCGTATCGGGCACGTGTCATAGTGTATGTTGGTGTTCGATAGAATGCCCCTTAGAAAATTATTTTGGATTTTTGAAAATGTAATTACATGAATTGGTAGATCTTAGTATGTACATTAAATTTTGTGAAGGGTGTTAGGTGTTTTTGTGTCATTTTGTGTCAGTTTTGTTGTTGGACATGTGTGCACGACACGAGTGCACTGTCCTGCTCACTGACACCTCGTGTGCACTGTACACGACACTTGGACATGTGCCACTTGACACAGACCTAGGGGCAATGTCTGACAAGACACCCCCAAAGTATTGTGTCGAGTCGTGTCGTGTCGAGTGAGAAAACTCACTCGCACTGGTCGGGCACAGCCTGTGCACGAGTGCACAGACCTCACTGACACGACCTTGTAACTCGGACACGACACAACTTGAAGTATGTGCAGACACCTAGACACCTAGCCCTAGTCCCCCTCTACCCCTATACACGACCACGACATGTCACGTGTCGTGTGTCACGCACACGAGACTGTAACATGCCTGCACGAGGCACTGCATCATGCCTGGGTTCTCCCCTGCTACGCGGGCCCCCTGTAGGACACGACACGGACTCTTCTGACACAAGTTTTGGTTGACACGAGGGGGCATGCACTGACATCATGTCCCCAAAGTTTTGTTGGATTTCGTGGAGTGGTTAGGCAGAAATCGACCGCACACCGACATTGCACTGTCTGTGCATGGTTGAGTTTTTGTCTCTGATACGGCCTTGGACACGACTTGGACTCGACCAAGTAGATTCAGTAGACACGTGGACACCTAGTCTACAGGTTGACACACTTACACTACCTTAGTGTTGGACACAACGTGTCCTATAGACCCCTACACACTCGTACGAGGACCTGTCTGTGCACAAATTGATACCCCTACTGACACTTGGATTTTGGACACTGTTTGGACACATGGTGGACACGAATGTATAGACACACCTAGGTGGCACCTCTATACACATGTTTCTACCTAATTTTGAGATTTCTCTTGTGTTGTTATTTAGGTTTTCCTTTGAAATTTCATAGGATCAGTTATTCTCAGATTTATTGACAGTTCGATTGGGCCTTCTGGTCGACACCCCACTTGCTGTTTGACACTTCCCTAGACTGACATGTTCACATCTTTGCCTTGACACCATGTGACACACACAAGCACTTGCCTATTTTATTACACATCATTTTACCACTGTTCAATATCATAACCAGTAGCAGTAATGTAGGTATGCATATGTTATAGATATGAATAAAACATGTAATGATATCTGAGTTCAAAACTATATTAACCTGAGAATTATAGTTAGGATGTGAGCTTAGGTTTCATCTCAGGATTTCTGAGATTCCAGAATATATATACATATCTAAGTAATATTTGATTGACAATTGATTTAGGATTTAGTTGATTCCTGAGTATCAGGAGTCGGGTTTTGGGTCCTGAGAATAAAGGATATAGGAGTTTGGTGTTAAGATGTTGGAATCCATTCTCAGGTTCTGAGATGGTGGGGAAGGGTATTTAAATTGATGTATATGGCTAGGTTAGAGTGTAGGAGTGTATTAGTTGAGTAGACTGATACCTAAGTGAGAATGGGGTTTGGGGTTTTAGAATGAGGGATTAGCCATGTGTGTGTGTGTGGATGTGTTTAGAGAGAGAGAAGGTTTTGTGTTGTGAGAGTGAGTGAATGAGTGAGGTAGAGTGGATGAGTTGAATGGATGATGAGTAGAAGAGAGTAGGAGAAGAAGAGACCACAGCAGGCAGCAGCTTGGGGGCTGCTGTGCAGCCCCATGTTGGCCCCACAATTGACCCCCATTATCCACTATATATACCCATATATATATGGTTATATGTGTGTGTGTGTGTGGGTGCCTTAGAGTGAGGTTCAAGAGGGAATGTTAGGATATGAATATGTAGATGTTAGTCTAGGTTAGAGTTTTGATATCTGGCTTATTAGAGTTAGAGTTGAGTGATAGATTAGAATCATGTTAGTCTATGATGGTGACATGATAGTGTGCATGTTTGAGTCCATATTAGTAAGGTATTTGGATATGTTGAGGGTAAGGCACTTGTTAGAGTTCGAGTATTGTTATGTTAGTTAGATATTGTATAGATAGGTTTAGTTAGAAGTTTGATTCTTGGTATCTCATGATACCAAGTTATCATGATAAGGAAATGGTGTATTTACCTTACCTTCAAGGTAAATAGATAGTTAGCTTATTACCTAGGGGAGGTATCAAGATACCAAGTTTCAGTATCGAGGTACGAGGGTAAGTAGTTAGAGTACCCTAGCAAGGTACTAGAGTCTCATGAGGTGAGTTAAGGTAAGGGTAGGGTAAGTTAGAGGCTAAGGTAAGGATTTACCTTGGAAAGGGTAAACGGGGTAAGTTAAGATAATATCTATTTATCAACATATGAGTTAAATACCTTAAGATATAGTTATAGTTAGGATTTTATGGTTGGTAATGGTTAGGAATAGTGGACTTAGACTAGTTTTGACCTCGGTTGACCCCAGTTGACTATTTTAATCAAAAGTCAACAAAAAGTCAATCGTAGCCTAGTTTTGACTAGAACTTAACCGAAGTTGACCAATTTACCCTTGCTAGCCTAAGTTTGACCAATTGACCAAGATAGTCTTGTTGTTGACCTAGTTTGACCTAGACAGCTGACCAGGTTTGACTTAGAGTTGACTTTTCCCTAGATTGGTCTAGAAATTATGTAGATTTGCATCATAAATTTCATTGTCTTATTTAAACGCATTATAACTTATATTTCTCTGTTTAGGACATTGTGACTCTGGTGCAGGCATCTGATATTACACTACTCTTCTCAGAGTAGCAGGCGAGTACATTCTCTGATAGTTCTCTTATTTACTTGTTAATTACTGTACTTTAGTTCTAGTTAGTTGTATGCGATTCTCTGTTACAATACGTGTGGATATTTCTGGATTCATGTATACGACACACTTTTATTTTCTGCTCTCTATTACTGGTCTCATCTCTATTACTGGAATCACCTACTGGAATCATTTAACTGGAATCATTTTACTGGAATCATTTACCGAAATCATTTACTGGTATCATTATATTTTGGCTGGACTCACCTTGAATCATTGTGTCAGAATTCTGGATTCACTTGCTGGGAGGGGAAATACTAGAGTAAGACATGTAGACATACCCGAATCTAGAATCTTCCAACTGGAATCTACTGGAATGATAGCCATCTCAGACCCGGCCAGGTGTGTGATGTACCGTATTACCTACAGCCGTTTACATGTCAAACTCGGTATTTTAAAACACACTGCTAGAGTATAGGCTGGACTCACCCTGGAATCATTGATCACTATAACTGGAATCGTCCCTTACTGGATTCATCTTGTATTAGATTTATCCTGTACTGGACTTACATTGGAGTTACACTGGTCTACATTGCTGTCTGGACTTATACCATATTACCCTGGTTCAGCTAGTTCTATTTTTACAGTCTTCATTGCTATAATTCTTCTCTTGTTTAGTTACTTACTTCCTTTGCACTTTATCTGTCTTTCTTACCATCACCTGAATATAAACTGCCATTTTCATCAATACAACTGTCTATAACTGCTGTATAGTTCTCTGTCATTTACTTGGATTTTCTAGATGAGATTGTACTCGTTTCTGTCCTGACTGGACCTGTTGAAAATTTTACAGATGATTGCCCTGATGACACATGCCCTACAGTTTACAGACCAGGAGATGGCTTAGCTACCTATGGCCCCGACACTCAGGAGTGATCGGGAGTTTAGCTAGTCTGTCTTGTTTTAGTTTTTCTGTTTAGAACTGGAGTTATATATAGAGATTTAAGACTTGAGATGTATTTGAGATTGTTTGAGTTTGTTGTCATTTTATTAGTAGTTTTGTTGTCTTCAAATTCTTAGTTATATTTCGGTGTTATCTTATCGTGCTTAGACTGTGATTGAGTTACACCATATCTTATACTTGTCCTCCGTTCGGAGTTGATCATGATGAGTACATTATATACTGCATGAGTTGATGATTAGTTAGAGACTTAGAACAGCATACTATTGCCGACACTGCGGCGTAGGCTGGATGCTGTTACGTACTCATACCCTTACAGTAGGTACGGGTCGTGACAGTAAGGCAGAGCTGCCGTCGCTTTCCCGAGCCTCTATCGTCACCCCCCAGAATCAAAAATAAATAATTGTACTTAGATTGCTGTACCTAGGTTTTCGTCCCTAGGCTTTCTTTGTACGAGCGAGTTTGTATTGTGAGTCTAAGTTTAGTCCTCCTATATAAATTGTTCTGTACTTTTACAGTCAATGACAAACAGTATGGTGAGATGGATTCCATTTCATTATACGTAGCTGGCTATGTCTGCCCCCGCTCTCCAGTATTCTGGTTCTAGGGCGTGACAATAGTAGCCCATACGCTAAGGTATTATCCTTCCCGCCCAATGCCTACTATGTTGTACCCACAACACCGAACCTCTGTTAACCGCTAAGTCAAACTAATCATGCAAATACTATTATCGGTTAATCCAATCGCACGGCTTATACGTACTTGTGGTCAGCCAGTCATGCATGTCCGAGTTCTATATGTGACTCACCACTTCGTGGTACAAATGTGTCAAGGCCTATGAATGCAACACACAAAAGGTGATCCCTTAAATCTAGGTTTAAAGTGAAAAGAAATAACCAAATAGCGAACAATAGAACTAGAAAGTAAACTGCATCTCAGTATAACTATGAAACACAATTAGTTTTGCAGATAAAGGAAATAATAAGTACATGCATGAAATACGAGCTAAAGTAAAATAAATAGTAAATAGCAAGGTATCTTGCCTGAGGGTGGTGCAAGATGTAGCAAAACCCAACAGTCAGAATCGACAGCACGAAAGTCAAAATTCACAAAGAGCTCCGGATGCTGAAACAAACATCATGAATGTGTTTGGTATAAAAGATATGTCTAGAAAATGCCAGTCCAAAAGTCTAATTCTGGAATATGGACAAAATCATAATTTCGAGTCAAAACGATGTTTGTCATTGGACCCGTTTTGTACCGAAATATGTGCCAGTATTTAAGGTGTCTAAAGTCGTCAAACTATATGTCTACAAATCTGTTTTGAGGAGACAAACCTAACCGTATGTCTAAAGTTGAATTCTGGTGGGCCGTGAACAAATTTGCCCGTTAGAACGGGTCGCGGCCCGCCAAAAAGGCACTCCGGTCGACCTTCTCAGATTTGGACCAAACTTGGCGTATAGGACCAAAAAAAATATTCGGTCCTATTGGCGCAAGTTTTGTTTCAATACAACAAACGCGGACAAAGTTATGGGCTAGTTTGCAAAGGGTCGATATGGGGGTATCTTGACGGATACGCACTGATTTTGTCGCGCACACGCAACGAAATCGTGTTCCGTCAGTTCTCACACGTTAGGAACATCCATACGCACCTTTCAATGCATATTGTGTATAACAACGTCGTCCGGTTTGTCGGGACGCACGCCGTATCGACGAGTTTTATCTAAAAAAATTTGTTTGAAAACTGTTTTTATCTCGATTGTCAAACACTGTTTTCTTAGTGCACAGTAGGTAAAATCGAAAACTACTAAAATAGAATTGAAGCCCTATAGGTTGTTGAAAATTGTGTCTAATTAGTTTTTTAAACTTCATAATCCTCTAGTCAAAATTTGGTGTTAAACAGGGCTCGGGTAAATAAGAAAATTTGTCATTATGGCAGTAATAATTCCTAGAGTTTCAAGAATTTTCAAAAACTGCACAGAGCAACATAAAAAAATCTATCTGGAAGGGCTTGTAGGGGGTCGACTAGACAACCAATTAAAATTTACGATGCGAGAAATCATTGTGTATAATAGGAGAAAATTGATTACAAACAGAGGTACCTGGCTCAATGTTTTGCGAATTGCTTCGACGGCTATTGCAGGGATTGCTGTGACTGATGCCACCTGTGTGTGGTGACAGGCCGCTGATCCGGTGGTCGGCGGCAGGATGGGCTCGCCAGGCTGTCGGGGGCGGATGCTGTAGTGGAAAGATTTTAGGAGTTTTGGGTTTTTGTGATCCATCAACTCTCCTTCATCCGAGATATATATAACCGAGGCTCTCAGTTTTCTACAGGCTACGGTCGGGTTTTCTAGGGATTTTCATCTCGCGAGATGATGTCATCTCATGAGATGATGTCATCTCGCGAGGTTTGCCTTTTTTTTCTCTATATATATTCATGTATACACACTTGTAAAAAATCCAAATAAAATCCATAAAAATTCCAAAAATATGAAAATACCTTCTAGATAATTAAGATAGATACTTTTGTACATTTTTACTCTAATTAGCGTTTACTTGCTACATGTATCATTTAGAAGAAAGCCATAACTTAATTCGAGCTATTTATTAAAAATGCTTTAAATTGCATAAATAAATGAATAATTACTAAAATTCAAAAAATCCATAAATATTTAAAAAATCATTCTAGTAAGTATTTGGCATGATATATCCTTATATTTATACTACTTGCTACCTTTTGATTTTCATAAAATTATTTAAATACAAAGTTGTTTACAATTAGGGAAATTGCTATAATTTCAAATGAAATTTCCTTAAAGATATTTAAAAAAAAATATTTTATACCAAAAATACTAACACAATCAAAAAAATAAAAATAAATAAATCAAAATACTGTAAAATATATGAAATAAAATTCCTAATTTTAGGGGTTTTACAGGTGGGTTGGCATATGCTTTCAGACGCGCCCAACAATGATCACACCCTACAATATATCGAGGAAACAAAACTTCCATATTAGATCTACATTTATATGGACTATCAATAATTTTTTTGTATATGGTATGTTATCAGGATAGACTGCCAACAAAACTAAGGCTTATCCGATATGTATGAAAAGGAGTAAGGTATTATGTCTTAAGCATGGAGGGAATTCTTTGACTATCATTGTCAATTTTTACCCACGACACATCCTTAGAAAAAAAACAAAGAGGCATTTAGAGCATGTAAACCTATCTCATCCACCTACGAGATTGGCATGACACTTTAGAATATTCTACTACGAAGTCAGAATACATGATGTCAGTCGATGCCTCCAAGGAGGCCACAGGTTCATGTGTTTCCTGACAACAAACATGTGGTTCATCTTGCTAAGAATTTAGTATACCACAGTCGGACGAGACATATCAACGTGCGATATCACAAGATATGGTAGTGGTACAATAAGAAGATTAATCTTTTGAAGATTGATACTAAGGTGAACCCGACGAACATGCTAACAAAAGTGATTCATACAGAGAATTTCAAGTCCGCCTTGACTTCCATTCATATTGTAATGTCCCAAATTCGTGATACGTATTTAGTGTACGTATACGTGTTTTGGACCCATATTTTATTTTATTTTAGTCATGATTAGTTACCTTGGTTTATTTTGTATTGGCTTGATTTTTTATTGGCATTAACAGTTCAATTGGTTTTAATGGTTCATTGGTTTATTATTTTGGATTAGTGAAGCTTGGGTTTATTTCATGATTTATTTGGTTTAAATTGCTAAAGAGAGTTATTGGCCTTGACTTGGTTCAACATGACTTGGCTTGGCTTGGTTTGGTTTATTTTGGTTTGACATGGTGAACAACCCCCTCCCATAAATATCAAACTTCCTCTCTCTCTCCTCATTTTTATTTTCTTCTTCTTCCTCCTCTCCACCTACACCCAAGCTCTAGGCAAGTTGCATCTTGCTATCACTTAAGGGCTACATTTTATTTGTCTAATAGCTTTATTAGCTCATTCTAAGTAACATTAGAACTTGATTTTTCTCCATTGGAGCTTGGAATTTTGTAGATCTAGGTTTGAAGTATTTTCAGATTTTGGTGGATTTGATCTATAAAACTTATTCATTTTCATGTTTTGATTGTTCCATGTTAAAGAGAATTTAATTTTACACAACTTAGACCTTTGCAAAGTAGATTTTCATTGAGATTTGACCTAGTTATGGTCTTTTGAAATTTCGAGATTCCATGGCCATTGCTCTCAGCTTTGGGGAAGATGATCTTCTGTCCCGGGCGCAATCCAGCCTGTCCAGTGCTCTTTAGCGCTGGCGCAGTCCATCTAGCCAGTCCAGTGCTCTTTAGTGCTGGCGCAATCTATTGCTGCACAATCCAGTGCTGACGCAGTCCAGTGCTGGCGCAACCCATTGCTGCGTAATCCATCCTCTGCGCAACCTATTGCTGCGCAGTTCATCCTCTGCGCAACCCATTGCTGCGCAGTTCATCCTCTGCGCAATCCATTGCTGCGCAACCCATTGCTGTGCAACCCGATCCTGCACAATCCATCCTCTGCGCAATCCATCCTCTGTGCAATCTGACCCCTGCGCAGCTCACTCCTGTGCAGTTGGCCCCTGGTGCACTTGACTCCTGCGCAATCCAACCCCCCTGACCCCTTGTGCAATCTATTGGCTCTTGGAGATTTGGTTTTATTTCTCTAAGCTTGGCTCTTCTATAACCCTGTATATTGATATTTTGTTAGATATTCTACGCCCATTTTATATCCTTACGCCTTTTGTCATGAACTTGATTTTACTTAATATGTTTGGAATGACTATTGTACATGGCATGGTATGACAAGGAACTTGCATAATACGACAGTGACCCGTAGTGGTGCACTCCTGACATGACCAACCTGACATGATAGTGGCCCGTCGTGGCGCACTCCTGACTTGACATGACCTGATAACTTAGCTTGACTTGTCTTGACACCGTGGGTGGTTCTTTCTTGCTTGCTTGTTAAATCCACTTGTCCAGTCTCGCACCATGTCTAGGATGGGACTCCTGAGTACCACGGTCAGGGGTACCTATTGAAATAAACTAAGGTTAATGATTAGAATAATTCAGTAGTCATGAGAGATTTTCTCCAGTTACAGGCGATCCCGTTATCCCGGCCACAATTGTTGGACTTGTAGCCTGCCGTCGAGTAGGGCACATTTCCAGCCCACTGTCATGTGGAGCACACCTAATAACTCTTGATAATTGCTTATTGAATCCCAGTCGCCTGGATAACCTGGATTAGCTGCAGGGCTTGTGGCTGGTGGAACATCTCATTGCATCTTGATAGTAACTAGGATTGTGACAACCCTAGTTAGTTAATGTAGAAAGCCGTAGGCAATGATTGGCCGTGATTGATTGGATGGAGTCTAGTCCAGTATAGTATTGTCTAGAAGTGATTGATTGCAAGATTGTGCCAGAATGATTGAACGATTGTCACTCCAGATTGTCACTATAATGATTGTCACTCCAGATTGTTACTTGACCTGATTTCTTATATTCATCTTGCCGATAAATGGTGAGAGAAACCAAGTTCCGTTCAGACGAAGGGTTACAACCCCGGTCCTTGTTTGGTTTACGGGTTGTAACCTAGCTATCTGAATAGTCCCATGGTTATCTCATCGTATATCATCCTGGCATGCTTTTCCATATGTCCTATCTTTTATTGATTCTGTACAAGAATGTCTTTTATATATCACTTACCATGTTTCTTCTTCGTTTTCTCTTCATATATTGTCCCGCTATGTTTTATTTAGCATGATTCTCCAGTTCTTTTATGTCAATGATGCTTCACTTAGTTATTTTCTCTGATTGGGATAAGTGCATTGGTAGTGCACAAACCCCAAACTGTGTTACTTATTATTTTCTTACCTGTTGAATGCTAATGATTTGTTGGTTTTAGTCCTTAAGTGAAGCCTCCTTTGTGGCACTTGCTCTTTCTGGGGTCTGACCCAGCTGGTTTTGTATGGCCAGATACCGGAGCAGCAGCAAAGGATCTACCTGCTTTCCAGCCCGATGGTGGTCACCAGGCGTAACCCGGGCATCGAGTGGGTTTCTTTTGTTCTCCCACTGTAATATTGTAAATTATTCTTTTGAGGCGTTTAGCCGACGAGCAAGTGTTAGCTCGATTGTACTTACTTACTGTCTGCCTACGGGCTGTAACATGATTGACAAGCCCCGGGGGTTGATCATGTATGACTGAACTCTTGCTAGTCCTCACATTTTGTAACGACTAGCTTCATGATCATCTGGATATGTAATGTTTGGGACGCCTTACAATTGTATATTTGGAGATCTGATATCTTGTGATTATTATTAGTTGGTTGAGATTGAGACAATAGGCTATTTTATGACCTTAAGAGACTGATGGATTGTAGTGAAACCCTCACATATCTAGACAGCCGTGACCGTATAGCGGTGTGGATCCCATTCCGTTATACGTAGCTGGCTATGTCCGCCCCCGCTCTCCAGTATTCTGGTTCTGGGGCGTGACACATATATTCTTGGTAAGGAAGGTTCTCAATCTCGGTAGGAGAGTTGTGATAGTTTTGCAGTTTTAGGGAAAAGATCATGTTAGTGATAATTTCTCAGATCTAGATATAAATTATATCAGTAGCCGTACTCAATTTTGGGCCAGACTTTGTTAGTGTTTTAGTTTCATGGTTCTAGGTAAAGACTATATCGGTGGAAAGGAAACCAAGGTTGGAGTTAAAGTTAAATAAGGATGGAGTATCGAAAACATTCTCAAGAGATGGTTTGTTGAACAAAAGGCAAAGTTGAAGATTGTTGTTTATGCTCTTGCTCAACTATGGAGTGGTATGGGTGTCATCTGATTATTGGAGAAGTTCGAACAGAGTCAAAGCAGCATATAGGGGCTGGAAATATATAGCCAAAGTTATCTAGAAGGCCACGATATACCGTCGATAATACCACAAAGTGTAAAATCATTTCAAAATATTTGGGACACACTTATGTGCTCATCAAGCATAACAAATACAATTACTTGGACAATTCAAGTTGATTTTGAGCCTTTGGTTATTCCACCACCAGTATCTAGTCAACCTGGAGAAGCCTTAAATCTGGCTACTACTCTTATCCCAAAATTACAGCAATTGGCCCAAACTGTAAATTAATAAATTTATGTGTATTCCTCTCTAATATATAGGGATTACAGAGGGTATAAAAGGAAACAAAGATTATACAAGAATTTCTAAAACCACTCCTAACAAATCCAACTAAATCAAATCAAATATTTACCTATTTTGCACAACTATATATAGCATGAAATAATTATTGATCTATTTTGTACAACTATATATAGTAGGGAATAATTGCTAAAATATGGTAAGAAATCACTGAGGTTTAATACTCCCATGCAAACTCTGCAGTCTATGAGAGACGAGTTAGGACGGTTGCATAGTAAATCGGTATTTGCGAAGTCCTTTGATAACAATATCAGTAAGTTAATATGGAGACGGGACAAAAAGTACACGATGAGAACCAAATAGAAGTGTTTCCCTGATGAAGTAGTAGTTAGCTTAATGTGTTTAGTAGGGGCATGTAAAATATGATTGGAGGCCATGTATGTTGTATTAAGGTTGTCATAGAACATAGTGATGGGTTTGAGTAGAGGAAAGTTAAGTTCACCAAGAAGATGCAATATCCAAGTATTTTATACAAAACATAGACAATGGAGCGATTGAATACGTATAGAAAAACTGGTGCCTAAAATCCACTCTTAGGTGTAAAAGAGTGCCACTCCTGAAAGAGGGTACAAAAGCAATCTATCAAACCCATTTATGCATAAGGGCTCCTACTGCGTAAATGTTAATCTAATGAAGGAAGTTCATCTTCTAGGCGTAAGTTATGTCACTCATAAAGAAGTTTCGCCTAAAGAGAACTACGCAGAACCGCCTCTCCAAAGGCCTCATTTAATGCAGGCATCACGCGTATTGAAGATCAAGCTCTGACAACTGATAAAATCCTTTGTATTCTATGAAACATGCATCAGAGAATCCGAGCAGATAGTAATTATGACAATGGCAGAGATCATTGCTCTAAACAGGGTTCTCCATAAATGAGCCCACGTAGTCTATATGCCTAAGCACCAGTTCATATCTTATGCATTAAATAAATATGCCGACATATTCCAAGCATTTGGAACATCGATGGTTATGCACGTTAGGAGATTATGATCACAATGACAGTTGCAGTAATCACGACTAACAAATCATGCTTTCCATGTAGCGATCAGTACAATCATCACACCTAAAGGTCTCCTCGTCGAACAGCAATTGTCACTCCCCGTTCCCAGAATGCGTATTTTTATACATGTACAACTCATGCATATTTATTTAGTATTTATCACGTATTATCCTGTATTTAAATTCCTTTAATTCCATGTTAATTAATTATCTGCATTTTATTTCCTGCAATTTTATTCCTGTATTTTATTTCTGTATTTTATTTTCTGCTTTTAACCTCTCTGCTTTGCTTTCGGGTTGGCCTTGGATGGACCCGGTTAAACCCAACCCAATAACCCCACCTACCACCACCCTTCCTATTTAAGCCCCCATCCCCTTCTCTCTCCTCATAACTCTCATTCTTCACCATTACTTCTTCTTCTTCCTCATCACTCTCTCCACCAACCCAACAGCAGGCAAGTGCAATCTTGCTTCTTGCTTCCACTTGGAGAACCATTTTTATGGTTCATTTCTCTTCCTCTCATGATTCTGAGAGAGTTTACTACTTAGCATTTTTGATTTCTTCGGCTTGTTTCTTCCAGATCTAAGTGGTTGAGTTTTGGTTGACCATGGGTTTTGATCTCCCAACTTAGCGTGAGTTTTAGTCACGCACACGTTCTTACGTGCCAGCGTGAGTTTTTAGTCACACACACGTTCTTACTGGTTCTTACGTGCCAGCGTGAGTTTTTAGTCACGCACACGTTCTTACGTGCCAGCGTGAGTTTTAGTCACGCACACGTTCTTACGTGCCAGCGTGAGTTTTGAGTCACGCTCATGTTCTTACATGTTAGCGTGAATTTTGAGTCACGCTCATGTTCTTACATGTTAGCGTGAATTTTGAGTCACGCTCATGTTCTTACATGTTAGCATGAATTTTTGAGTCACGCTCATATTCTTACATGTTAGCGTGAATTTTCAGTCACGCTCATGTTCTTACGTGTTAGCGTGAATTTTGAGTCACGCTCACATCTTTGCGTGCGTGCGTGGATTTCTTGTCACACTTTTCACGCTCATACGCTCACGCTGTGCGTGCGTGAGTTACTTTTCACGCTCACGATTATGAGTGCGTGAATTTTCCTTCACGCTCACGCTGTGCGTACCAACGTGAACCATTTTTCATGCTCATTCCTACCCACTGGACTTAGCGTGACTTGTTGGCCTTAGCATAGACTTGTTGGCGTGACTTCCTGACCTGGGTGTTTCTATTTGTTCTATAATTTATTCCTTTAATGGCGGCATGATAATTCTTCTATTATATCCTTACGCCTTTTGGCATGAACTTGATAAAATCATGATATATTAATATTGTTAATACAGATTGTTATGTGGAATGTGCCTTGTGTCCTGATTGATCCATGGATACCCAGTATGATTGGAACTTAACTCTGAGGAGTTATAGACTCGACCCCATTTAATACTAATTGACTTTCATGCCTGGACACCATTGATAATAATGGTTATATTGACTAAATTGATCATGCGTTCCTAGTTGGAACTAAGAGACTGGCTAGTCGTCTTATTGAATTGAATGAATGAGACACGTTCATGTAATGAACTATTGTACTCGATTAGCCAATCCCGAATATTGGCATACAGGCACATGCATGCTTCAAATTATTTATTTATTTATTTAGTTATTTATTTATCTTACAAAAATAGTATATATACTTTATGGTCAAGGCATGATTATTCCGTGGTTAGTTTGATTGTTGCATTACGCTATATAAGACCTACAACCTAGCCGCACGGGTATCGTTGTAGAGTTGCGCATATCGTACCCCGTACAAAAGTAATGATTTGAATGACCATGATCTACGGCATGGAACTTCACTCAACGTAGAGACTATTAAGTCAAATAAAATAATGATGGCATAGAAAAAATGGATTCCCGAGTTCTTACATGGCAGCCCTCTTGGGACTAGTAGTGCCCGACAGGCCGGCTGGTTCCCACAGATACTGTAAATCTGTCACACGGTCAGGGAACGGTATCTGCTTATATTATTGTACATACTATATTAACGGCGGGTGTCCCGCTGGGACTCGTCTAATTACATGATTAGCGCAATTGATTGATTGGATAGACTAGCCTTGCTCGCACATAGTAAGAACTGAGGAATCCCTATTTGCATAATTCCAGGATAACTTGGGACTCACAATAGCAAGCCGTAGTAGTTGATTAGCCGTTCAAGATAATTTGTTTGTGTATTGTACCTACTCTGTTGCCTAACTGAGATGATTAGAATGTCAGGACGTGACGGGCCAACTTCTGTCCTTGTTTGGTTGGGAGGTTGGTTCGAAGTGTCGTGATGTTATGAGAACCCTAGTGGAAAGCAGAGATCTATTATTATATTCTCTTACTTACTGGTTTAATCCTTCATATCGTGCTTCCTTGTGGTACTTGCTATTAGAGGTCTAACCTCTCTGGTTTTGCATGGCCAGATTTAGAGCCAGTCCTCGAGGATCCAGCTTACTTCTACCTCCAAGATGGTCAATACTAGGGGAATGATCGCAGGAGGACTCGAGTGGGTTCCTTACTTCACCGCTCATTTTGTTATTTACTTCATACTTAGCCGTTTGGCACCGACATGTTAGTCGAATTGTTTTGCACTTACTTTTACATAATTGTAACTAAAGTCAGACTGCAGCTGATAACAATTGTGTATATGTTACTATACCATCTGGCTATGTTTTGTAAAGCCAGATCTCAAGAACATTTTGACTAAGCGTTTGGGACGCCTTACTGCTTTATCTTACATGTTCTCTATTTCTATTTCTTGTTTGAATGATTGAGACAATAGATGTGAAGTGACCATAGTAAGACTTTCATGTAGTATGCATCCCCTCGTCTGGTTAGACAGCATTGATCGTATTATACGGTATTCATCTACCCGTAATACATAGCTGGCTGAGTCATTCCCCCGCTCTCCAGTATTCTGGTTCTGGGGCGTGACAAGGTTTTAGTGGTGGCCCATGCAGGTCTGATTTCAGACTTGTGGAGTGTTTTGATTTATAGGATGTCTCAATGACACGTGTTTCCCTCTTGATCTCATGATTCGTTATTCTCAACCCTTGCTTGACATTCCGGTATCCTTTGACTTTATTGATCCATCATGTCCGTTTGTTTGATTGTTCTTTTGTCCCTTTTCTTAGGAGCACTTCGTCCGCATCGGGTAGAGCTGGACAACAACAACATGAGCAACATGGACAACCTGACCCTGTTGGTCAGCAACAAGGGCCAGTACTAACTCAAGAGGCTACCCAGGAAGAAGTGATAGTGGAAGCAGCAGCTGGATCGCAGTATCCGGATGTTCCACCACCACCAACAGTTCCACCTACCCAAGTGGACACACCAGCCCTTCTGGAGATCATGAGAGGAATAATGGCTACTCAGCAACATCAGATGTTGGCCCAACAAGAGCAGAATGTGTTGCTCAACCAAGGATTACAGACGACATTGGAAAGAGGAGTGAGGACTGATTCAGGAGCATCCGCCAGGTTTTGCAAGTACAACCCCCGCCGTTTTGAGCGTACGGAGGATGCCATCTCAGCAGATGCATGGCTTAAGGACATGGAGGCTATTTTGACAGCAGCTAAGGTACCGGCAGAAGAACGTGTGGATCTAGTGAAGCTGTTACTTCAGGATCTCGCACGTGATTGGTGGGAATCAGAGGAAGTGGGCATCAGACGTCCTGTGGCTTGGGATGATTTTACTACAAGATTCAAGACCAAGTACTATAGAGTTGTGGCACAGTTTGAGCTACAACAGAAGTTTATCAGCCTCAGACAGGCTGGCAAGATGGTAGATGCTTATGCAGTGGAGTTCTGCAGATTGAGTAGATTTGCCCCAGAGATGGTAGCAACAGAGAGCCAGAGGGCCATGAGATTTCAGCAACAGCATCAGGCTCAGCCGCAGCATGAGAACCAACAATGAGGTCGAGGGCAAGCATTCACTCTGTCCTTGGAGGAGGCATTGGCATTAGAAGATGTTGTGGCAGGTAACATTCTCGTCGCCTCATATCCCGCAGTAGCATTGTTTGATTCGGGAGCATCCCATTCATTTATATCTGCACAATTTGCGATGCGACTAGGAATGGAGTTCGAGGCATTGCCAGGAAGGTTGAATATACTCACTGGTATTGGGCTCATAGGAGTTAGTAGAGTTATTTTAGCATATAGCATTGTAGTTTGCGGGCATTCCTTACCCGCCCGGTTGATAGAATTTTCTGTTAGAAATTTCGACGTTATCTTAGGCATGGACTGGCTGAAAGACACTCATGCGACAATAGATTGTCGTAGAGGGAGTGTATCTTTTGATATTCCAGGCATGAAGCGGTTCACCTTAGTCAGATTAGAGGCAACTCAGCAAGAGCAGGGAGTAATAGCGGCAATAAAAGAAGTTCAGATTCCGAAGGTAGTTGAAGAATTACTAGACATATTTCCTGAAGAACTTCCAGGTCTACCACCGGTTAGAGATATTGAGTTCAGTATAGAATTGGCACCTGGAACTAAACCGATATTGGATCGAGTTTACAGAATGGCGAATTCAGAGCAGGCCAAGGTATATCAGCATATAGAGGAACTGAAGGAGAAGAAGTTCATCCAAGCTAGCGTGTCACCATGGGCAGCACCAGTGGTACTTGTGGGAAAGAAGGATGGGTCATCCAGACTATGCATTGACTACATGAAGCTTAACGCGGCAACAGTGAAGAACAAGTACCCATTACCCCGGATCGACGACTTATTTGATCAGTTGAGCAAAGCTAAAGTTTTCTCCAATATAGATCTTCGTTCAGGGTACCATCAGGTGAGGGTTCGGAAGGAGGATATTCCCAAGACAGCATTCAGGTTAAAGTATGGGCATTATGAATTCTTAGTAATGCCGTTTGGTTTGACCAATGCTCCAGCAACATTCATGGATTTGATGAATCGTATCTTTATGCCATACTTAGACCAGTTTGTCATTGTGTTTCTTGACGACATTCTCGTATACTCTGCTAGTGAAGAGGAGCATGAAGACCACCTCAGGAAAGTGTTGCAGGTTCTGAGAGAGAACCAGTTATATGCCAAGCTCAGTAAGTGTGAGTTCTGGACGGATCACATTTTATTTTTGGGTCATATCATATAAGGAGCTGGAGTAGCAGTAGATCCCAAGAAGATAGAAGCAGTAGAAAGTTGGCCAGTATCCAAGACCGTAGCAGATGTGCGGAGTTTCTTGGGGTTGGCAGGATATTACAGAAGGTTTGTGTCAGACTTTGCAAGGCTTTCAGCACCCATGACCCGCTTGACCCGGAAGGATGTACCATTCGTTTGGTCGACAGAATATCAGGCATCATTCGAGACTTTGAAGCAGAAGTTGATATCAGCACCTATTCTTACATTGCCAGTTGGACCCGGAGGTTTTACAGTATATTGTGATGCGTCAGGTAAAGGACTTGGATGTGTCCTTATGCAACATGGGAAGGTGATAGCATATGCATCTAGGCAGCTTCGGGACCACGAGAGGAATTACCCAACTCATGATTTGGAGTTAGCGGCAGTAGTGTTTGCTCTGAAGCTATGGAGGCATTACTTATATGGTAATCGAGTGGAGATGTACACAGATCATAAAAGTCTGAAGTACATCTTTACTCAGAAGGAACTAAACATGAGGCAAAGAAGATGGTTGGAGTTGATTAAGGATTATGACGTAGAGCTTCAGTATCATCCAGGCAAGGCTAATGTAGTAGCAGACGCCCTTAGCAGGAGGGGCGGCGTATTTATGTTGACAACGCAGAGGCATATCTTAGAAGACCTTCAGGAGATGGGCATCAAAGTTATACTTCCTAATGATGTAGGAGTTTTAACAAGTCTGCAAGTTCAATCCGACTTGGTAGGCAGAATCAAGGCAGCTCAGGCACAAGACCCAAAGATTCAGAAGCTTAGGGCAGAATGTGAGTCAGGGCTCAGGAAGGAGATAAGAATTCATGAAGATGGTACACTTAGGTTTGGATCACGTCTATGTGTGCCTAGTGGAGATATCAGACAGGAGGTTATGGCAGAAGCTCACAGTTCTCAGTATTCTATTCACCCTGGAGGGACTAAGATGTACCAAGATATCAAGCAGCATTTCTGGTGGAATGGGATGAAGAAGAAGATAGCTAGATTTGTTTCCCGTTGCTTGGTATGTCAGCAAGTGAAGGCAGAACAGCAGAGGCCAGTTGGGTTATTCCAATCGCTTTCTATTCCGGAATGGAAATGGGAGCATATTACGATGGACTTTGTGACCGGTTTACCGAGATCACCAAGTGGTAAGGACGCCATTTGGGTAATAGTGGACCGACTTACAAAGGTAGCACACTTTCTTCCTTTCAGAGTAGGGCAATCTACAGAAAAGTTGGCAGAGTTATATATGCAACAGATAGTCAGGCAGCATGGAGTCCCTGTCAGTATTGTGTCGGATCAAGATATCCGCTTTACATCACATTTCTGGAAGAGTTTATATCATAGTCTGGGCACCAAGTTAAGATTTAGCACGGCCTACCATCCGCAGACGGATGGGCAATCAGAAAGAACGATTCAGACTTTAGAAGACATGTTGCTAGCTTGCACTCTAGATTTTGGAGGGTCTTGGGAGAGCCACCTGCACTTAGTTGAGTTTTCATACAACAATAGTTATCAAGCCAGTATCCAGATGGCGCCATTTGAAGCACTATATGGTAAGAAGTGCAGGTCGCCGCATGCATGGGATGTTATCGGAGAGAGAAAAATGTTAGGCCCAGAAATGATTGTTCAGACGGTTGAAGTGGTTAAGGGAATTAGAGAGCGACTTCGAGTTGTGCAGGACCGACATCGTCATTGGGCGGACCAGCATCGTAGGCCGTTAGAGTTCTCTGTTGGGGACCATGTATTCTTGCGGATCTCACCTACTCGTGGGATCATTAGATTTAGCATTCGCGGGAAATTGAGTCCGTGGTACGTGGGCCCATTTGTTATCCTTAATCGGATAGGCGATGTTGCTTATCGTTTATCCCTCTCACCTTCGTTAAGGGAGGTGCATGACGTGTTTCATGTATCTCAATTACGTAGGTATGTATCGGACCCAAGCCATATTCTCGATCATTCGGAGCTGGTTGTTGGTACCAACCTGTCTTACGAGGAACAGCCTGTGTCCATTTTGGACCGAAGAGAGAAGATACTCAAGAACCGAACAATTAGTCTTGTCCGTGTTGCTTGGGGTCATCACTCCTTGGAAGAGTCAATGTGGGAACGTGAGGATGATATCCGATCACGGTATCCACACCTGTTTGACTCACAAGATATATCTCTTTCTGTATACCTCGATTGTCCTGATTCTTCATGCTTGTCACCTTATGGGTAGAGCTACTTGATATCGTAGAATGATGAATTTACATTTATAATACTTGCTTTTGATATGGTAGAAATGATTGCTTGCTCACTAGAAATGCTTGTATTAGTTTAGCTTCGATATTTCTACCTGCTTGGATTTGAAATTTCGAGGATGGAATTTTTCTAAGGTGGGTAGAGATGTCACTCCCCGTTCCCAGAATGCGTATTTTTATACATGTACAACTCATGTATATTTATTTAGTATTTATCATATATTATCCTGTATTTAAATTCCTTTAATTTCATTTTAATTAATTATCTGTATTTTATTTCCTGCAATTTTATTCCTGTATTTTATTTCTGTATTTTATTTTCTGCTTTTAACCTCTCTGCTTTGCTTTCGGGTTGGCCTTGGATGGACCCGGTTAAACCCAACCCAATAACCCCACCTACCACCACCCTTCCTATTTAAACCCCCATCCCCTTCTCTCTCCTCATAACTCTCATTCTTCACTATTACTTCTTCTTCTTCCTCATCACTCTCTCCACCAACCCAACAGCAGGCAAGTGCAATCTTGCTTCTTGCTTCCACTTGAAGAACCATTTTTATGGTTCATTTCTCTTCCTCTCATGATACTGAAAGAGTTTACTACTTAGCATTTTTGATTTCTTCGGCTTATTTCTTCCATATCTAAATGGTTGTGTTTCGGTTGACCATGGGTTTTGATCTCCCAACTTAGCGTGAGTTTTAGTCACGCACACGTTCTTACGTGCCAGCGTGAGTTTTTAGTCACGCACACGTTCTTACGTGCCAGCGTAAGTTTTAGTCACGCACACGTTCTTACGTGCCAGCGTGAGTTTTGAGTCACGCTCATGTTCTTACATGTTAGCGTGAATTTTGAGTCACGCTCATGTTCTTACATGTTAGTGTGAATTTTGAGTCACGCTCATGTTCTTACATGTTAGCGTGAATTTTGAGTCACGCTCATGTTCTTACATGTTAGCGTGAATTTTGAGTCACGCTCATGTTCTTACATGTTAGCGTGAATTTTTGAGTCACGCTCATATTCTTACATGTTAGCGTAAATTTTCAGTCACGCTCATGTTCTTATGTGTTAGCGTAAATTTTGAGTCACGCTCACGTCTTTTCGTGCGTGCGTGGATTTCTTGTCACGCTTTTCATGCTCATACGCTCACGCTGTGCGTGTGTGAGTTACTTTTCACGCTCACGATTATGAGTGCGTGAATTTTCCTTCACGCTCACGCTGTGCGTGCCAACGTGAACCACTTTTCACGCTCATTCCTACCCACTGGACTTAGCGTGACTTGTTGGCCTTAGCATAGACTTGTTGGCATGACTTCCTGACCTGGGTGTTTCTATTTGTTCTATAATTTATTCCTTTAATGGCGGCATGATAATTCTTCTATTATATCCTTGCGCCTTTTGGCATAAACTTGATAAAATTATGATATGTTAATATTGTTAATACAGATTGTTATGTGGAATGTGCCTTGTGTCCTGATTGATCCATGGATACC
Organism: Iris pallida; assembly: GCA_029216955.1. NCBI lineage: Eukaryota > Viridiplantae > Streptophyta > Magnoliopsida > Asparagales > Iridaceae > Iris > Iris pallida. The sequence continues at coordinate 516,216 of JANAVB010031671.1, read as the reverse complement.
CAGTATGACTGGAACTTAACTCTGAGGAGTTATAGACTCGACCCCATTTAATACTAATTGACTTTCATGCCTGGTCACCATTGATAATAATGGTTATCTTGACTAAATTGATCATGCGTTCCTAGTTGGAACTAAGAGACTGGCTAGTCGTCTTATTGAATTGAATGAATGAGACACGTTCATGTAATGAACTATTGTACTCGATTAGCAAATCCCGAATATTGGCATACAGGCACATGCAGGCTTCAAATTATTTATTTATTTATTTAGTTATTTATTTATCTTACAAAAACAGCATGTGTACTTTATGGTCAAGGCATGATTATTCCGTGGTTAGTTTGATTGTTGCATTACGCTATGTAAGACCTACAACCTAGCCGTACGGGTATCGTTGTAGAGTTGCGTATATCGTACCCCGTACAAAAGTAATCATTTGAATGACCATGATCTACGGCATGGAACTTCACTCAACGTAGAGACTATTAAGTCAAATAAAATAATGATGGCATGGAAAAAATGGATTCCCGAGTTCTTACATGGCAGCCCTCTTGGGACTAGTAGTGCCCGACAGGCCGGCTGGTTCCCACAGATACTGTAAATCTGTCACACGGTCAGGGAACGGTATCTGCTTATATTATTGTACATGCTATATTAACGGCGGGCGTCCCGCTGGGACTCGTCTAATTACATGATTAGCGTAATTGATTGATTGGATAGACTAGCCTTGCTCGCACATAGTAAGAACTGAGGAATCCCTATTTGCATAATTCCAGGATAACTTGGGACTCACAATAGCAAGCCGTAGTAGTTGATTGGCCGTTCAAGATGATTTGTTTGTGTACTGTACCTACTCTGTTGTCTAACTGAGATGATCAGAATGTCAGGACATGACGGGCCAACTTCTGTCCTTATTTGGTTGGGAGGTTGGTTCGAAGTGTCGTGATGTTATGAGAACCCTAGTGGAAAGCAGAGATCTATTATTATATTCTCTTACTTACTGGTTTAATCCTTCATGTCGTGCTTCCTTGTGGTACTTGCTATTAGAGGTCTAACCTCTCTGGTTTTGCATGGCCAGATTTAGAGCCAGTCCTCAAGGATCCAGCTTACTTCTACCTCCAAGATGGTCAATACTAGGGGAATAATCGCAGGAGGACTCGAGTGGGTTCCTTACTTCACCGCTCATTTTGTTATTTACTTCATACTTAGCCGTTTGGTACCGACATGTTAGTCGGATTGTTTTGCACTTACTTTTACATAATTGTAACTAAAGTTAGACTGCAGCTGATAACAATTGTGTATATGTTACTATACCATCTGGCTATGTTTTGTAAAGCCAGATCTCAAGAACATTTTGACTAAGCGTTTGGGACGCCTTACTGCTTTATCTTACATGTTCTCTATTTCTGTTTCTTGTTTGAATGATTGAGACAATAGATGTGAAGTGACCATAGTAAGACTTTCATGTAGTATGCACCCCCTCGTCTGGTTAGACAGCATTGATCGTATTATACGGTATTCATCTACCCGTAATACGTAGCTGGCTGAGTCATTCCTCCGCTCTCCAGTATTCTGGTTCTGGGGCGTGACAAGGTTTTAGTGGTGGCCCATGCAGGTTTGATTTCAGACTTGTGGGGTATTTTGATTTATAGGATGTCTCAATGACACGTGTTTTCCTCTTGATCTCATGATTCGTTATTCTCAACCCTTGTTTGACATTTCGGTATCCTTTGACTTCATTGATCCTTCATGTCCATTTGTTTGATTGTTCTTTTGTCCCTTTTCTTAGGGGCACTTCGTCCGCATCGGGTAGAGCTGGACAACAACAACAGGAGCAACATGGACAACCTGACCCTGTTGGTCAGCAACAAGGGCCAGTACTAACTCAAGAGGCTACCCAGGAAGAAGTGATAGTGGAAGCAGCAGCTGGATCGCAGTATCCGGATGTTCCACCACCACCAACAGTTCCACCTACCCAAGTGGATACACCAGCCCTTCTGGAGATCATGAGAGGAATAATGGCTACTCAGCAACATCAGATGTTGGCCCAACAAGAGCAGAATGTGTTGCTCAACCAAGGATTACAGACGGCATTGGAAAGAGGAGTAAGGACTGATTCAGGAGCATCAGCCAGGTTTTGCAAGTATAACCCCCGCCGTTTTGAGCGCACGGAAGATGCCATCTCAGCAGATGCATGGCTTAAGGATATGTAGGCTATTCTGACAGCAGCTAAGGTACCGGCAGAAGAACGTGTGGATCTAGTGAAGCTGTTACTTCAGGATCTCGTACGTGATTGGTGGAAATCAGAGGAAGTGGGCATCAGACGTCCTGTGGCTTGGGATGATTTTACTACAAGATTCAAGACCAAGTACTATGGAGTTGTGGCACGGTTTGAGCTACAACAAAAGTTTATCAGCCTCAGATAGGCTGGCAAGACGGTAGATGCTTATGCAGCGGAGTTCTGCAGATTGAGTAGATTTGCCCCAGAGATGGTAGCAACAGAGAGCCAGAGGGCCATGAGATTTCAGCAAGGGTTTCATCTTGAACTCTTGCAATTGATAGAGGGGCACAATTACCAAACTTTCGATGAAGTATTGACGGCAACTCGAAGACATGAGATCACCATTCAGAGGCTTACGGCAAGGACTGGGGGTCAGAAGAGATCCCACAGTCAGATTGAAGGAGGAGGGGGAGCAGCACCCCGAATAACAGCACCATCTACTGGCATTCGTATCCACGATGTGGCGATACGAGGACCAGCACCACCACCCAGGCAGCAGCAACAGCAACAGTGGAAGAACCAGCAACCCCCGACGGGCTGCACTTATTGTAGAAAGATGGGGCACACTAGAGATGTGTGTCGAACATTGAATGGACTGTGTCTGATATATAGAAATTCAGACCATCGGGTTACCACATGTCCTATGAATTCGAGGTCAGGAGGACCAGGGCAGCAGTTTCCTGCTCTGACAGTACCAGGGGCAGGCCAGTATCGAGGACCAGCAGTGGCAGTGAGACCGTTGGCACAGCGTCCGTTTATACCGCAGGCTCATATGTTTCGACAGCAGGGGCCGCCGATGTAGCAACACCAGCATAGACCACCCCAGCATCATCAAGGAAGGGGCCAGCAACAGCATCAGGCTCGGCCGCAGCATGAGAACCAACAATGAGGTCGAGGGTAATCATTCACTCTGTCCTTGGAAGAGGCATTGGCATCGGAAGATGTTGTGGCAGGTAACATTCTCGTCGCCTCATATCCCGCAGTAGCATTGTTTGATTCGGGAGCATCCCATTCATTTATATCTGCACAATTTACGACACGACTAGGAATGGAGTTCGAGGCATTGCCAGGGAGGTTGAATATACTTACTGGTAATGGGCTCGTAGGAGTTAGTAGAGTTATTTTAGCATGTAGCGTTATAGTTTGCGGGCATTCCTTACCCGCCCGGTTGATAGAATTTCCTGTTAGAAATTTCGACGTTATCTTAGGCATGGACTGGCTGAAAGACACTCATGCGACAATAGATTGTCATAGAGGGAGTGTATCTTTTGATATTCCAGGCATGAAGCGGTTCACCTTAGTCAGATCAGAGGCAACTCAGCAAGAGCAGGGAGTAATAGCGGCAATGGAAGAAGTTCAGATTCCGAAGGTAGTTGAAGAATTTCTAGACGTATTTTCTGAAGAACTTCCAGGTCTACCACCGGTTAGAGATATTGAGTTCAGTATAGAATTGGCACCTGGAACTAAACCGATATTGGATCGAGTTTACAGAATGGCGAATTCAGAGCAGGCCAAGGTATATCAGCATATAGAGGAACTGAAGGAGAAGAAGTTCATCCAAGCTAGCGTGTCACCATGGACAGCACCAGTGGTACTTGTGGGAAAGAAGGATGGGTCATCCAGATTATGCATTGACTACATGAAGCTTAACGCGGCAACAGTGAAGAACAAGTACCCATTACCCAGGATCGACGACTTATTTGATCAGTTGAGCAAAGCTAAAGTTTTCTCCAAGATAGATCTTCGTTCAGGGTACCATCAGGTGAGGGTTCGGAAGGAGGATATTCCCAAGACAGCATTCAGGTCGAAGTGTGGGCATTATGAATTCTTAGTAATGCCGTTTGGTTTGACCAATGCTCCAGCAACATTCATGGATTTGATGAATCGCATCTTTATGCCATACTTAGACCAGTTTGTCATTGTGTTTCTTGACGACATTCTCGTATACTCTGCTAGTGAAGAGGAGCATGAAGACCACCTCAGGAAAGTGTTGCAGGTTCTGAGAGAGAACCAGTTATATGCCAAGCTCAGTAAGTGTGAGTTCTGGACGGATCATATTTCATTTTTGGGTCATATCATATAAGGAGCTGGAGTAGCAGTAGATCCCAAGAAGATAGAAGCAGTAGAAAGTTGGCCATTACCCAAGACCGTAGCAGATGTGCGGAGTTTCTTGGGGTTGGCAGGATATTACAAAAGGTTTGTGTCAGACTTTGTAAGGCTTTCAGCACCCATGACCCGCTTGACCCGGAAGGATGTACCATTCGTTTGGTCGGCAGAATATCAGGCATCATTCGAGACTTTGAAGCAGAAGTTGATATCAGCACCTATTCTTACATTGCCTGTTGGACCCGGAGGTTTACAGTATATTGTGATGCGTCAGGTAAAGGACTTGGATGTGTCCTTATGCAACATGGGAAGGTGATAGCATATGCATCTAGGCAGCTTCGGGACCACGAGAGGAATTATTCAACTCATGATTTGGAGTTAGCGGCAGTAGTGTTTGCTCTAAAGCTATGGAGGCATTACTTATATGGTGATCGAGTGGAGATGTACACAGATCATAAAAGTCTGAAGTACATCTTTACTCAGAAGGAACTAAACATAAGGCAGAGAAGATGGTTGGAGTTGATTAAGGATTATGACGTAGAGCTTCAGTATCATCCAGGCAAGGCTAATGTAGTAGCAGACGCCCTTAGCAGGAGGGGCGGCGTATTTATGTTGACAACGCAGAGGCATATCTTAGAAGACCTTCAGGAGATGGGCATCGAAGTTATACTTCCTAGTGATGTAGGAGTTCTAACAAGTCTGCAAGTTTAATCCGACTTGGTAGGCAGAATCAAGGCAGCTCAGGCACAAGACCCAAAGATTCAGAAGCTTAGGGCAGAATGTGAGTCAGGGCTCAGGAAGGAGATGAGAATTCATGAAGATGGTACACTTAGGTTTGGATCACGTCTATGTGTGCCTAGTGGAGATATCAGACAGGAGGTTATGGCAGAAGCTCACAGTTCTCAGTATTCTATTCACCCTGGAGGGACTAAGATGTACCAAGATATCAAGCAGCATTTCTGGTAGAACGGGATGAAGAGGAAGATAGCTAGATTTGTTTCCCGTTGCTTGGTATGTCAGCAAGTGAAGGCAGAACAGCAGAGGCCAGCTGGGTTATTCCAATCGCTTTCTATTCCGGAATGGAAATGGGAGCATATTACGATGGACTTTGTGACCGGTTTACCGAGATCACCAAGTGGTAAGGACGCCATTTGGGTAATAGTGGACCGACTTACAAAGGTAGCACACTTTCTTCCTTTCAGAGTAGGGCAATCTACAGAAAAGTTGGCAGAGTTATATATGCAACAGATAGTCAGGCAGCATGGAGTCCCTGTCAGTATTGTGTCGGATCGAGATACCCGCTTTATATCATATTTCTGGAAGAGTTTATATCATAGTCTGGGCACCAAGTTAAGATTTAGCACGGCCTACCATCTGCAGACGGATGGGCAATCAGAAAGAACGATTCAGACTTTAGAAGACATGTTACGAGCTTGCACTCTAGCTTTTGGAGGGTCTTGGAAGAGCCACCTGCACTTAGTTGAGTTTTCATACAACAATAGTTATCAAGCCAGTATCCAGATGGCGCCATTTGAAGCACTATATGGTAAGAAGTGCAGGTCGTCGCTTGCATGGGATGATATCGGAGAGAGAAAAATATTAGGCCCAGAAATGATTGTTCAGACGGTTGAAGTGGTTAAGGGAATTAGAGAGCGACTTCGAGTTGCGCAGGACCGACATCGTCATTGGGCGGACCAGCATCATAGGCCGTTAGAGTTCTCTGTTGGGGACCACGTATTCTTGCGGATCTCACATACTCGTGGGATCATTAGATTTAGCGTTCGCGGGAAATTGAGTCCGCGGTACGTGGGCCCATTTGTTATCCTTAATCGGATAGGCGATGTTGCTTATCGTTTATCCCTTCCACCTTCGTTAAGGGAGGTGCATGACGTGTTTCATGTATCTCAATTACGTAGGTATGTATCGGACCCAAGCCATATCCTCGATCATTCGGAGCTGGTTGTTGGTTCCAACCTGTCTTACGAGGAACAGCCTGTGTCCATTTTGGACCGAAGAGAGAAGATACTCAAGAACCGAACAATTAGTCTTGTCCGTGTTGCTTGGGGTCATCACTCCTTGGGAGAGTCAATGTGGGAACGTGAGGATGATATCCGATCACGGTATCCACACCTGTTTGACTCACAAGATATATCTCTTTCTGTATACCTTGATTGTCCTGATTCTTCATGCTTGTCACCTTATGGGTAGAGCTATTTGATATCGTAGAATGATGAATTTACATTTATAATACTTGCTTTTGATATGGTAGAAATGATTGCTTGCTCACTAGAAATGCTTGTATTAGTTTAGCTTCGATATTTCTACCTGCTTGGATTTGAAATTCCGAGGACGGAATTTTTCTAAGGTGGGTAGAGATGTCACTCCCCGTTCCCAGAATACGTATTTTTATACATGTACAACTCATGTATATTTATTTAGTATTTATCATATATTATCCTGTATTTAAATTCCTTTAATTTCATTTTAATTAATTATCTGTATTTTATTTCCTGCAATTTTATTTCTGTATTTTATTTCTGTATTTTATTTTCTGCTTTTAACCTCTCTGCTTTGCTTTCGGGTTGGCCTTGGATGGACCCGGTTAAACCCAACCCAATAACCCCACCTACCACCACCCTTCCTATTTAAACCCCCATCCACTTCTCTCTCCTCATAACTCTCATTCTTCACTATTACTTCTTCTTCTTCCTCATCACTCTCTCCACCAACCCAACAGCAGGCAAGTGCAATCTTGCTTCTTGCTTCCACTTGAAGAACCATTTTTATGGTTCATTTCTCTTCCTCTCATGATACTGAGAGAGTTTACTACTTAGCATTTTTGATTTCTTCGGCTTGTTTCTTCCATATCTAAATGGTTGTGTTTCGGTTGACCATGGGTTTTGATCTCCCAACTTAGCGTGAGTTTTAGTCACGCACACGTTCTTACGTGTCAGCGTGAGTTTTTAGTCACGCACACATTCTTACGTGCCAGCGTAAGTTTTAGTCACGCACACGTTCTTACGTGCCAGCGTGAGTTTTGAGTCACGCTCATGTTCTTACATGTTAGCGTGAATTTTGAGTCACGCTCATGTTCTTACATGTTAGTGTGAATTTTGAGTCACGCTCATGTTCTTACATGTTAGCGTGAATTTTGAGTCACGCTCATGTTCTTACATGTTAGCGTGAATTTTGAGTCACGCTCATGTTCTTACATGTTAGCGTGAATTTTTGAGTCACGCTCATATTCTTACATGTTAGCGTGAATTTTCAGTCACGCTCATGTTCTTACGTGTTAGCGTAAATATTGAGTCACGCTCACGTCTTTTCGTGCGTGCGTGGATTTCTTGTCACGCTTTTCATGCTCATACGCTCACGCTGTGCGTGTGTGAGTTACTTTTCACGCTCACGATTATGAGTGCGTGAATTTTCCTTCACGCTCACGCTGTGCGTGCCAACGTGAACCACTTTTCACGCTCATTCCTACCCACTGGACTTAGCGTGACTTGTTGGCCTTAGCATAGACTTGTTGGCGTGACTTCCTGACCTGGGTGTTTCTATTTGTTCTATAATTTATTCCTTTAATGGCGGCATGATAATTCTTCTATTATATCCTTGCGCCTTTTGGCATAAACTTGATAAAATTATGATATATTAATATTGTTAATACAGATTGTTATGTGGAATGTGCCTTGTGTCCTGATTGATCCATGGATACCCAGTATGACTGGAACTTAACTCTGAGGAGTTATAGACTCGACCCCATTTAATACTAATTGACTTTCATGCCTGGTCACCATTGATAATAATGGTTATCTTGACTAAATTGATCATGCGTTCCTAGTTGGAACTAAGAGACTGGCTAGTCGTCATATTGAATTGAATGAATGAGACACGTTCATGTAATGAACTATTGTACTCGATTAGCAAATCCCGAATATTGGCATACAGGTACATGCAGGCTTCAAATTATTTATTTATTTATTTAGTTATTTATTTATCTTACAAAAACAGCATGTGTACTTTATGGTCAAGGCATGATTATTCTGTGGTTAGTTTGATTGTTGCATTACGCTATGTAAGACCTACAACCTAGCCGTACGGGTATCGTTGTAGAGTTGCGCATATCGTACCCCGTACAAAAGTACTCATTTGAATGACCATGATCCACGGCATGGAACTTCACTCAACGTAGAGACTATTAAGTCAAATAAAATAATGATGGCATGGAGAGAATGGATTCCCGAGTTCTTACATGGCAGCCCTCTTGGGACTAGTAGTGCCCGACAGGCCGGCTGGTTCCCACAGATACTGTAAATCTGTCACACGGGCAGGAAACGGTATCTGCTTATATTATTGTACATGCTATATTAACGGCGGGCGTCCCGCTGGGACTCGTCTAATTACATGATTGGCACAATTGATTGATTGGATAGACTGGCCTTGCTCGCACATAGTAAAAACTGAGGAATCCCTATTTGCATAATTCCAGGATAACTTGGGACTCACAATAGCAAGCCGTAGTAGTTGATTAGCCGTTCAAGATGATTTGTTTGTGTACCGTACCTAGTCTGTTGCCTAACTGAGATGATCAGAATATTAGGACATGACGGGCCAACTTCTGTCCTTGTTTGGTTGGGAGGTTGGTTCGAAGTGTCGTGATGTTATGAGAACCCTAGTGGAAAGCAGAGATCTATTATTATATTCTCTTACTTACTGGTTTAATCCTTCATATCATGCTTCCTTGTGGTACTTGCTATTAGAGGTCTAACCTCTCTGGTTTTGCATGGCCAGATTTAGAGCCAGTCCTCGAGGATCCAGCTTACTTCTACCTCCAAGATGGTCAATACTAGGGGAATGATCGCAGGAGGACTCGAGTGAGTTTCTTACTTCACCGCTCGTTTTGTTATTTACTTCATACTTAGCCGTTTGGCCCCGACATGTTAGTCGGATTATTTTGCACTTACTTTTACATAATTGTAACTAAAGTCAGACTGCAGCTGATAACAATTGTGTATATGTTACTATAACATCTGGCTATGTTTTGTAAAGCCAGATCTCAAGAACATTTTGACTAAGCGTTTGGGACGCCTTACTGCTTTATCTTACATGTTCTCTATTTCTGTTTCTTGTTTGAATGATTGAGACAATAGATGTGAAGTGACCATAGTAAGACTTTCATGTAGTATACACCCCCTCGTCTGGTTAGACAGCATTGATCGTATTATACGGTATTCATCTACCCGTAATACGTAGCTGGCTGAGTCATTCCTCCGCTCTCCAGTATTCTGGTTCTTGGGCGTGACAGCAATCTAGATAAAACTTTTGGCATGGCATAAGACTTTCTCTACAGAATGAAGACCGTTTAAGGCGAAGTTATGCCCAAGCGATACTTTCCTTCTCTCTCTACATTAATGACAAGGCGTGAAATACGCACTCTACATTAATGATAGAGCTAATAAAGCATAGTATACGCACTCTATATTAATGACCAAGCTGACAAGGCCATGGCATACGCACTCTGCATTAATGACGAATCGAGCGGGCTACAACATTACACACATCACATTAATGGGGAACTGATAGGCTGCCGCTACGTACTACACACTAATGGAAGAAACTTGTGCCACGTGATTCATAGACAATGGTTCACATGTGACACGTGTCCACACGAACGTCAAATCTAGCATTTATGCCTAGTAATGGCATAAATCATACACGTAGCAGTAATTCTGCATTTAAAGGGGCAAGATCAGTACATTTGTCTTGAAGTCTAATGGCTATAAATAGTCCATGGATGTGTTCTTCTAAGGATGTCGAAAAAGGTTGAAAGCTTGGATCCTTGAGCAAAACCCTCGAGCAAAGGCCCACTTGCCGCTAGTTCTTCTTCTTCTTCTTCTTCTTCACAGTCCACTTCCACCATACTTCCCAGAATCTTTTTGTACCTAGAGTTTTGTTGTAATTGCATGTCTTTGCAATTAGGAATTCTTTATGTACATTAAAGTTTTTAATAAAGGAAATACTCTATCCCGTGAAGCGGGTCGCATTATTTTTTTTGTCGTAAACATCAGTATTTATCTTTGGCACTGGAGCGGAAGACTGTAGGTTATTTTTTAGCAGTTCAAGAGATGAGATTGGACCTTAAGAAAATACACAAAACAGTAGTGGAACGGCGAGAAACGGGACAATTTGCCCAGTTTATGTGTCGAAGTAGGCAGTGCTGTGAACGGTCCATCCGAACAACGAAAGACGAGACCAAAATCAGAAGATCATCTTAGATACCAAAGGATCCATTTTTCAGCAATGATGAGATGGGAAGAACAAAATTGGCTCATAAACTGATCCACATTATGAATGGCATATGCACTATTCGGACGGATAAAGATAAGGTACTGTAGAAAAATTAGTTGACGATACTCAGTGGCATCAGGAAGGAGATCATCAGTATTAACTATTGGTACAAAAATCTTGAAGTTTAACACAAACCGCAATAAGATGAGTTACTAAATATTCTTGTGGTAATGGAATATTCTTTTGGTAATTTTCATCTATATGCTTTATGGACCTAAATCTATTATCTTTCTGCTCTCAGTTGGACTGGCCCCTATTGGTTATCTTCAAGGCATGGGACAACTGAATGTGATGTATGTACCATCTTGTCATGAGTTTAGGATGACTAACAGAGATACTTAGACCATCTCTAATGGGGGTTTCTATCTTCCGTATTTCTATGGAAGAAATCCATTTTAGAAAATGTTTCTCCCAATGGTAATTTCTATCACTATTTCTATCCTAGGTGACAATGATGTAGGATGAAAACTTTATAGGAGGGTTTCTACATGTAGAAACTCTCATAAAAATTCTCCTATCTCTCAAGACAATTATTATTGGACCCCATACCATTAAATTGATCCTTTTACTATGTGACAAATATGATAGAATTGGAGAACCATTGGAGAGCATTTTTGTATGTCTACAATTTCTATGTAGAAACTCTTCCAACTAGGATAGAAATCTTCTTAAAGTACAATGCCAGGTAGGATGAGAACTCAATTTTAGAAATCACCATTGGATGGCCTTATGCTTGTTCATTTGATGAATGTTGTACTTGATGACCTATGATATGCTCTTTGTCTGTCATAAATATATATATATATATATATATATATATATATATATATATATATATATATATATATATATATATATATATCACAAGTTATCCATGCCATTTGGATTTGCAGTCTAATTTTAGTACTTCTAACAAATAATGTTTATTGCTTATATTTGTTCTCTGCTTATGTGTTTTGATCATCTTATTTAAGACACCAACAATAGTTTTGACTTTCTTTATAAACCTTTGCACAAATGAATATTTTCACAATTTGTCTTTTATGTTCTCCAACATTTAAAAAAAAATTAAGAAGGTAAATTGTATTCTCGTCCGATCGAAGGCCTACAATCATAGTCTGAAGGCCTTATAAATTTTGTCTGAATGCTACATCCCGGTTCGAAAGCCTTTTTTTGAAGAAGGTATTTTTATGCTGGCCCGAAGGCCTACAATCACAGTCCCAAGGCCATACAAATTTTGCCCAAAGGCTACATCCCGGCCCGAAAGCCATATCATGGCTCGAAGGCCTCTCCTCCACCTACATCGCACCGTACTGCATCTGCACCTATCTAGACCGCATCTCGTTCACTCTAGGCTGCACCGTACCTGCCTCCCTTTAATTCTAACATCAAAGAATTTAAAGTGTTTCTCTATTGCTCGAACCTACAACTTCTGGGAGGAATATGTCTCACTCTAACCCCTTGAGTTAGAGGTCTTAGGCACATTTTTTTAACTTTTGAGTACGATCATATCAGCACTAGAGCACCGAAGTCTATTAGACCATTTTTAACTTTTATGCTTGTATTCAAATGTATAAACAATAAGAACAAGGATAAGAACAATGATAAAAACTATTAAAATCTTTATTTTCACACTTGAAAGCCACTACTTCAATCATGTTCAATTATTCAGCTGTTGGGGCTCCACCTCTTCTGTTACGTCAATGTTAAAATATGATTAGATTTAGTATTAGATTCAAATTTATTTTTATATGGATACAGATTCTTTCTCCTTATACAGATATGGATCTATTCTCAATCAATATATATATTTATAGTGGTTCGACTTTTTATACTACCGATACAGTCAATATTGTTAAAATTATACCTATAATAGCTGTGTAATGTGTTTCTAAGTTTTGTTTGATTTGAGGATGCAGTCTACATAAAAGCTGGTCGGTGTAAGTTTGGAAAGAGAAGAAGGTTTCACCACTCCCATTCAGGGGTGGATCTAGTTTATGGTTGGCATCCGCTGGGGCCTACCCCAAAAAAAAAAAATATTTTTTTTCTTTTTTTCTTCTAATTTTTAACTTTTTATATGGATTAGTCTATGTCTAGTCTACTCTAAACTATTATTGTCCACTTCAATTTTAATTTTTTGTTTCAAATTCTAGATCCTATCATGACTCCATTGGTCGGTCACCATCTGCAGATCATCTGTAGCAATACAAGTTCAGCTAAGGGGTTGTTTGGATAGATGTAACTCTTTGAAAGTGTAAAATTGGCACTTACAGTGTGTTGAATTTTAATAGATTTGTAGCAAGTGGCACTTTCCAAAATGTGTTTGATAGAGTATTTTTTGTTGGAAGAAAAAAGAGTTCGTTGTTTGGATGGTTGTTGAAAGTGGAGGAAAAGAGAAATTTTATTTTTTGGATGGTTATTGAAAGTGGATGTTGGTAACCCATAATTATTAATTACCATAATTCAATGAAAAATATATTAGCAACCATACTTAAATTAATTACTATAATTAGTTATTAATTATTAACTATTTTAGTCGAGAATGATAAAGAGCCACGTGTACACATTAGAAAAAAGAAAAAGAAGAAGAAGAAGCAACAGCTTCAACGTTACAAATCTCTCTCTCTCTCCCCCCCTCTTTACAACTCTCCCTCTCCCCCACTCTTCCGACCTCCTTCTCTTCCTCCTCCACCACCCCCTCCTTTCGACCCACTCCACCACCACCACCACCGCCGCCGCCACAATCCCACTCCACCACCACTGCCACCACCTCCACAGCCCTACTCCACCACCGTCGCCGCCACAGCCTCTCTCCACCACCACCACCATCTCTCTCTCCCACTTCCGAACGTCAAGGTTGATGAAGAAGCCACCACCACCCCCACCACCGGCGCAGCCTCTCTTCTTCCAAACCTTTTATTTTTTTCCAAAAATTTCTCAAGCGAAGCGGTGGCCGGATCTCGCCATGGCCGAGCTCCGCATGGCTCGTCGTGGCCGAGCGTGCTTCATCGTGGCCGAGCTCGGCGTGCTCGACGTGGCCGCATGGCTCATCGTGACTGCGTGTCTCGTCGTGGCCGCATGACTTATGCGGCCGAATACACGCAAAGAGCAGTTGTAACTCATTTCTCTCATTTTTTGGCTGCAACTGATGGTTCAAAAAATCAAAACAGAGTTACTGTCCACCTACTACGATTTGACACTTACCGTTCGGTTGCTACGACAAACCAAACGCTGCAAGTGGTAAATTCGATGATCACTTTCATGTGAAAGTGCCACTTTCATCCCACTCTCCACGATCCAAACAGCCCCTAAGAGCTAAAGTGGCATCACAATTGGATTTGGCCAAGTTAAACTACTAAATGATAACACACATTCAAATTATTCAATATGAACGTTAGTATATGCTTTTGTTGGTCCAATGATTGTATCATATTTTTGAATATGGTTAATATGTTAAGTTTAGCATTTCTTTATCACTAATCTTCATACAATCGCTATAGCATTTCTACTTATACTTATATCTTTGGTGATATGTGCCCATTGGTTTACATCTTAGTGATATGAGCTTATCTATCTTAAATTTAATTGGGTTGCCAAAATCAAAACTATGTTTTTGATTGTGGTCATTCAATTAAGTTTAATCATTATGATATCACTAACATTTATGCCATCACCTTAGCACTTATACTTAAACTTTGTATAGTCCTAATGTGCTTTAATTTATCATACTTGCTACTATGTATATTGCTTTGTTCGTCTAACATGTACATGCAGAAAAGCAATAAGCAAGATCAATGTGGACATATGCAATGAAGAAATCATGGTGGGCCAAAGACGACGGATCCCACAAGATTTCTCTGAACCACCCGATGACATCTCTGGAGCCACGCACCGGGGGTTCCGCTGCCCGGTCAACGGATGGAGGTCGAGGGGGCAGTGCCCCTCGTCGGGGGTTTGGGGGCGAAGCCCCCGAAAGGTATTCAGTTTTTACAAACTGGATATCTTTGGACAGCTGCCGCCAAGGGAAAAAGCCAGCACCTATCAAAGGAAGAAGCCAAGCCGTGCCATCATCATTTCAAGACTCTGAAGAAGCCTGCATCTGCCTAAGTATATCTGGAGTCTGTAATGAGTCCTAGGAATAATTGTAAACACAAGAAATGGATGGCAAAATCGAAAGCTAGGGCAGAAATAAGCCCAGGATCATTTTTGGTGGAAAACGGCATACCGACGGTATACCGGTATATACCGACGGTATACCAGTTTTTATTCACAGAAAGTTTCTGTTTACAAAACCGGCATACCGACGGTATACCGGTCCATACCGACGGTATACCGCTTCCGAAACGTTGAAATTCCAACGGTCGGATTTTCGGCCGTTAATGATCCCAACGGCTATATTTCTAGCCGTTGCAATCCCAGACCGGTATACCGCCGGTATGCCGGATCATACCGGCGGTATGCCGGTTCATGACTGAAAAGTTGCCTTTGGCTTCTTTTCAAGCTTTGGTTATAAATAGCCTTGAACCCCTTCATTCAAGGTTGATGCTTTGAGCCTAAAAATTTCTAAACCACCAAAGCCTATCCACAAACAACTCTACAAAGCTTTCATTTGCCATTCACAAATTGTGTTAGAGTTATTGAGTTGAAAAGTGAGATCTTCATCCTATTGTATAAGGAGACCAAAACCTATTGTGAAAGATTGAAGTTGGAGAGTCTTCGTATCCAAACTCTCGGTTGAAGTTGGAGAGTCTTCGTATCCAAACTCTCGGTTGAAGTCGGAGAGCCCTTCGGATTAAAGCTCTTGTGTAAGAAGTTGGCGAGTTCTTCGGATCCAAACTCGTGTGTAACTATTTGCTCAAATAGTGGATTAAAGCCGGAGAGAGTTCCGGGACTGGACTGCCTCTTAGGAGGATAGCAGGATACATCGGGTGTCGGTATTATGTTTGTTTCTTCTCTTGCACTTATATTTTTAAATTGCCAATTAGCTTATGCTAAGTGCTTGATTAGTTAGCTTGACCCTATTCACCCCCCTCTAGGGTTCCTACAGCTTTTTGTTTCTGCTTTTGCTAAATCTATCCTATCCAATCAAAAGTAGCACGAATTTTATATGGTTTGCCTCCTTTTGCTTTTTGAAGACATTAATGCCTATTAATTTCCCCTTATGTTTGGTTCGTGGAAGGGAATGAAAAGAAAATCAATTTTTCGACTTTTCGTTTTTTTGAAAAATTATAATTTATATTTATTTTGATGTTTGAAAATGTTAAAGAATTTGAAAAGAAAAGTGAATACTTTAATATGGAAAAATAATTTTTTACTTTGATAGATGCAATTAATTTTTTTCTCTAATTTTTTTTCTATTGAAAATTACTTTTCTTTTTTTCTTAATTCTTTTAGCACCTAAATATAAAAAAATAATCTTATTTTTTTTTTTTTTTCATTTCAATGATTCTGCGAATCAAACGAGACCTTAGATTTAACTGTAGTAGCAAGTACCCCCATGTCACAGGTAACCGATTTAGTTTGCTGTAGAAAATTCCAGTTTGAAATGTAGTGTCAAGAAGTGGTAATGCTCAACGAAATGTCACATCCCTTTAATTTATAGCATAGTTCTTAGTAACGTGACTTACGGCAGATATTGATATAGTTTGACGTCTCAATTATATATCAACCGATATTGATCGATACTGACTTTGAAGTCTCTTAAAAGTCAATTCGATTATAAAGAAAAAAATTCGAAAGGTCAAAAATGGTATCAATACAATAATTCGTTCCCAACGATGTAGTATATTGGATGATTTTTTATTGAAAATTATAACCATTACCATTGTCGAAATTGTACATCTATAAATTTATACCAATCATCCATATTAGTATTATTCTATCTAAAATTAACAAAAAATAACATATAATATATAAAATAATGTCTAAATGTAGTATCAAATATATTGTAGGTAAACTAATTAGCAAACCAATCGGCATGTTACTATTGTTTCATTCAATTTTAAAATTACTAAAAGGACAAAAAAAAATAACTTAAAGTTTTGTCTAAATAAGTCAAATATTTTTAAATTTTTTAATAATTATTTACTTTTCCATATAAATAAAAAAATAGATACTTTGATTTAAAATCGTCGATAGACTGATATCGTCGATCCTCGCACTCATATGAAAGGTTTGATACCAATTTTGTTGATCTCGACACTCATATGAAGGGTTCAATACCAATTTCGGTATGAACTTGAACCCTTGATAAGTAGAAATTTCACTGTCATATATAATTACAGTTACAATTGTTAAAAAGGAGGAAGGAAAAAATCCCGAAAAGAATTATGAATGCACTCTTGCAAAATTTTGCTTTTGTACGATATTTTTTTGACTTTTTTTTTCACGGATAATGTGGCTGAGTGAAAAAATAAAGGTTTTTGTAGGTGGCCTTACATGCAAGTTTGACCTCCCACCGCCACCCTCTCTCCATCCCACAGTGGGTTGATGAAGAATACTGTCTTGTTTTTCATGTAAAATCAATAGCGGCCGACCTTTTCCTCGTCAACCGTCTTTTCCATTTATTTTACAGAAAATTTGCTGAGTATCGAAAGAAATTAAAAAAAAAAAAATAGAAGATATCCGGATGTATGGAAAGAAATTAAAAAAGAAGAAGAAAATACTATAGTTTCCATCAATCAGACTGGCGTCCAATTTTTGCCAGTCCATCTAGGAGAAATCAAACATTTTGGTTTATTTTTGTTTCGAAAAAAATATATTTTGGTTTATTTAGTTGCTTTGGTTCTGTTTGGATTTTTGTTCAGTTGGTTTAGTTATGTAGTTAGTTTATTTTGGTTTTGATTTTTGTTCGTTGTTTTGGTTTATGTGGAAAATATATCTTTTGTTGTTTTTTTTGTTATATTTACTATCTATATCTAACTTAACCAAACTTTTTAGATATTTAATATACAGTCCACTAGAGAATATTTGTTCGTATGATAATATTTAAGATATTATATATATATATATATATATATATATATATATATATATATATATATATATATATATATATATATATATATATATATTGGAACATGGTAAATATATTATAATAAGAAAAGTGTCAAGTACATACTCTCATCAAGCTATCAATCTTATCTATGAATTACTACCACATTCCCATTCCTCCTAAATCATATTCAATATTATGAATGATGCCAGTGATGGTTGCGCGCTGATCTTGAAATATTCGGTTGTTTCGCTCTCGCCAGATATGCCAGACTGCCGACGCCAATCTCGCTGTCGCCTCCTTCGTCCATAGCATGCCCCTCGAGTTGTTAGCTCGTATCAATTGCAGAGTGTCATTGAAGTCTATATCTACTGCTCCTTGTAATCCCAGCTTGGTAGTTTGCGCCTGCCATATTCTTCTAGTCATCGGGCATTGGAAAAATAAGTGATCTATCGTCTCTGAGTCTTGATCGCATAGAGCACAACTAAGATTTGTGATTTGGATTCCGAGTCTTTGTATTCTATCCCTCGTTAACAATCTTCTTAAGGCAAGTTTGTACATGCACATTTGCATCTTGCGAGGAAGTCCTTTCCTCCACACTATGTCCGCATATTCCACTTTATCATGATGAGTTCGAAGCTTGTTATATACTGCCCCATGGTTGAATTTATTGTTCAGGGTCGCTGCCCATACCCAAACATCTCTGAGCAAACTGGTATCTATCAGCTGCCTTGTGATATCATCTGCCACTGAGCGTGCCCACCTATGCTCGGCTAAGTGCCAACGCCCTTCTCTGATAATGTTTCCAACACAGTCACCTTTGTGCGCCTCCCTTTCCATGTGAGCTCCTATTATTTGCAGAAGTGGCCGATGTTCAATCCAGGGATCAATCCACATATCTGTATTTCTTCCATTTGCGAAAACCCGTACTAGAAGATGCTTAATGTCCACCCTGTGTCGCAGGATATATTTAAAAGTTACCGACTCATTATTATTTTGTCGATACTCCCATATGTTTTTTCCCCTCAAGTATTTGCTATTCATCCATTCTACCCACAAGCCACCTCCTTGTAGGATTCGCCACACAAGTTTAACTCTAGCTACCTTGCGCAAAGTGTCCAGTGCTTGGAGGCCGACTCCTCCTTCATCGATAGGCCGGCACAGCGTAGCCCATGCAATGGTTTGCACCCCTCCACGCCAAATAAATTTGGCACACATTCTTTCTACTGTCTTTAATGTAGATGTAGGAAGAAGAATTACCTGCATCCAGAAGTTCATGATAGCAGTGATCACCGATCTAACTAATTCAATTCTGCCTTCAAACGATAGACATTGCGCCTGCCATTCCTCCAGGCGTTTTTGGACATACTCCGTCAAAGAGCAGCAATCTTTATTTCGAGCATAGTTCACTGTCAATGGGATACCTAAGTATTTAACAAGCAGCTCGGCCTGTCCAACTCCAAGAGCTCTCGCGCATTCTTCTTTGTTGGTACTAGATGTGCTAAAGTATACGCGGCTCTTATCACGGTTGAGATGTAACCCTGTGTAGTCTGCGAATCTAGCCATAATCTCATTCAGGGTTCTCAAACCCAGCATGTTCGGGACCAGGAAAACTAAAAGATCATCTGCATATATCAGGTGACTGATGTGCGGCGTGACGGTCTTGTAAAGTGGCTGAATCTGACCCCAAGCAACCGCGGCGTCCATTAGGCAGGAGAAGTGTTCCATAACCTGGGCGAAGAGATACGGGGATAGCGGATCTTCTTGGCGCAATCCTCTATTGCTAGCAAAGAATCCATACGGCCTGCCTTCAATCAGAACGGAGAACGTGGCGCTGGATATGCATTCCCGCACTCGATCAACCCATCTCTCCGAGAACCCCATGGCTATCATTGTGGCACATACGAATTCCCTATTCACCATGTCGAAGCTTTTCGGAGATCTAATTTTAGGCAGGCTTTTCCTCCTCCTGGCTTATTAAATTCTCTGACAAATTCATGAGCCAGTAGGGACTTTTCTGAACTTGATCTCCCTTTCACGAACGCAGCTTGATTTTTGGATATTAACTTCATCATGATTTCCTCCATACGACGGCACACAATCCCGGTGATGAGTTTGTAGATATAATTGCAACAGGCTATTGGTCGGTACTCTGACAAATCTGTCGCCCCTCCTTCTTTGGTATTAGAGTAAGGAACGTATGTGGTTGTACTCCTTTAGTAATCTTCCGGACTCAAAGAATTCTCTGATAGCTTCGAACACTTGGCCTTTAATTTCTGCCCAGTGAAGTTTAAAGAACTTGCTCCCAAATCCATCAGGGCCTGGGGCTTTATCCGGGTTTGCCGACTTCACTATGTTTTCTATCTTCTCCATCCTAAGGGGTGCCATTAGTATGGCGTTTCCTTCTTCCGTAACCAGCCGCTTGCTCACAATGTTAGGGAATATAGTTTTATAGTTATGCTGATTGTAGAGATTTGAAAAGTACCTGACTGCTGTTTCCTTAATGTAGGTAGCTGTGGAGATTGCATTCCCTTGCTGGTCGATGATCTGCTGTATCCTATTTCTGTGTTGCCTTGTCCGTATCACGTCGTAGAAGAAACGGGTACATTTATCACCTTCTTGTAGCCACACACATTTTGCACGTTGTGCTGTAGCAATTTCCTCTGCAAGTCTGAGTTTGCCAACTTCAGTTGATAGCCCGCGCTCCTCAGTAGCGAGTTCTTCATAGGTAGGGTCTTCTTTAAGGCTCTCTTGAATCCGAGTGAGAGCTCTGGACTTCTGCTCCAATTCTCCACTCGGTCGCGATCGAACCCAGGTCTTCATGTGAGCTTTAACCGACTTTAGAGTACAGGCTACTCTAAATTGTGTCGATCCTATAGCCCGCTGCTGAAGTGCTGTCCCCACCGCCTCCTTATATCCATCCAGCAAGTGCCACCCATTATTATATCGGAATGGTGAAGCTTTCATCTTCTCCATTGAGGCTAATTGGACTCGTAAGGGACAGTGGTCGCTCATCCCCGCTGGTAGGCCAACGACAGGAGAGTTGGAAAATTTCTTGAACCATCTATCGTTACCTACTGTTCTGTTCAACTGACAGCTAACACGGCTACTCGTAGATTTATTACTCCAGGTCCAAAGGTGCCCTCCGCGATTGAGTTGACGTAGGCCTGTTCGTAGCAAATAATCTTGGAAGTCTTGTAATATCATCTCTGGAACTCGTCGTCCTCCTATATTTTCATGTTGATACAATATGGTGTTAAAGTCGCCCAACAGAATCAAAGGAAGCTTGAGCAGACGCTCTGCCATGTTGTTGACTTGTGCGATATCCTGCCATAACTCATCTCTTTTCCTCCTATCATTGTGGCCATATATGGCCCCCAGAACAAGTTGCAGTCCTCCTTGATAGGTGAAGGAAATGGCAATGAGTTGTTCAGATTTGTAAACAACTTCTCCCGTCCAGTGGTTCGCATCCCACATAATCCAGATACGTGCCATATGACACATATCCAGATTGTTAGCCTGTTTCCAATGACATGGAGTTCTTCGCTCAATCAGTTTAGTAGACTTGATCTTGGTCTCAATGAGCACACAAATAGTGCATCGCTCTTGCCTCACTCTATTCTGCACCTCTCTCCATCTTTCAATCGAGGAAACTCTCCCTAATATTCCATGCTAATATCGACATTTATTGTCTGGATTGTGATCCCTGGATATCTCCTGCAGAGCCATCTAGGGGGGATGTCTGCAACTCTTCTAACTGGTGGCTGATTTCTCTCCCTTCTGGTTGGTTATCCTTCCTGTTGAGGATGTGTTCCCGCCATACTGGGTTATCAACTACTAGACTGTTGTGTCCTTCCCCTCCGTCTGTCTCTTGTTCTGCACTTTGTCTGCCCTCCTGTGCATTTGTTGGCACTGGTTCGCTTGCCGATATCCAGAACTTTTCCACAGCCTGTCTAGCTTGTCGCTTCCTATTCGAATTATAAACTACCCCTTTGTGTTTGAGACTGCTTCCTGTGTCCGCCCTTCTCTTCATAGCACTAGTACTCGACGACTGAAATATAATGAGTCCTCTGTTATCCCCTTCCTGAGTATTGTATTCTTGTGGCCTGCTACCTTGATTTTCCTCCTCCATCTCAATTTCTTTGGAGAATGACACTTTTTTCCTTCTGTGTCCATCCTGTGAGGGTGTCTGACTCGTGGGGGTCCCATTATTTGGTAGCACCACAGCTAGGTCGAGCCCCGTACATCCATTCACTCCTACTGTCACGTAAATCTCCTCCATGTCGTGGGTCGAGGTGTTATCCTGCATTTCACAGTGGTCATTGCTGTTAGCCTCTCCTTGTCTTTGTGATTCTCGTGCTCTTCCTTCTGTCATATTGCAGTTCTGTGCCATATGGCCAAATATTTTGCACTTATGGCAGCCGGGGGGAACCCATTCATAATCACCCCTTGGCTAAATACGTCTCCAGATGGTATCTCATATGAAATCTCATGGGGAAGCCTGGTCCTCGCTTCGATTTCTACGAGAACTCGCACATATTGGAGCCTCGATCTAGATTGAGTAGCCTCATCTGCTTTGAGCGATCTCCCTATTAGACTTGCAAGTTTCATGATCATAGTTTTGTTCCAATATTGGATTGGAAGCCCAGGGAGTCTAACCCAAACTGGTATCATATGGAATGCGTCCTGTTCACATCTGGTGTTAGGTTGCCATGCCTTTAAGATTATAAGACGTTCGTCGAACGTCCATGGCCCATCATGGAGAACACGTTCGACATCTTCTTGGAGATCAAACTTAACAAGGAAGAACCCATCCTCTCGAGCATAGAACTCCATAGAGCCCTTCGGTCGCCATACTCGAGTAGCATATGCACGTATTTGACCGTAGAACGGACGATCACCCATCACATATAGAATAAGAGTGTTTTTCCAATAAGCGGCCGTTTCTTAAATTTCTTCAGTTGTGAACACCGCCCGCCTGCCGCCGCCATCTCCCTGGGTGGGTTCGACGTACTCCATCTCAACCTCAGGCGCTCCACTTTTGACTCGGCAGATGTCTGCCCAAGAAACCCCTTCTGGTCGACTACCTACGTGAACCTGCTGTGTCGAAGTTGCGCGACTAGTATCTACATTGCTATGCTGCACCATAGGCCTTTTTCCTTTGTCTATGCCTCCATCCTTCTTCCCATCCATCGCTTGTCTGCTTTGGTGATTAGGAGCATGCTCTAACCTTGTCTGTTCTCCAGCCAGTCTATATGAGGGTTGTCTCCCATAGCTTCTTGGTCCTCCTATCTGTTCTCTTGCACGAGATATAGGAAAAACGGGATATGAGCCATAGACTCATACTCTTACTCTTATTTTTGTTTTGAAAAAAAAATATATATATAGGAAAAACGGGATATGAGCCATAGACTCATACTCTTATATGAGTCATTCAACGTAACTTCCATGTGAACCAATAAAAATATTATAAAATATTACGACTTGGAAGAAAAAATTTAAATAGATAAAAATAAAAGATCTCATAAAAGATTTGATAAATAATAACTTGCCATATCTTTGTCTACCAAATCTGGTAAGTTATTATTTATCAAATCTTTTATGGGATCTTTTATTTCGACCTATTTAAAAAAAATTCTCAAAACACTATATTATTACTGGTACACATTGAAGTTACGTGGAATGGCTCATGTAAGAGTATGAGCCTATGGCTCATATCCCGTTTATATATATATATATATATATATATATATATATATATATATATATATATATATATATAGGAAGGATCCGTATCCTCTCACTTTTTCATTTCCATGCATCCCCTTTTTCATATCCGTTGGATTTTATTTAAGTCATCTAATCTTAACCGTTGATTTTTTAACAGTTAAGATTATATGATTTAAATAAGATCCAACGGGTGCTATCATGGAAATGTTTGAGGGATGCAAAAATAAGAGGATGTAGATCCCTCTTTTCTCTCTCTCTCTCTCTCTCTATATATATATATATATATGTATATATATATATATATATATATATATATATATATATTATATATTAACCGGATGGTTTCATATAACCTAGTGGTTAAGATAGATGTATACGACCCGAGTGGTCGGAGTTTGAGCCCCAATGAAGACGAGTTCGCCATAATTACACATTATATATATATATATATATATATATATATATATATATATATATATATTTCGCATGGTGACGATGCAAGGGTTTCTGCCTGATCAAGGCGACCCCGGGGCAAATACTTCGACGGAGAGAGGCTATTCTCATGAAGGTGGGCCATCGACGACGTCAGGACCTTACGTAGTGGCGGCGGGAGGTAGGCGAGATCGACGTCCCTGATTTGAATTCGACATGAACTTGTGATGAAGCGGGAGGATGGACGACGATGGGGCAGAGAAGGAGGAACAAACATAACCCACTAAGAGACAAGACAGAGAGAATTGATATTCGAGTCCAAAGAGGGAGGAGCCGGCGGCCACGACCGTCGTCGAATATGACCACAGGAGATAGAAAAAAGGAGACTCAGAGCATCAACCCAAACGGAGGGAAAGAGGGGGACTTCACGAACAAAGAAAAACAATTCGATTTGATCTGACAGAGCAGACGTTTATGGCTCAAGGTCGACGCCAGGCGGTGGAGACAATAGGGTCTCCTCCGAAGCCAATGACCTGGACGGAGGTATGTCGATCGGCGGCCATACATGAAGAGTTGGATCTACAATATGTAGAACCAGGTGTCGTTAATGGCAAAAAAGTGGTCGAGATCACGGTAGATGACATCCACGAAACAATAGAATATTGGAAGAATACGATTGTACTGTACGTAATGGACAACAGACTATTCTATGGGTAGCTGCGGGGATTCACATGTCGGACATGGCGGCCAAAAGGTGATATGAAAGTCTTCTCACAAAAAAATAGATTCTATTTCATCAAGTTCACGTTAGCGGGGGATCTAGAGAGAATATTAGAAGGTGGCCTATGGACGTTTGATGGCAGGCTCGTTGTTCTAAAGCAGTGGTTGTTCGGCTCGAACTTCGAGAAAGACCGACTCTCGATAGTGCCTATATGGATACGTCTCCCATGGTTGTCACCACAATTGTGGAGTATTCCCTCTATTATGAAGATAGCAAGTATGATAGGTAACCCCATCCGAACGGACTTCCCTACGGCTCGACGACAAAGACTGTCCTATGCGTATATCTTTGTAGAAATTTTGACGTAGAGAAACTGCCCAGGATCATTGATATTCTACTACCAAATGGAGAATGGATACAACAAGAGGTCGAGTATGAATGGGTGCCACCGGCGTTTGAGGGGTGTAACTGCTTTGGACACCCTAGAATACAATATCGAGATCCACTACCTAGCCGGGGAGATGCAACTGAGGAGCAGATGGATGATTCAAATCAAGACATAACCACCAGGGAAGTTGAGGAAGATCGAGGATGGAGCAAGATGTAGAAGGACATAATAACACCCCAACGCAAGAGGGGCAAGGTGCTTCCGTGCTAGGCAAGCGACAAGGGCCGGATGGTTGCACTGAGGCGGGAGAATTCATTCATAGCCAAGCCTTGATACTATTTGGAGACATAAGATGTGGGGTTGATAATGAACCTACTCATACTAATAACTAGTACCAGGCTAGCTCAGCTGAAGACAACAATGAGGATCGGGAGACTAGGGCTGCTGTTACTACCCACATCCGGTATAGAGGCACGAGTACGTGACAGCGTCTAGCCTATGTCACAGTATCGGCGGTAGAACGCTGTCTAGGTCACTAACTAACAATCTTACACAATGATATAATGTACCTGTCATAGATCTCAACTCCAAATAGAGGACAAGTGCACATATATGGTAAATACTCAATCACAGTCTAAAGCATGATAAGAAATCAAAGAAGTCTAAATAACTATAAAGTCTCAACAACAACGACTAATACAAAATCAAAATCCAAGTCTTAATACAAATAACAAAATCTTAATTATATTACATGCGAAAAGTTCAAACAGAGAATCTAACACAAGTCAAATCTAGAACTAAGTCTCTCAGAAATTCCTCCTGAAAATCGGGACCCATGGTAGCTATTCCTTCCTCGGATACGTAATAAGTAGGACATAGATCCCCTGAGCAATCATCTAAAAATATATCCAGTCTTGATGGAATGAGCACATCTTCTCTAGCAGTTCCAAATAAAGGACAAAGACTATAAAGCAGTGATAAAGAAAATGTTATATATGATAAGAAAAACATGTCTGAGACAATAATATAATGGGAAGAGACAAATAATAGAATCTAAAAATGTAATATGTACGAGCAAGTAATGGAAGAGGAACTACCATATCAAAGATAGAGTAATGTAGCAGATGAACTGAGTATGAAACTATAATAGACAATGTATTTTGAAATACCAATTTGATATGTGATCTGCTTTGGAGATTCAATGATATTCACTAAGAAAAAGCTAGCTCAACCATACATGAGGTGTATGATTAGCAAGTACCCAATGATTTACACTACTTGCCGATAGTTTTTGATCACATGCCTAACTAGTATTTTTCTCGCTCCGATTGATACAAGGGATCCAACCATGACACGTTACTAGCTAATGTATTCCAGTGTTATCCAATATTCTAGTGTTATCCAATATTATCCAATGTTATCCAATACTAATGAGGACAATATCCAATACCATTGCAATGAGTTAAGGTAACATCATATGACTGAAGATCCAATAATAATATCAATCTGTGTGTCATCGTGCCAAGAATCATAAGTAACATTTCTAAATACTTGAATTATAGTATTAATCAAATAATAGAAACTATCAGAGAATGTACTCGTTTGTCGTCCTGAGCAATTAATGAGGATCGATGTCCAAAGCAGTGTCACACAAACCTATATATAAGATATACAGAGTTATTTGGTATTTTAGAGTAAACAGTATAGTTAGATGTATTAATTATATGCTTCTAGGTCATGGAAGTCAATCTAAGTCGACACTAGCCAATCTAGGTCAAAGTTAGTCAGACTAGGTTAGTTAGACTTAAAAGTTGACTTTCAGGGTCAACTAGTCAATCTTGGTCAATTGAGTCAATTCTAGGTCATACCTAGGTTTTAGGGCCATACCTTGTCTTACCAAGTTATTTTAGCCTATACTAGTCAAACCTTATGTATCTACCTATTAAACTATACTAAACCTATCACATCATATACATAGGTATTTCAAATACCTATTTTAATGTTATCCTAACAGTACCTAATCCACTTGTGGGTATATACCCAAATCTCACCTTAACCTATTTATACACTACTTAGATATCTCCATGTTACCTAAACATTCCCTATAACCATGCCTATATGCATATCCTATCACACATTCTAGCAGCCTTATACATTTCTATGCATGTCATATGCTCACACTCACAAATACAAACACACCTACGTGATCCTTAAATCACTTATGGGCTAACTAATAGACACACATTACTGAGACACACATGGCCTATATAGGCCATACACACGCCAATCAAGGCCTGTGCAACACTATACAAGGCCACACTCAACCTCCTATTGCTTAAACAAAGACACATACACATCCATTACTAATGCACTGCCACACACCTGCCTATTCATGCCACACAACCACCCACACAATCTTCTCTCACTCTCACACTGCCACAGGACACTCTTTCTATTCCTAATCTCACTTACAACCAGTTGTACAAGGAGTGCGCTCCCTTGTACAGGTAACATCATAGGCGCCATACCACTTGCACTCTATTTCAAACACTCCCTTAACTCCTGTACTGGTCATTAGGCCCTCAAAACCTGCTGCCTACCTGGGTAGTAAGGATTGGGACCCCTCACCTCACATCCCATTTTTTTTGACACACATATATTCCTACTGATGTTGCCTTAACAGATCCCTATTACTGCTATTGCATTTTTGTTACTAGTGCTATATTCCTCCATAGCCCGAGCCCTTCTACTCTTCATTTCTGAATGAGCTAAAACCCAATCCCCTTCCTCACATTAGTTAACATAAAATATGGTAGGCCTATATGTATAACCACCCCTCCCCCTTATATCTATTACCCTATTTAACCAACACTTGATGGCCACTCTCCTTTGACTGATATCCAATAGGAAATGGACTGAACAGTGAAGGACTGAGCAAAGGATACAATGGGTTGAACCATTAAGCTAACAAGGAACTGAAACTTGCAATGTAGGGGACTAGACTCACTGAACATTCTAAGTTAACCTGGACTGCACCATGCCAAATCTGAACCAAATGCAAGGGAAAGAACAAAAAAAGACGAGGACTAAAACTTCAAAGTATACAGGGACTGAACAGGAAGTGGACTGTATCAGTGAGCAGGGGACTGAACTAATGAAGCTCAAAGACTGATACATACCCATTTAGGACTGCTACTAGAGAAGATAGGGACTAAACATTTGTATGCAAGGTGGACTGAACCTAAAGAGTGTGGATGATGGGTAAATATATCATGAAAGGGTTGATTCACATAAAGGGAAAGGACTGAACCTCAAATGCTAATTGAGTCCTCCACACTCATAGACTAACACCAAGTAATAGGATGCATGACTGATACTAAAGGTTAATAAGGACTGTACATGTTGTCATCAAAGGACTGATCTCATCTATACCCGAGCGCAAATACCACTGATACGAGTTCCCACAAGGATTGAGCTCAATTACTAAAACAAAATGAGTAATAAAATAGTCCTATATGGGACTAGGCAGTAAGTAATTAGCTAATCAGCGCAAGATTGGACTGATACAGTAGGGCAACTGCCTGAACTCAAGATACATATAGACTGCACACATCATGAATGAAAAAAACTGAACATCAAAGGAGTGTGACTGAATCATTTGGTAACAGTGGGCTGACATTTGAATCACTAATGCATCAAACAAAGG
Organism: Iris pallida; assembly: GCA_029216955.1. Taxonomy (NCBI): domain Eukaryota; kingdom Viridiplantae; phylum Streptophyta; class Magnoliopsida; order Asparagales; family Iridaceae; genus Iris; species Iris pallida. Next base: position 487,513 of record JANAVB010031671.1, on the reverse strand, counting down.
TTGAGACTGAATAGTAAAGACATACAGTGACTGATAATAAATAAGTTTGACAATCAATGGAACGTGAACAATGGAAGGGACTTAAATGCAACATGGACAAAAATAAAAGATGTAGACTGTTTCGTCTTGAATAGGGAACTGAGACTAAGGGATGTAAATATGGACTAGACCCAAAGTTAAGTGGAAACTAAGCACAGAGGCTGAATATAATGGCGTAATAGACTAGACCTAATATTCACTAAGGACTGCATATATAACAAATGGATTGTATAGGCAATGGCAGTGGACTGAAATGAAGGTAGGCGACTGATTTCAAACACTGAGACAACCATGCCTATATACTACCGATACACCCAAAGCCTTCACACACAAATACATACACACACACACACGCACACATACGCACACACACACACACACACACACACACACACACACACACACACACACATACACACACACACATATATATCAGTTCACAGTATACAACAGTCCACACATATATATGGTTCATAACCACATTCCCCATTCACCATACAATGCATCAAAACCAAACTAAATCCCTAGATACTTAGAGTATTAAATTTTCTATATGTTCAGGTTCCATTGATTGCCTAACTTATTCATGATCAGTCATTAAATGTCTTCATTATTCAGTCCCAACCTTCATTTGATGCATTAGTGATTCAAAAGTCAGCCCACTGTTACCTAATGATTCAGTCACACTCCTTTGGTGTTCAGTTTTTTTCATTCTTGATGTGTGCAGTCTATGTGTAACTTGCGTTCAGGTAGTTGCCCCACTGTATTAGTCTAATCTTGCACTGATTAGCTAATTACTTACTGCCTAGTCATATATGGGACTATTTTATTCCTCATTTTGTTTTAGCAATTGAGCTCAATCCTTGTGGGAACTTTTATCAGTGGTATTTAGGCTCGGGTATAGATGAGATCATTCCTTTGATGTCTACATTTCCAGTCCTTATTAACCTTTAGTATCAGTCATGCATCCTATTACTTGGTGTTAGTCTCTGAGTGTGGTGGGTACAGCTACAAAGAGACCCGCGCTCGCAGGTGACCAATCTGAGACAACCCGCGATGCCGCCCTTGGCGCTTCATCTACACTCAAAAAGGAGAATTCGGCATGGAAATGATAGTTAAGAGAGTTGAAGAAGGTGACTAGTGTTTGCCATTGATTATAAAAGTACAGAACAATTATATAGGAGGACTGAACTTAGACTCACAATATAAACTCATTCGTACAAAGAAAGACTAGGAACGAAAACCTAGGTACAACAATCTAAGTACGATTGTTTACTTTTGATTCTGGGGGGTGACGGTAGAGGCTCGAGAAAGCGACGACATCTCTGTCTTACTCCTTGGACGATCGGACTTAGCCTTGGCTCTGATGAGGAAATGCTCTCGAAATGCGTAGGAAGAATCCTCTGTGCGTGCCTTTGTCTCTCTGTGTGTCCAGTCGGGTGGAGAGAGTCTCTTTCTCTCTGGAAATCTCCTTCTCTTTTTTTCTCCCTAATTCTCCAGTTCTCCAGGGTTTGCAAAGAAATGGTACCTTGCTATTTATAGAAGTGGGGGTGTGATCATTAGGGTTTGCAATGATTCCCCCTTGAAAAGTCGACGGCCAATCATCTGGACCATTAATCTTGATTGCATTACATCTGGGCAGTTAATTCTTGATTGTGCCAAATCCGTTTGAGCAATTAATGCTGATTGCAATGAGTCTTCATAATTTATCATGATAAGCTCGGATCTCCCGCCACGTATTCAATTTGCTTAATTACAACAAATCTGATTTAATTCGTGTAATTATGGTGATTGTACTAAATCCGGTTGTTATAATTTACGAGCAGCCATAATTTCGAGGGGATAAGACAGCCACGTGTCTCAACTGTCATGAGGATCGCCACGTGTCTCCATTGTCATGAGGACCGCCACGTGTCTTAACGGTCGTGAGTGGGACATCCTGACAGAGCCGCATGAATGTGGTCTCTAAATGAACCGCATATGGGTGGTCCCCACAATCCTAGCCGCATGAAGGTAGCAGCCGTATAAGGGTGGCGATCGCATAAAGGGACAGCCACATAAAGGAGGCAGCCGCATGAAGGTGGCAGCCGCATGAAGGGGGCAGCCGCATGAAGGGGGCAGCCGCATGAAGAGGGCAGCCGCATGAAGAGAGCAACCACATGAAGAGAGCAACCGCATGAAGAGAGCAACCGCATAGGGGTGACAGCCGCATAGGAGTGGCAGCCGCATAGGAAGCTTTGGACTTGGCGGATCATGCCAGCTATAAAAGATTTTCTTCTTTTTCCGAGGAGCACGCCATCATGTCAGGGCTATCATTTCAGCTTTATGTCAGAGTCGTCACTTCGCTTTTCTGTCAAAGCTGCCCTTTTGTGTCAGAGCATTAAATGAGGCCGCTACTTGATGGCCAGCTGTACAGGCGAACCGCATAGGGCCACAAGCCGTACAAAATTCTTGAGCCGTATGCGGTTTTTGAACCGCATGAAGCTTCTATACCGCATGAAGCTTCTGGGCCACATGAAGTTTCTGGGCCGCATGACGTTTCTGAGCTGCATGAAGTTTCTGAACCGCATGAAGCTTCCTGGGTTTTATGAGCCGCATGATGGTTCTCGGGTTTTGAGCCGCATGAAGCTTCATGTTAATTTTCGGGCCGCATAGAGAATCCCTTTCTTTCCTTGCACTTGTGAAGGATCACATCTCGCAAGTCAAGGACATCTCGGTCAACCTTTGTACTCGTTTTGTGGGCCCGGGTATCCCGAGCACACGAGTGTATTGGCACCCTGTTTACTCCCTGATGTGGGGCTAGCAAAACACTGCTCTGGATCGTTGCAGGAATACTTTTGGGACTATCATATTTGCTCCCTGATCTGAGGCTAGTAGGGAGTCTTTTGAGAACCACCCTGTCTGTTTTTCGTCGGGGGCTGGACACGGGCGGTTCTGTACAACTTTCCATCAGAGGCCCGCATATCAGTTAGCAGGACTCTCTGATGGTTAGTAGTTTGGACAGTTGACTGGGCTTGTTGAGCCCGCACTGCCCTAGACTTCTTCGACTTAGCACCCGAAGGTGCATAGTAGGAAGAGTCCAAGTTGGAAGGAGGAAAGAGAGTTGGTATCCTTTTTAAAGGAGACAAAGGGGGCTCTATTTATAGAATGGAGTGAGCCCTTTCTTTTTCTCCTTTTCGATGTGGGACTAAAAATAATATTTTTCATGCTTCTACAAGACCCCCTTCAAAGTTTCCAAATTGCAAATTTGGAATACTTTGAATAAGAAGCATGGAAAGTAGAGTTGTTTAGGTGTGGCAATCCTATCAGAGGTAGCATGGACGTGATAGGTTTGGGTATTTCCGCTGGGGATTTTATGTGGACTTATCATCCTTGGTGTACCTTGGTTTTAGGTACGGATGATAAGTTGAGAGAGGGAACCATCATATTTACTCAGAGGTGGTGAGAACATGGTAAATATGGGGTTGATGTTAATGAGGACATCATAGAACAACTCAGAGGTAATATGGACGTGGATGTTCTATGTAATGGGTAATGAATGCCACGGAGCAACTGGGCTCCAGAAGCATATGATTGTGAAGAAGGTGTGCATGTACTAGAGGACCTAATACAACATTTGTGGTCAACAGAGGACATTTGTGGTCGTCGGAAGACATTTGTGCACCTATTATCCTTGGCGTACTCCGGTTGTGGGTACAGATAATAAGTCGAGAGATAAACCAACATACTTACTCAGAGGTAATGAGGACGTGGTAAATATGAGGGTTTCTTCGATGGAGTATTCCTACTCAGAGGTAATGAGGACGTGGTAGGAGTGGACACCATGAAGGGGTACATAGAACAACTCAGAGGTAATGAGGACATGGAAGTTCCATGTGAGGAGGCAGTTTTTTTAATGGAAGTAAAACAACTCAGAGGTAGCGTCGACATGGTTGTCTTAGGAAATTTGTGGATCTGTTACCCTTTTTGTGCACTGGAAGTACGGGTAGTGGATCATGAGGAAGGAGCTCCTTTTAGAAAGAAAGTTCAGAGGTATGATCATACATGACTTACTACCCAAAAGATGCGATATAAATTGACCAGGATGGGAGTTCAGCGGTACCTGTGGGTACGTAACTCGATAATCTGGATGATTTGGAGGCAGAATGTGAGTTCAGCGGTACTACAGGGTACATAACTCAACTGTCTGAAATATTCGGAAGCAGAATGTAAGTTCAGTGGTACTAGAGGGTACATAACTCTACAATTTGGGATATTTTGAGGATGAATGTAGGTGAGTTCAGTGGTATCAAGCGGTACATGACTCGATAATCTAAGATGTTTGGAGGCCGAATGTGAGTTCAGCGATATCAGGGGTACATAACTCAACAATTTGAGATATTTGGAGGCAGACTGTGGGTTCAGCGGTACCGGAAGGTACATAACTCAACAGTCTGAGATATTTATGGTATGTCATTTCAGACATAATACTTCTTTAGCAACTTGCCATTGATGGGCAACATGAGCAAGTCTCCATTTTTTTGCGAGACGGTAAGCTCCATTGGAGAATACAGCATCGATGATGAACGGGCCTTCCCACTTTGGCTGGAACTTGCCGGCGGTTTTGTGAGTCATAACCATCGGCCTTCGAACTACCAGAACAAGATCGCCCACTTATAATGTTCTGATTTTAACCTTTTTGTTGAAGGTTCCGAAGATACGGGCTTGGTACAGCTCGATTCGTTGTTGAGCTAACATGTGCCTCTCATCTAGGGCCTCCAACTCTTGCAGTCGGCGATGGTGATTATCACCCGTTGTCAACAGATAGGTGAGAGCGACGCAGAGCGAGGGAATTTGAGTCTCCAGTGGAAGAACTGCCTCACTTCCATATACCATAGAGAATGGTGTGTTCCCGTTGGCCGTTCATACTGTAGTACGGTACGCCCATAAGCATTCGCCAAGTCTTTCATTCCAGTCGCGTTTGTTTGATGACACAAACTTCTTGAGAAGCTTGATGATTGTTTTGTTGAACGCTTCAGCCAGACCAATAGCCACTGGATTGTATGGTGTTGAAGCAGTATTTTGGATTCGGTGTTTGTCACAAAACCGATATAAAGCGTGGCTTGCGAACTACGGACCATTATCATGGATGATCCTTCGGGGCAGTCCAAAGCAGTAAATCATGTGATGCTTGAGGAAGCTGATCACGTTTGAAGTCTTCACTTCTGTCAACGGAACAGCCTCTACCCATTTGGAGAAGTAATATGTGATTACGAGTATGAAGTGATGTCCTCGGGACGAAGGCGGAGTGGTTGGACCAATGATATCCATTCCCCATGCTTCAAATAGCCAGGATGCCACCGTCGGATGTAGAAACTCGGATAGATGGTGAATAAAATCTGCGTAGACTTGACAGGCTTTGTATTTTCGTGCATAGTCTATTGCATCTACAACCATTGTGGGCCAATAATAGCCCATTCGTCGAAGGCGATCCTGTAATTTTGGGCCAGGCTGATGGGCCCCACAGATGCCGTTATGAGCTTCACGTACGGCTTCTTTGGCTTCTGTATTTGACAGACGTCGAAGCAGTAATCCATCGTATGATCGTCGATATAGCATTTTCGTCTCTGTATCGTAGAAAAATTTGAGGGAACATCTTTTGATAGAAGTGGCTTCCTTCGGATTCTCTGACAGGATGTCGTAGACTACGAAGTCAATGAATGGTTGTCTCCAGTCTGGTGTTTCGTCGACTGTCAGTGCGGAGTGACTCTCAACACATTGAACATTATTCCTGGGACAGACCAACTCATGGCCTATGATGTCAACCAGATGATGAGCATGATTCGGAACTGCTAAGGAAGCGGCGAGGCCTGTTAGAGCATCGGCTTCAATGTTCTGGAGCCTGGGAACGTGTTCTATGAAGAACCCTTCCAAGGACGAGATGACGTTAATCGCTATTTGGTGATAGGGGATCATGTCTTCATGGCGAACCTCGTATGAACCCCGAATTTGATTGACGATTAACTACGAATCGTCGTATGCTTCAAGATACTCTACCCCCAGTTCTTTTGTAAGTCAGAGGCCAATGACCAGAGCGTTATACTCGGCCATATTATTTGAGCAGGACTCCGTGAGGGAGTAAGCCCGATTGATCACCAGCCCGGAGGTAGAAATCAGCACCACTCCGACTCCAGCGACGATGTTGCACTTGGGCCCCGTTCTGGAAGCACCGTCGAAGAACATTCGTCATACGGTATCATGAGAGGCCACATTTGAATTGACGACCTTATCTGGAATCTCTTCGTCTATTCTGGTTGACTCCGATCCTGGATGAGTTGCTAAAAAGTTTGCCAGAGCTTGACCTTTAACAGCCTTCTGCGGGACGAAGATCATATGGTAGGGAGACAGTAATATCGCCCAGGTCGCGAGACGAGAGCTGAGTGCACCTGGCTTGGTCATGAGAACCCTGAGGAGATTGACTCTTGATATGACATGGATGGTTTGTCTCGTGACATAGTGTCGCGTCTTCTGAATGGCGAAAACCAGAGCAAAGCACTCCTTTTCTACGACAGTATATCGATGCTCCGGCCCCATCATCATTCGAGTGAGGTAATATATAGCTTGCTCATTGCCTGCATCTTTGTTTCGCGCTAGCAGAGCACCGAGAGAATGCTCCATAGCTCGCATATAGAGCAGGAATGGTTTTCCAGCAACCGGGGCCACCAGGACTGGAGGGTTCATCAGGTATTCCTTGATGTTGTCGAAGGCGCGCTGACATTCTTCATCCCATACGAATGAATCGCCCTTCTTCATGAGGTGGGTGAATGGTTGACATCGTCTGGAGAGGTTAGAGATAAACCTCCTGATGTAGGCCAGCCTCCCTTGAAGGCCTCAGAGTTCATGAAGATTTCTCGGGGGACCCATCTCCATGATTGCCTTCGTCTTCTCAGGGTCTATGTGGATATCCTGGGAAGTAATGATGAAACCCAAGAACTTTCCGCTGGATACACCCAAGAAGGATTTTGTGGGATTCATTTTCAAATTGTGCGCTCGTATCAGGTCGAACACTGTCCTCAGATTATGCAGATGATCTTCCTTAGAGCGGCTTTTGACGGCGATGTCGTCGACGTAGCATTCCACTGACTTGCACAGGTGGTCTCTAAAGATGATGCTCATAGCTGTTTGATAGGTAGTGCCAGCATTTTTTAGACCGAAAGGCATGACTGTGTAGCAGTATGTGCCAATTGGTGTTCGAAATAATGTATACTTTTCGTCATCAGGGAACATCTTGATTTTGTTGTACCCAGAGAAACCATCCATGAATGACATACGCTCGAAGCCGCAGGTGTTGTCAATCATGATGTCTGTGATAGGGAGGGGGAACTCATCCTTAGGACATGCCTCATTCAGATTATGAAAGTCGATACAGATTCGAATCTTTCCATTCTTCTTGAGGACTGGTACTATGTTGGCGATCCAGTCTGGATGTTGTTCCTCGTGGATGAAACCACTGGTTATCAGTTTATTGACCTCAGCTTCAATGGCATTCGTGACGTCGGGGTGAAACCGTCGTTGCTATTGCTTGGCCGGTTTTGTGTCCAGACGGATGTTGAGTTTGTGAAGTGTAACCTCGGGATTCAGTCCTGGCAAGTCTTCGTAGCTCTAGGCGAACACGTCGATGTATTCTCTGACGAGCTGTAGTAGCGATTTTTGCTCTTCGTCTGTCAGACTCTTGCTGACGAAGATGGGCTTTGGAGAGGACTCATTACCGAGATCAATTTGCACAACCTCATCCTCGGTGGAAGGCTCTCTTTGTTCGAACCGCTTCTTCCATTGTGCGTCTAGTTGTTGTGTAACGCCCCAGTCCCAAAATACGTAGGACTAGGTACATAGATATGCCAGCTGTATACATACGAAGTATGCTCCAATATATGGAAACCTCGTATGAATACATAAGCTGTAAAATACAGTAAACCAAGAGTAATCTAATCTCATCCACGAAATATAAGAATAAAAGATGTCATATAACGATAATGAATTGTCATTGGTACATATAGTTGGGCGGAGACAAATCTACTACCAACTATGCAAAGAAATACAAGATATACAAAAGAATAATTTTGGCTAGCGAAGCGAAGACGATCTAAGCGCAATCATCCTCGAAGAAATAGAGATGGTCACAGCTAGAGCTAGAGCATCTGCGAAAGATAAGAACACACACCTGGAGAGATAACCAGGTCCTCAGAGGGACGTAACAAGACACATAATATCATGCCATATAAACTGAATAAATATTGCTCAAATAAATAAGTCAATTGAATTATAACATTGTCCAATATACACATATTGAACTAGCGTACCATCCCTCCAATCAAACAAGGACAGGGGATGGTAAACTAATTCACGGTGACGTATCTTTCCATGCTATGTATCCAATATGGTATCCGGACCCCAACAAGGTTCAATATCCTTCTCATCGAAGTAGTAAGTCACACCTACAACCAAACAAGGACAAGATGTGACGAACTAATCTGCGACAAGTTATTGTTCCAAGCCACGGTCAGATACAAGTACCCAAACCAAAATTACTCATACCTAACGGATAAGGTAGCCTAACCGTTCTAAGTGAATGCAGTTTTAAGAACAGTTCATGGTCGCATGACTACCGGGTCAAGTCAAGAAAATACCAATGCAGTACCTCAGTAGCGAGTCACAACACCATATACTATTTCTCAGTATCGAGCGAGTCTATAGCATATAGTCTACCTATCGTTCCTCAGTAGCAAACGAGTCTACGATAGATAGGGTGGTAGTCAACTTCCAATCATTTTCTTCCCGTTCAATGCCAACTCATAACTGCTAAGTCTTCTAGCATGCAATTCTATTAGCAGTTATTTCCTAACGCACGGCTTATACGTACTGGTGGCCAGCCAATCATGCATGTCCGAGTCCTATATGTGACTCACAACAACGTGGTATAAATGTGTCAAGGCCTATGTATGCAACACACAAGGTGGTCCCTTAAATCTAGGTTTAATGTATAAGAAAAATAATACATAGCAGGAGAATATAAATGAACAGTAAGTTCTAACAGGTTATGCCATGTATCACAGTTTATTTTGCATAAAGAAAATAATAAATAATGCATGAAATATGAGCTAAAATAATTAAACAGCAAATGGCAAGGTGTCTTGCCTGAGGGTGGTGCGAGATGTAGCAAAATCCAACAGTCAGAATCGTCAACACGAAAGTCAAAATCCATAAGGAGCTCCGGATGTTGAAACAAACATCACGAACGAGTTTGGAATAAAAGATATGCCTAGGAAACGCCTGTCCAAAAGTTAAATTCTGGAATAGGGGCAAAATCGTAATTTCGGGTCAAAACGATATCCGCCGTTGGACTCGCCTTGCACCGAAATGCGTGCCAGAACCTACAGTCTCTAAAGTCATCAAACTACATGTCTATGAATTTGTTTTTCTGAGAGGAACTCAACAGTAGGTCCAATTTTGGATTCCGAGGAGCCGTGCACAAAATCGTCCGTTGAGTGGGATTGTGGGCCCGCCAAAATAGCGTCCCGATCAACGGTCTCAGAATAGGACCAAACTTGGCTCACAGGACTAGAAAAATATTTTGAGTCCAATGGCGCAAGTTTCGTCGCGATTTGATGAGTGTGCACAAAGTAATTCGAAAATTCCGAAAAGTCCGATACGAGAAAATTTGACGGATACGGGTCAATTTCGTCGCGCACACGCAACCAATTTGAATTCCGTCAAAGCCCGCACGTCCGCAAAGTTGATACGGACCTTTCGGTACTCTCGGTTTACGACGGGGTCGCCCGGTTTGTCGGGTCGTACCTCGTACGGGGTTTTTTTAAGGTTTATAAAAACTGATTTTTCGAGATTTTTAATTTAATTAAAACTGAAATTTATTGCAGAATAAATAAATCTATTTGAAGGGGATGATAGAGGGTCATGGGGACTTTCTACACGAATTTACGGATCTAAACGGATTTAAAATGAGGAAGATATAGATCGGGGAAGTGTGATACCTTAAAGTGGGAATCTGTTGTTTTATTGTTGTTGTTGTCGCCGTGACGATCTGGAGGCGGAGATGCTGTCTCTCCGGCATGACTGGCACGCACGCCGAGGAGAGGGAGGAGGATGGAGGAGAGAGGAGGAAGAAGGTGGAGGAAGAAGTTTAGGATTTTTGCTAAACATATATATATAAAACTTATATATACATGTGTGGGAGGGGGTCGGCCTCTATTATATGTGCTGCTATTTTTTTTTTTTTTGTAAAGGGTCGGCCAAAGTATGGGCACAAGGAGCTGCTGCTCATTTCAGCACATATGGTTGGTACCCACATGGTGGGGCCGACCATATGATTTATAAATTTTCTTTTTTTTTTTTAACTTTAAATCTGTTCTTTTCTTTATCTAAAACTTATATATACATATATATATATATATATATATATATATATATATATATATATATATATATATATATACACCAAAAAATCTATTTAAAATCCAAATACCATTTAAAAGTCAACTATCCAATTATTTAATATATTTGAGTATATCTACATATATATATATATATATATCTACATATATATATATATATATATATATATATATATATATATATATATATATATATATATATATATATATACACCAAAAAATCTATTTAAAATCCAAATACCATTTAAAAGTCAAATATATTAAATATATTAAAAAAAAAAAAAAAATATATATATATATATATATATATATATATATATATATATATATATATATATATATATATATATATATATACACCAAAAAATCTATTTAAAATCCATATACCATTTAAAAGTCAACTATCCAATTATTTAATATATTTGAGCATATCTACATATATATATATATCTACATATATATATATATATAAAAAAAAAAAAAATATATATATATATATATATATATATATATATATATATATATATATATATATATATATATATATATACATATTCAATCCTTAATAAATCAACTCAAAATAGTAATAATATTTAAATAGGACAACTTGTTTATTAAATCTTCGCAAAATAAATTTTAATAATAATAAATTAATAAAATCTATCCAATGGGTGAACTTGTACCGCACACCCTTTTTCGGGTCCAAAAATTGTACAAAGTGTTGCACAATATTATTTAATAATAAAATACCAATAATAGTACAATTATTTAAATAATCTGAAATTGTACATAAAATTCTAAAAAATCAAGAAAATATTTTTACTATATAAAATATGCTTATGAGGCCACAGTTGGTCACACTACATGCTTACATGGGATTGGGTTCGGTCCGGGCCCTTGTTCGGGCTGGTTTGGACAAACCGGGTCATCCAAAAATCAATATATAAATTAATATCTAAATAAAAATATTTTAAATGCGTTATTTCACAACTCGGCCTGGTTTTTCTAGTTCGGACTGAACTATGGCTAAGCCTCCCACGACATGGCTAATATACTGGTCAAAGCACACTGCTACATCTTTTGTACCAAAATTCATGGTCGTCTTGTGCTCAAAACACAACAATGGCGAAGGTCATTTTTAATAATTAATAAAAACCATAAATTGTATAAATTAAATTTGAAGTCTAATAAAATAATAAAAATAATAATTTAAAAAAATAGGGGTTTTACATCCTACCCAACTTACAAGAATTTTGTCCTCAAAATTTAGGAATAATAGTGTAGATGAGGTTGAGGGGTAAAAGGAGTAGTTTAAGGCGTGGATATAACCACATGACTAAAGTGATACTTTGGGTCTATCTATCAAGTACAGTGTCTTATCTCTCTAAAATAAGTAAAAGACAAGAACAATAAAGGGTTCAAGACGATGTTATTGAGTACGAATAAAAAGTTCATAGGCGACGAAAATAATCCAAAAGAGAGTTGTCAATGCTGTCGGGATGAGACTCTAAGGCAGGTTTAAGTATGTCTCCATCCGTATAGAATAATATATGATAAGCGAGCCAAAGTGCAATAGGTTGATCAGACCATCATGCACCGGTTCTGATTAGACAATGTGTTAGTGGGTGCACCCAATAAAATATGTCATGATCATGCTTGATAACGAAATAAGCTTGCAAAACTGAAGCTACATGCATTAGCAGCATGAGATAGTCAAAATATGAGTAAGGGAGGTTCTGATGAAGGAATTTTAAATAGTCCAAGATCTTTTAAAATCAAGGCTCGCCCGAAGTTTGGGCCTATACAGTTGTTTTGGTTGACTAGCTAAGTTAGGGTCCTCTGAACTTATAGTCTAAGCAAACTTATCAACATGGGTCACAAGGACAAAGGCTTTGTTGGGCCGTGAGGTATTCTACCCAACTTACAAGAGTTAAACTAGTAATGGGATGGGACCACGGGTTAAGCAATCAAGATAAAGCACAAATTTAAGCATTTAAGGAACTAAGTAGAACAAAATTGTCACGCCCCAGAACCAGAATACTGGAGAGCGAGGGCAGACATAGCCAGCTACGTATATGAAATGGGATCCATCTCGCTATACGGTCACGGCTGTCTAGATACATGAGGGTTTAACTACAAGCCAACAATCTCCTATGGTCATGAACAAGCCTAGTGTCTCAATCACAAGCAAGTATGTAAATATTACAAGATGTATAATCATTAAATATACAATAATAAGGCATCCCAAATATTACATATTCAGCTGATCATGAAGCTAGTCGTTACAAAATGTTAGGACTAGCAAGAGTTTTAGTCATACATGATCAACCCTAGGATCTGTCAATCTTGTTACAGCCCGTAGGCAGACAGTAAGTAAGTGCAATCAAGCTAAACAGGTGCTCGTCGGCTGAACGCCTCAAAAGAATAAGTTTACAATAGAGTGGGAGAGCCAAAAATAACCCACTCATTGCCCGGGTTACGTCTAGTCGCCACCATCGAGCTGGAACGCCGGTAGATCCTCTGGAGCTACTCCAAAATTTGGCCATACAAAACCAGCTGGGTCAGATCCCAGAAAGAGCAAGTGCCACAAAGGAAGCTTCACTTAGGAACTAAAACCAGCAATCAGCACAAGAGACAAATAAAGTAAGAACTGGAATTAAAGAAATACATCAGGATGATATACGACGAGATAACCATGGAACTATTCAGATAGCCAGGTTATAACCCGTAAACCAAACAAGGACCGGGGTTGTAACCCTTCGTCTGAACAGAACTTGGAATTCTCATCATTTATCGGTAAAATAAATACAAGCATTCTGGTCATGCAGTAATCTGGAACAGGATCAGGACAAGACTAGACTGGTTAGACTCCATCCAATCGTTTCACGGCCAAGCAAGAACTACGGCTTGATACTTTAACTAACTAGGGTTGTCACAAGCCTAATTACTAACAAGATGCAGCGAGTTTATTCCACAGCCACAAGCCCTGCAGACCATTCGGGTTACCCGGGTTGAAAGATTAGAGTTGAATTCAGGTGGGTACATCGTCCAGGAAACGAATGTACCCTTAGGTAGCTTGAAGGGTGCAACACAGGAAAGTGTGCTGGAAATGTGCCCTACTCGACGGCAGGCTACAGATCCCAAGGCGTGCCCAGGTAACGGGATTGCCTATAGCTGGGAGATCTCTTTATGACTAGTGTATTAATCTCGTTATTAGTCTTAGTCCATTTCAATGGGTACTCCTGACCGTGGTACTCTGGAGTCCCTTCCTAGACATGATGCAAGACAGGACTGGATTATTTGTACAAGCACAATCGCCTACGGTATCCAGGATTAATTATACAGGTCATGTCATGTCAGGTAGCCGTCGCAACAGCTGTTCAAGATAATCATGTCAGGTGTACTTGTCAGGAGTATGCCACAACGGGCCACTATCAGGTCATATTAGGTTAGTCATGTCAGGAGTGCACCACTACGGGTCACTGTCAGGTCATGCTCAATTATCAGTTCTAAATATATTAAATAAATTCATGATTATTAAGTTTAGGACAAAAAGGCGTAGGTATATGCGGTCAGGAATGATTTCATGCGGCTGGAAGAGAACAGCCCATGTGGCTGAATAGAGTCAGGCGCATGCGGCTAAAAGGGAGAGGCTTATGCGGTCAAAAGGGTATCAGTCATATGCGGCTCAGAGATCCAGTCAGTCATGCGGCTGAGAAAGGCAAGACATATGCGGACAAGAGGATAGGGAACTCATGCAGCTGGCGGAGGATGGGTCTATGCGGCCGGTTGACCAATCAGGTACATGCGGCCGGGAAGGAGCAACCCATGCGGCTGCGGGAAGCAATGACTATGCGGTCAAAGGAAGCAAACCCATGCGGCTGGGAGACTGCGGTCTATGAGGCTCGCGAGCGTTGAGTTCATGCGGCTCAGGGTTGCTTGAAATCCATGCGGCCAGGAAGGACTGGGCCTCAGTCATGCGGCTGAGAAGGAATACTTGCCGCATGAACTTGTCATACTGTCAAGTCAAGGCAATAGCGCATGCGGTTGGAACTGACTTGCCGCATGAATGTTCATGCGGTCAAGTGCTACCATGCGGCTCGGGACTGTGCTTCTTCTCCAAAATTTCGAGAAAAAGTACACCATAAGCCATGGTTTCCAAGCTGCATAACTCTATCATCCGGAGCCCAAATCCGAACTTCTATAGGTCAAAATAGGGTAGAACGAAATGCTCTACAACATAGAACCATCGAAACTCGGAAATAACAAGATTAAATTGATCAAAACTCAAGAATTCCAAAAATAAAGTAAATATAGATCTACATGAATCTAGTCATGGAAAGTGAAAATGCTAAGTTCTAAAGTAAGTTAGAATGCTGTAAGAAAGAGAATGAAGCAATAAAATTGGAGTCCTCCATGAAGCAAGTTGCTCTTGCCTAGATCTCTCTCTCCCTCTCTCTGGTAGGTAAGGAAGTAAATGAGGAAGAAGAAGATGATTAATGAAGAGAGATAAAGGAGAAGGGGTTAATAAATGGGGATGGTGGTGGTAGGTAGGGGGTTCACCCCTTGGTTCTTGATGAACCAAGGCAACCAAGCCTAGCCGAACCAAACCAACCCCAAGGAGACCAAGCCAAACCAAACCAAGGAGATATGCAAATACAAGATAAAATACGTATACGTATTCCAAATACGTAATACGAACACAGGCATTACAACTCTACCCACCTTAAAAGAATTCCGTTCTCGAAATTTAATCAAAAGGCTAGAGGAGCAATAAAAAGCTACTCTAATCGCAAGCAAGCATTAACTAGACAATCAATCAATCATGCAAGCAAGGAATTGAAGACATGAGGCATAAGGAAGATATTATACCTCACGAGTCAAACAAATCAGGATATCACGATCGGATATCATTCTCGCGCTCCCACGTTGACTCACCCAAAGAGTGATGACCCCAAGCAACTCGGACTAACTTGATAGTCTTGTTCTTGAGTATCTTCTCCCTTCGATCCAATATAGACACGGGCCTCTCCTCATACGAAAGGTTGGTACCAACAACCAATTTTGAATGATCTAGGATGTGGCTCGGGTCCGGGATATACCGTCGTAATTGGGATATATGGAACACGTCATGCACCTCGCTTAGGGACGGCGGAAGAGCGAGATAATAGGACACATTTCCTACTCGCTCCAGAATGTCAAATGGCCCTATATACCTAGGACTAAGCTTTCTTCGCACGCCGAAACGAATGACGCCATGGTTAGGCAAAATCCTCAGGAATACATGGTCTTCGAAAGAAAACTCGAGAGGGCTCCGATGAGAATCGGCCCAATGGTGCTGGCGATCTTGGGCAATACGAAGATGATCCCTGACTCTTCTGACCACTTCAACTGTCTGGGCAATCATTTCTGGACCGAGCATCTGCCTCTCTTCGATATTATTTCAGGCTAACGGGGATCTGCACTTTCTGCCATACAGCGCCTCGAACGGTGCCATCTGGATACTCGCCTGGAAGCTATTGTTGTACGAGAACTCCACCAGGTGTAAATGATCTTCCCACGAACCACCAAAGTCAAGTATGCAAGATCTCAACATGTCTTCAAGAGTCTGGATTGTACGCTCCAACTGACCATCTGTCTGCGGATGATATGCTGAACTGAACTGGAGATGAGTTCCCAAACTCTTCTGCAGGCTACGCCAAAATGCGACGTGAATCTTGAATCTCGGTCCGAGGTGATACTGACTGGCACTCCGTGCAACCTGACAATCTTCCTGAGGTACATCTCCGCTAGCTGAGCCGTCGACTGACCAACTCTGAACGGGAGGAAGTGAGCTACCTTCGTGAGCCGATCAACTATAACCCAAATAGCATCTCGACCAGCTGGGGATCTAGGCAATCCGGTCACAAAATCCATGGTCACATGTTCCCATTTTCATTCTAGAATCGGCAAGGGCCGAAGAAGTCCAGCGGGCCTCTGATGTTCAGCTTTAACCTATTGGCAAACCAAATACCGAGAGACAAACCGAGCTATCTCCCGCTTCATACCATTCCACCAAAAATGCTGACGGATATCACGGTACATCTTTGTACCACCAGGATGAATGGAATACTGTAAACTGTGAGCCTCTGCCATGATCTCCTGTCTGATATCTTCACCGGGTACACAAAGACACTTACCATGTCGAAGTGTACCATCTTCATGGATACATAACTTTGGTCTCCGTCCTGCCTCACACTCTGCTCTAAGTCGCTGAACCTTGGAATCTGCTGACTGTGCCATCCGGATCCTCTCGACTATAGTGGACTGAACTTGCATGCTGGCCATCAATGCTACACTGGAAGGGAGAACAACTTCAATACCTATCTTCTGAAGATCTGCTAACAGCTCTGGTTGTGCTGTTAGGAAATAAACTTCGGCTCTTCTGCTCAATGCATCTGTAACGACGTTAGCCTTTCCAGGATGATACTGCAAGTTGACATCATAATCCATAAGAAGTTCTAGCCACCTCCTCTGACGCATGTTAAGATCCTTCTGGGTGAAAACATACTTCAGACTCTTGTGGTCGGTGAAAATCTCCATCCTATCTCCGTACAAGTAGTACCTCCACAACTTAAGTGCAAACACTACTGCTGCCAGCTCCAAGTCATGGGTTGGGTAATTCCTCTTATGATCACGAAGTTGTCGTGATGCATAAGCTATTACCTTTCCATGCTACATCAAAACACATCCTAAACCTCTGCCTGAAGCATCACAATATACTGAGAATCCTCCGGTTCCATCTGAAAGTGTGATAATAGGAGCTGTTATCAATCCTCGCTTCAACTGATCAAAAGAACTTTGATACTCTGTTGTCCAAGCAAATTGTACTTCCTTGCGGGTCAAATGGGTCAATGGCGCTGATATCCGAGCAAAATCTGAAATAAATCGTCGGTAATAGTCGGCCAATCCAAGAAAATTGCGAACCTCTGCAACGGTGTTGGGCACTGGCCATGACTCAATAGCCAAAATCTTCTGGAGATCCACTTCTACTTATCCTCTGGTGATGATGTGACCCAAGCACGAAATGCGATCGAGCCAGAACTCGTATTTACTGAACTTGGCATATAACTGGTGCTTCCTGAGAATCTGGAGGACAACTCTGAGATGCTGCTCATGCTCCGCTTCACTCCTGCTGTAGACCAGGATGTCATCTAAGAACACGATCACAAACAGATCCAAGTAAGGCATGAAGATACGATTCATGAGGTCCATGAGTACTGCCGGCGCATTGGTCGCTCCGAAGGGCATCACTAGGAACTCACAATGCCCATACCTTGATCTAAAAGCTGTCTTCGGTACGTCCTACTCTCTGACTCTGATCTGATGATATCCTGAGCACAAGTCGATCTTCGAGAATACTGCTGCCCTTTTGAGTTGATCAAAAAAGTCATCTATCCTTGGGAGAGGATATCTGTTCTTGATTTTTACTAAGTTCAAGGTACGATAATCAACACATAACCTGGACGTACCATCCTTCTTTTTCCCAAGAAGCATCGGGGCTCCCCAAGGTGATCCACTAGCACGAATGAATTCCTTGGTTCGAAGTTCTTCAATCATCTTGTACAAGATCTCCAACTCTGAAGGCGCCATCCTGTAGACTCTCTCTGATACTGGGGCTGTCCCAGAAATCAAGTCTATGGTGAACTCGATCTTCCGCTCCAGTGGCATACCTGAAAGCTCTTCTGGGAAAACATCTGGAAACTCTTCGACTATCCGGGGCAACTGCACTGCTGCTACTGCCATCTGCAATACTGGAGGAGAAGGCTCAACTGCGCCTCGAGAAAAGGAAAACTCTGGCTCTCCTAGAATGCTAAAAACAACCCTACCAATATGACAGTCTATTCTAGCATACTGGTTCCTCAACCAATCCATCCCTAGGACCACATCATAATCGGACATAGGGAACTCTATCAATCTAGCGGGAAATTCCTTACCGCTAACTACGATCCGACACGAGGAAAACACCCTATCGACTCCTACAAGTCCGTTACCAGTAAGTATATTGAGCCTTACTGATAATGACTCGGGCTCCAATCCTACCGGTGTCGCAAATCGTGCAGACATAAAAGAATACGATGCACCAGAATGAAATAAAGCTGAAGCTGGAAAGGAGTTGACGAGAATAGTACCTGCCACTACCTCTCCTGGTGCCAATCCTTCCTCTGCGGTCATCACCATAGCATGACCATGCCCTCGGGGTGCTGGTCCCCTCTGCTGAAATCCTTGCTGCCTACTATGGCTCGGGGCTTGGACTTGTGCATACTGCTAGGGGTTCTGCTGCTGGAATACTTGGATCTGAGGCAGCAAGGGCCTCGGCAAGGGATACTGCTGCTGCTGCTAGACTGGAACTGATCCTCTCATCGAAGAGCCAGAAAGGTTGGACGATGATGAACCACCCCTATTCGGGCAAGACCCAACCCTATGGTCTGGTGCTCCATAAGCCAGACACAATCCCTGTGCCCTGCGACACTCTGCCACCACATGGCCTGGCTTCCCACAATGAGAACATCCCACTACGGAAGACTGCTTCTGCTTCTGCTGCTGCTGCTGAGGGTACGTCGGGGTTAAATGCTGGACCGACGTCACTGAGGCCGCCCGCCCGCCTCGAAGCTCCAATAGTCAAGGCCCTAGCTGCCGGGGCTGGTGCTGATGAATGACTCATCCGGCCGTGGGATCTCTTCCGACCTCCGGCCCTATCCACAATCCTCTGGGAGGTATACTCATGCCTCCTAGCTGCTCTCAAGACTGCATCAAAAGTCTGATGCTCAAACTGCTCAACGGTCAATAGAATCTCCAGGTAAAGCCCTTGCTGGAATCGCTGGGCTCTATCATACTCGGTTGCCACCAAGGTGGGAGCAAACCGACTAAGCCTGGAGAACTCAGCCGCATATCCGTCGACCGTCCTGCCCATCTGCTTCAGATTGGTAAACCTCGTCTGTAGATCATACCGAGCTACAGCATCAAAATACTTGGTCTGGAATATCTCTCTGAACATAGCCCAAGTAATGGGTGCTGCTAATCCAACAGCCTGAGCCGCCCACCAGCTGCGGGTAAGATCTAACAACTGCAGGCGGACCACGGCTACCTTCTCATTCTCTGGGGTCCTGGCTGCTTCTAGAATTACCTCGATGTCCTGAAGCCAAGCATCTGCGGTGATAGCATCTTCACTACCGTCGAAGAAGGGAGGGTTCAAGCGCTTGAAGCTATTGGCCGCGCTGTTACCCTGATGACCTCCTCTGGCCAAAGCATCCGTCACTGCCTGGTGCAAGGCGTCTCCACGACGATCTTGGGAAGCTATCAAGGTCCTGACGAGTCCTACCAAAGTGCCATCATCAGGCTCGGCAGGCTGAACTGGCTGGACTGGTGGCTCTCCATCAGAAGGCACGACTCTGGAGGCTACTCCGGAATGCTGGACTTGATCTCCCGGTTGTTGCTGATCCGCGGGAAGTACTCCGCCTTGCCGACTGGCAGGTCCAGGAACAATACCGCTGAAGAAGACGACATGGAAAACAATAAGAAAGGACCAGGACAGATCAACGATGCAAGCATATGATCAGGACAAGAATCCAGGGATTCAGAAGATATGAGCAGAGATCAAGGACGAATACTGGAGAGCGGGGGCAGACATAGCCAGCTACGTATATGAAATGGGATCCATCTCGCTATACGGTCACGGCTGTCTAGATACATGAGGGTTTAACTACAAGCCAACAGTCTCCTATGGTCATGAACAAGCCTAGTGTCTCAATCACAAGCAAGTATGTAAATGTTACAAGATGTATGATCATTAAATATACAATAATAAGGTGTCCCAAATATTACATATTCAGCTGATCATAAAGCTAGTCGTTACAAAATGTTAGGACTAGCAAGAGTTTTAGTCATACATGATCAACCCTAGGATCTGTCAATCATGTTACAGCCCGTAGGTAGACAGTAAGTAAGTACAATCGAGCTAAACAGGTGCTCGTCGGCTAAACGCCTCAAAAGAATAAGTTTACAATAGAGTGGGAGAGCCAAAAATAATTCACTCGTTGCCCGGATTACGTCTAGTCGCCACCATCGGGCTGGAAAGCCGGTAGATCCTCTGGAGCTGCTCCAAAATCTGGCCATACAAAACCAGCTGGGTCAGATCCCAGAAAGAGCAAGTGCCACAAAGGAAGCTTCACTTAGGAACTAAAAGCAGCAATCAGCACAAGAAACAAATAAAGTAAGAACTGGAATTAAAGAAATACATCAGGATGATATACGACGAGATAACCATGGAACTATTCAGATAGCCAGGTTACAACCCGTAAACCAAACAAGGACCGGGGTTGTAACCCTTCGTCTGAACAGAACTTGGAATTTTCACCATTTATCGGTAAAATAAATACAAGCATTCTGGTCATACAGTAATCTGGAACAGGATCAGGACAAGACTAGACTGGTTAGACTCTATCCAATCGTTTCACGGCCAAGCAAGAATTATGGCTTGATACTTTAACTAACTAGGGTTGTCACAAGCCTAATTACTAACAAGATGCAGCGAGATTATTCCATAGCCACAAGCCCTGCAGACCATCCAGGTTACCCGGGTTGAAAGATTAGAGTTGAATTCAGGTGGGTACATCGTCCAGAAAATGAATGTACCCTTAGGTAGCTTGAAGGGTGCAACACATGACAGTTTGCTGGAAATGTGCCCTACTCGACGGCAGGCTACAGATCCCAAGGCGTCCCAGGTAACGGGATTGCCTGTAGTTGGAAGATCTCTTTATGACTAGTGTATTAATCTAGTTATTAGCCTTAGTCCATTTCAATGGGTACTCCTGACCGTGGTACTTAGGAGTCCCCTCCTAGACATGATGCAAGACCGCACTGGATTATTTGTACAAGCACAATCGCCCACGGTATCCAGGATTAATTATACAGGTCATGTCATGTCAGGTAGCCGTCGCAACAGCTGTTCAAGATAATCATGTCAGGTGTACTTGTCAGGAGTGCGCCACAACAGGCCACTATCAGGTCATGTCAGGTTAGTCATGTCAGGAGTGCACCACTACGGGTCACTGTCAGGTCATGCTCAATTATCAGTTCTAAACATATAAAATAAAGGATATAAAGGAAGGCCGACGCTTTACGACGTATTTACGGACGTCGCTAACTTCCGCTAAATAGGGTTTCCTCGGTTTGACTTTTCATTTCTCCCTCTCCCAAAATTTTTTGTTCCCGTCCCTCTTTCCCGACCTCGACGACAGCCCGACCCCCTTCCCTCCGGCGCCGCTCATCCTCCTCCTCCACCGCGAGCCCCTTCTCTTCCCTCCGGCGAGCCCCTTCTCCTCCTCCTCCTCCTCCACCGCGAGCCCCTTCTCCTCCTCCACCGCGAGATCCTCCTCCTCCTCCACCACCGCGAGGAGACTGAAGGTAAACCCTAACCCTAAATGAGGTGTTTTTCGTGTCCAAAATGGACATAAAGACACATTACGACCATGTGTTCACTGATACAGTGTGTTCGTGAGATTTTGGACACTTTGTGTCCATTTGTTGGACACGTGGACACTCCCAAGCTTGCATATATATGTATTTCATCTCTGTACACTTAATCCCCTCCTCCTCCACCACCGAACTTGTCCTCCTCCTCTTCCTCCACCACTGCGAGGAGACTGAAGGTAAACCCTAACCCTAATTGAGGTATTTTTCGTGTCCAAAATGGACACGGAGACACATTACGACCATGTGTTCACTGATACAGTGTGTTTGTGAGGTTTTGGACACTTTGTGTCCATTTGTTGGACACGTGGACACCCTCAAACATGTATATATATGTATTTCATCTCTGTACATTTAATCCCCTATATACACTTGTGTATTTTCGTATTAATTTGGATTTGTATATTGGGTTTGGGTTTCGATATAGTGTTTGATATATTGTTTCATCTTGCAACATTCCTACACTTATTTTAGACAACAAGTATATGAACCAATTAGTCAACATCTATTTGTTGAAGTATGGTACTCCATTCTTCGTAAGTTCTAGCTATATATGTCTCAAGATCCAATACTCGAAAATCCCAAGAAGAAGAAGAAAAGAATAAAATGACATCACTCAACACCCTATGACAACTCTTTGTAGAATTGTGTTAAAGTGTGAGTTCTACAGTATGAGTTCTACAGTATGGTTCTTTTTGTAGAATAAAATGACATCGCTCAACCCTATCGATCCTCCATACAAGTCTTCCTTCATCTATTGTCTTAAAGTGTAAGTTCTACAGTATGGCCAAGTTACTGTGTCAATGGCTTTCGGTTCAAGTCGACAAATGCTCCGATCAGAGACAGCTTCCTGGATCTTGATTCCACGAAAAACAGTTGTTTGTGTATCAAGTTTTCGAACTACAAAGACGTCGATCCAGGAAATGGTTTCTTTGGCATCTTGCGAGAGATTGTGGAGTTGTCATATAATAATGGCAGAGAACCTGCAAAGATCGTGTTGTTCAAGTGTGAATGGTTCGATCCGATTGAAAATCAAGGTTGGAAAATTGACAAGCATGGTCTTGTGGATATAAACTACAAGCATAGATATCAAGGCTACGAACCGTTTGTCCTAGTAACTCAGGCTCAGCTCGTGTACTTCACAGCTTATCCGAGATGGGGAGCAACGAAGTCTGACTGGTGGGCAGTATGCAAGACTAAAGCCAGAGATACTTTTGATGTTGACGAAAAAGCTTACCAGGAGGACGAGCTACCTCTTGTAACCAATATTGTCGATGTGGACTCCACGGAAGTTATGCATTACACGACACATAATGTAGAAGATGTAGAATTATCCGAAGAGGAAGACGAAGCCGACGAAGGCGAAGATGAAAGTGAAGATAAGGAGGAAGAGGAAGATGAGGTCGAGGAAGACGAACAAGATGATTATTCTGAAGATGATTGAGAATGATATACTTATCTGAACTTAGATGTTTCTTCTAGAATATATTATCTGGACTTAGATGTTTATTGTAGAATGTATCATTATATGTTGTCTTGGTTATTATCTTGTCTTTGTTGTACTTTTATATTTCTAGTCTCTATTATTTGTTGTACTTTCATATTTCTAGTCTCTATTATTTGTTGTACTTTCATATTTTTAGTCTCTATTATTTGTTGTATTATCATATGCTGTTATCAGGTATGGCAGGTCGTTGCGGAGCGTTCCGAGGGAGACAACGAGGTCACTCTCCTCCGGTACTTCCTACAGGTACCGCTAGAGGATGGAGTTTTCCTTCGGTACCTCATTCTGGTACCGGCTCTGGATCCTCATCGCTGATTACTCCTCCATATCGGACAGTAGGTGGGCCTGCTGGGACGACGTCACGTGGTCTATCTTCTGGGATGAGTAGTTCCAGGCCTGTTGAGAGTGCTCGTCCGTCTAGCATTCCTACTATTGATACGACGATGGAGACGAATGAGCAGATGGCGGAGGCTGCAGCGACGGCTGAGGCGGCGGCGTCGACGGCCGACCAGCATCATGCAGATGATACGTGCGCACCTCCGGAGGAGAGGAGGACGGAGATCTGGGCCGACGGTACAAAGTAGGTATTTTGCTTTATAATTTTTTTTCTTTCTGTTTTTATCATAAATTAACTTTTTTCATGAATATAATATATTTGTATAGATATCGTCCCCAGAGGTACAGAGACGTCTAGGCCACATGCTGAGGCATAATTATGGTGGTGCTTGGATTAACTACTCTGAAGCTTCGGACGAGAGGAAGGCCTTCTGGTTTGCGCACTTCAAGGTTAAAATATATTTGCTTTTAACATGAATCATATAATTTTTATATATTATATATAACTGATAAATATTTGGTTTGCGCTCTTCTAGGATATGTTTTTCTATCCACCGCACCGGGCCGAGCAGATCGAGGGGATGTTTCATGCCGTCGCTGCCAAGCTGATCCGCGACTCTATCAATGATCAGAAGGATCGTGATCATGCCGGGAAGCTAATCCAAGGTTGGATCACCCCTGATCAGTGGAATGCGATGAAGGCTCGATTCGAGGAGCCAAGGTACAAAGAAAAGTCGGAGAAGGCCAAGGCGGCTAGGCAACATGCCTCGAAGTGATGCAGTGGGTCGATTCCGATGACGGAACATTTTTGTCGTCTGGTATGTCTTTCTCTTTTACAAATATTATTTTAATGCGATGCCGATAAATTATTACTAAGATAATATATTTAATTACAGGTAAGAAAGGTCGGTAACGCCGAAATGTGACCGTCTTCCTGGCCACCCATCGTCGCGACGGTGACCTTATTGACGAGAGGGCCGAGCAGAATTATGTAAGTATTACAATACGTTATCTTAATTTAATACTTCATGTCAATTTTAATATAACTTAGTAAATATGATGCAAATAAATATTCATGTAGTTAGTAATAATAAGTACATTAATTAGAAATTAGAAATAATAAGTACATTAATTAGAAATTAGTAATAATAATTAGAAATTAGAAGTTAGTAATAATAAGTACTTTCTAGGCCGAGTATCAGAGGCTGCGGGAACGGACGGCTGCTAGTGCACCTGATGCAGGAGAGGCCGGTACTTTCTCGCAGCCCACTCAAGCTCCGTCGGCGGACGAGCTGTGGATAGCCGTCGCTGGTGGACTCCGTAGGGGTACGTACTACGGTACGGGATCCTAGGCGCCCTAGTTGCGACCCAGTCCTCTAGGACATCTCCTCCTAGTGTGCATGGTCCACAGCCGTCCCAGGAGTCTGCCCGAGTCCACCAGATGATGGAGTCTCTCCGTGACGACCTGCTACGACGGATCGAGGAGCAGTCTCACCACCCTACGGAGGATCCTGCGCTGCTATCACGATTGGATGCACTCGACCGTGACATTATGGACCTCAGGGAGACGACTGAGAGGACAGAGCGCACCGTTGGAGGGTTAGAGCGCACGGTGACGGAGCTGTAGACAGGATAGGTGACGATGGCCGAGAGGATAAGATTGGCGCAGGAGTCGATGGTCCAGAGCAGTGATAGAATGTTATCTATCATGGATTTATACCACCAGCGACTTACAGCGTTGGAGCATGCTGGTCCTTCGGGTGCGCCTTCATCATCGTCGACTCCGCCGCCTCCACCGCCTTCTTCTTTGTCACCGACTCTACCGACGTCACTGCCTTCTCCATCGATATCGATTTCACTTGAGGAGTATGAGTTGTTATTATCCCTTCGTCGCGGCGGTGCCCCTCCTACACCAGATTCCTAGTAGTCCTAGTTAGGACTGTTTCTTTGTGTTTGTTTCATTCTTTATTTGTGACTTGGATATTTGTTGGTTGTGTAGATTTGGATGTTTGGATCATATTCTATTTGTTGGTTGTGTGTAGACTTTGGTTATTTGGTTGTAGACTTTGTTATTTGGTGTACAATTGGTTATTTGGATACTTGGTTATTTGGATATTTGGTTAGTTGTGTAATTGTTGTAAACTTGCCTATAGGGACTGAAATCTGTGTACAGCGACAAATGGACATTGTGTGATTGTTGTAGACTTGGTTATAGGGACTGAAACCTGTGTACAGTGAGAAATGGACATTCTGTGATTGTTTGGATCCTATTCTAAGTGAGAAATGGTTAGCTTTTTAAACTGCAGGGAGAAATGGACATTCTGTATTTTTTTTTTTTGCAGATTTAGCGACGTTTACCGACGTCCTCCGACGTAATTTTGCGTCGGTAAACGTCGGTAGATAAGCAATATTATCCAGTTTACCGACGTTTAGCGACGTCATTATATGTCGAAGGACGTCGGTAAACGTTGGTAAATCTCGCTATTCAGCCCCAAGAATTCCCAGGAGTTATCGACGTTTCGCGACTTTGATCATGTCACTAAACCACCGACGACTCGACGGTAATTCATCGGTAAATTTACCGACTCGTAGCGACACCATATTTTACGTCGCAGAGACACCGACGACACGACGGTAGACGTCGGCATTATACCGACGTATATTTACGTCGGCAAATATCGGTAATTGCGACGATTGGCGACGTTTAGATGATCAGCGACTAACATTTCCACGACCAGCCAGAAACGTCGGTAATTTTGTCGCTAAATATTGTTAGTGACGAATATTATCGTTTTAGCGACGTCTTTAGGCGTCGCTAAAACGACTTATTCTGGTAGTGACCCTAACCCTAATTTTGTCGGAGCCACGACCTAACACCCTGCCTCCTCCCCAAGCCATCTCACCACCGAACCAGACCCGCCAAAATCAGTCGAGTCGACCACCGTCCACCTCAACTCCACTGCACACCGTTACTCTCCAGCGACCAAACCAACCCCCGGCCGCCCTCGTAGATTTTCCCTCGACCACATGACCTACCATCTGCCGTGGCTCATCCCGACCACCGCCAACCCAGCACACAACAACCCCGGCCATCCCCGGCTGACTCCTCTGTTACAACCCAACGCCCAAACCACCACCATTGCCCCTCCGACATCCCTCCGGTGGCCGAGCGCCACTGCCGACAAGCCCAAAACCCCATAATCCGCCGCCCAGAGAAAAAACAATATATAAGAAAAACCTAACCTGAGCTTCCGCCACCACCAACTGTAACTCCTCTTCCCGTGTTTTCAAAATTTTATTTATTTAGTTATTCTACTTTTATTTGTGTTTTGAAGAAAACTCTTCGGAAACATGTACACGTTATTTTCCTACTATTCTTGTATTTCTAAAAGAGGATCCATATGATTAGTTTAAGACAAAACATTTCTCTTAAATTTGTTATTTGCGTTATTGAGTTATTAGCTTATTGACTTCGAAAAACAATTTTGAAAATTACAAACATTTTATAAGAATTTGACTAATAAAAATATATTTTATTTAATATTATTTATTGAAGTAATCAATTATTATTTTGATTTAAGAATATATTATTATTTTGTAAATTATTAGGTGGACCATAGAGTTGAATTATAGGATTTAAGTAATTTTCCTTACCTTTCTATTTCAAATTATGATAGTGATCAATTATTTAATTTCAAGATTTTATTTAAAATTATTTGATTATGTTGGATATTGATTTAAGTTAATATTTTATCTACTAATGTATTATGATTTGTTATTTGATTTGATTAAGTTCATACGAATTAAATTACTTAGATTTAGCTTGATATTACTATCTAAAAATAAATTTTGAATAGAATGAATTGATTTAAGTAATTATATTGGGTTTAAGATAAAACTTATCTAGGGATAATCCTAATCCTGATAGAAATCTTTCTAAAAGTTGATCTTATCTCTATACAAATATATATACACCCATTTCCCTTATTTCTTCCCGGTAGACAATGTACAACTCCAACTTCCCATCTCCAAAACCCGTTGCCACTCATCGTCGCACCACCTACGCCATCAATGCAGTAACACCTGTCCCGATCTTGCATCTCCATCACAGTTCTCTGGCCATCCACAGGTGCCACCACCACAGTTCACCCTGTCATCGTCCTCATCACCAAAAGACACCAACTCCACCACAATAACCGCCTACTCGCCGACCCCTAGCCGGCCATCGTGCCAGAAAACCTCCATCATCATCATCATCATCCCCGCCACAGCCTATAACTCACCAAAACCAAAAGAACGAAAACTCTAACCCTGCTGGCCTCGTGGCAGAGTTGTAGCCGCTCCGGCGCTCGATCTTCCATCGCTGGCGACCCCGACTTCCACCGCGATGTCCTACTCCTGAGCCCTCGTCGGCCGGAGCCACGCCATGCCACCAACATCAGTACCAAACCCCCCTAAATCAACACTAGCCACCGACTCGTGACCGTGCCTCCCGCGGATCCGCGTCGTGCCTTACCGGCGCCCACACCGACCGATCTCGGACCAGCAATGAACAGAGCCGCTGCGACCGTTCCGGCGACCCCATTCCTGCGCCACAGGCCGCCCTTCCGACGCTGCATCCTCTACCATGGCGTCCGCCGCGGTTGTACGCCAGACGAGCGCCATCGCATCCTTCTCCACGAGCCTCCGACCCCTTCGACCATCGAATCCGTACCCCTCGGTAAGCTCTCTATCTCTCTCGCTCATCTTTTCCTCTACGAAGTCCTCTTCTTCTCTGGAAGTGAGATGATGCTTCTCTCTTTTCCAAAGAGAGGTGCAAGTATTCTGCTTGAACTTTTCGGCCGGGTGTGAGTATGCCCAGTGGGCTGGCAGACCCATTGGCCCAATTGTTGGGAAGTTAGTCCAGGAAATATTTTGGTATTGAGTCCAGGAAGAGGATCTGATTCATAATTTTGTATATTGATTACAGTATTAAAATACAATTGTTTTTGTTACTGTTAATATTATTAAATATTTTGGTATTAGTTGTTGTTGTTATTATTATTAAGTAAGGTGTTGGGCCTTAGCCACAAAAATGATATTGGTTTAGTTTTTGTTATTAGATTTTTATCTAATCTAATTTCGGGCTTTTTACTTGGGCTTTAGGCCCTAAAAGTTTTAATTGTTGTTATTAATTAGCTTCAGGACTTGATAGAGGGAAATTAGTTTTCATATAAGGATAGTAGTATGTGGTCTTGGGTGTTGAACCCTAAGCCATT
The DNA here is from genome assembly GCA_029216955.1 of Iris pallida. Classification (NCBI taxonomy): domain Eukaryota; kingdom Viridiplantae; phylum Streptophyta; class Magnoliopsida; order Asparagales; family Iridaceae; genus Iris; species Iris pallida. The sequence continues at coordinate 458,417 of JANAVB010031671.1, read as the reverse complement.
AAAAAAATTATAAATAGTATGAGCTTGGAATTATTCATTTTAATACATTATTCAAGTTATAAATTATTGAATAATAAATTATTTGGGCTTTATAGTTTTCATATTAAATATTGTAGCATGGGATTAATTATTTATAATAATGAGATTTCTTTAAAATAAGTTTATATAAAACTATTTTGTAAAAATTATATATTATACGTAAAGATAGTTTTATTTATCTTTGGGATTTTAATTGATTAATACTTTCTAATATCATTACTAAGGATTTATATTCATGAAATAAATATTTCCTTAAAAAGAGTTAAATACCTATTACGTTACAAATATTTTCCTAACATATACATAAATAAAATGCTTTTGGATTTCTAATAGGCATAAATATCTTTCTAAAATAAGGTTCGACTAAGGATTAACTTCTCCTAAAAACATATTCCTCTATATTAGAAACCTTGATCATGGCTAATTGGGTTCATATATTTTTCTTTGCCATTTTGGGATTTCTGCACATCAACCATGGCCAACTGTACTGTTCCGAACACAATAGTACTGTCGGATTCACCCACAAAGGACCCCAGGCGAGTACAGTTTATTGTCTGCATTTTGATATTGATTTTCACTATATTTTATTGATTGGTCATTGGTTATGTGATTATTTTTCTATTATAAATTGTTGAGTCGGAAATAAGAAGTACCAAGGATGTGTGATCCGACCATAGACCTCGTTTACTTTCATGCAGTAGATCTCGTAGACATTGTTACTTTCATGCAGTAGATCTCGTAGACATTGTTACTTTTATGCAGTAGATCTCGTAGACATTGTTACTTTTATGCAGTAGATCTCGTAGACCTCGTTTACTTTTCTGCAAGTAGATCTCGTAGACAGTGTTTACTTTTCTGCAAGTAGATCTCGTAGACTGTGCGGTGTAGTGTCCCAGACCGATCACATGTCAAAGGTACTTCTAACGGTGGAAAGTATATTGGTCTATTTATTACTATTGATTTTTTTTACGGCTTTACTGTTATTTTCAAAACTCATGATTGATGCCTAACCTTTGTTTCATAGTCATTTTCTTTATTGAAATTGCATTCAGTGAATTGTGCTCGTTCTATTCCTGACTGGAAACCAATATTTTTAGGTTAGCCGTGGATTCACTTAGCTTGGGAAGTGACGGGAATACTTGCAGACAAAAGCCTAGAGACTAGTTAGATAGTAGAGTTGTAGTCATTCATTGAATTGTACAAGTTTATATTCTTCTACAAATGTAAAACTTGTGATAATTGTAAGTTAAATTAGTTTCTGTGAATGAGCATTAGATTATTTGCGATTTTGATCTTCATGGCCGTGACAGCGTTCTACCGCCGACACTGCGGCGTAGGCTGGCTTGGACACGTCTTGTATCCGTTTAAAAAAAAAATGGGTGCGGGTCGTGACACCAACCGCCGAGCAGCCCCGGCCCAGATCCACTGACGGCCGAGCCTCCTCCGGCCAAACCGCCGTCGCACGCAGCTCCTTCCGCTTCCTCCGGTCGGATAAGCCCCTCCACCTCCGCCTTTCGATTTCCATCCGCAGTCGCGCCTACGAACCGCCCGCTCCATCATTCCTCCTCCGCTGCGCCCATCGCCGCCCCTCTCCGCGCACAGCTCTGCCCCTGGCGAACCCGTCGCCGCTCCGCCCTCTCGCTCACTCCCTCAGCCTTTCTCTCTCCCATTCCTATTCAGGTCTCCCCTCCCCCCTTTTTGGTTAAGTGATATTTTAGTTACTGTATATTTTTTGTTTATTTTGTTGTGTTTTATTCATTTGGTTAAAATCACTATTATTATTATTATTATTATTATTATTTATGAAAGCATATAAGTCCTGATATTTCTTTTTATCAATATTATAATATTATTATGATTAATTTATTGTTAGTGTTATATTTAATCAATATATGTATATTATGGTTGTTATTATGACTATATTAACTAATAATATTATATATTGTTAGCATTATTACTTTGTAATTCTTCTAGCAGTATATATATATATATATATATATATATATATATATATATATATATATATATATATATATATATATATATATTTTTTTTTAGCAGTATATATATATATATATATATATATATATATATATATATATATATATATATATATATGAGTAATATTTTAGGGTATTTAAATGTCGTTTTTAACAAAGAAGTATTATATTTTACAAATTGGAGTTTAGGCTAAAAAAAAATATTTTTAGAATTTCTAAGATATTTCCTAAAAACTTATTGTTTTACGTATTTTAAACTATAGAGTGTATTTGACAAAATTAAGTTTTATCCTTAAAATAATTTTCTAGAATATTTATATAATATTTGAATAGTAAAAATATATATATAGTTTCAAATGTAATAAATATTTTCTAGAATATTTATTTATGTATCCAAATTTTCTTTTATTATCCTCATGTCCATGACCAATCCTATTATTTCTATTCCTTGCCAATTCCAAACTACCTTATATCCACCCTAACCAATTTGACCCTTCTGGAACCAATGGGACTGTCCGTGCCACCATCAGAGATCACCTTGTGTAGTTGTTACCCGAAGTCACCGTTCGTGGCACATTGATCATTGCAGCACCCCAGGCGTACTACTAGGCAAGACACCTTGCCATTTGTTGTTTATTTATTTTAGCTCATATTTCATACATTATTCATTATTTTTTCTATGCAAAATAAACTGTGATACATGGCATAACTTGTTAGAACTTACTGTTCAGTTTTATTTCCTGCTATGTATTATTTTTCTTACACATTAAACCTAGATTTAAGGGACTACCTTGTGTGTTGCATTCATAGGCCTTGACACATTTATGCCACGTTATTGTGAGTCTCATATAGGATTCGGACATGCGTGATTGGCTGGCCACCAGTACGTATAAGCCGTGCGTTAGGAAATAACTGCTAATAGAATTGCATGCTAGATGACTTAGCAGTTATGAGTTGGCATTGGGCAGAGAGAACATGATTGGACGTTGACTACCGCCCTATCTATCGTAGACTCGCTCGCTACTGAGGAACGATAGGTAGACTATATGTTATAGACTCGCTCGATACTGAGGAATAGTATATGGTGTTGTGACACGCTACTGAGGTACTGCATTGGTATTTTCTTGACTTGACCGGGTAGTCATGCGACCATGAACTGTTCTTAAAACTGTATTCACCTAGATTTGGTTAGGCATCCTTATCCGTTAGGTATGATTACTCTTGGTTTGGGTACTTGTATCTGACCGTGGCTTGGAACAATAACTTGTCGCAAATTAGTTCATCTCATCTTGTCCTTGTTTGGTTGTAGGTGTGACTTACTACTTCGATGAGAAGGTATTGAACCTTGTTGGGATCCGGATACCATATTGGATTCATAGCATGAAAAGATCCGTCACCGTGAATTAGTTTACCATCTCCTGTCCTTGTTTGGTTGGAGGGATGGTACGCTAGTTCAATAGGTGTGTATTGGACCATGTTATAATTCAATTGACTTATTTATTTGAGCAATATTTATTCAATTTATATGGCATGATATTATGTGTCTTGTTACGTCCCTCTGAGGACCTGGTTATCTCTCCAGGTGTGTGCTCTTGTCTTTCGCAGGTGTTCTAGCTCTAGCCGTGATTATCGTTATTTCTTCTTGGATGATTGCACTTGGATCGTCTTCGCTTCGCTAGCCAAAATTATTCTTTTGTATATCTTGTATTTCTTTTCATAGTTGGTAGTGGATTTGTCTCCGCCCAACTATATGTATCAATGACAATTTATTATCATTATATGACATCTTTTATTCTTATATTTCGTGGATGAGATTAGATTACTCTTGGTTTACTGTATTTTACAGCTTACGTATAATTATTATACGGCTGGCATGTCTACGTTCCTAGTCCTACGTATTTTGGGACTGGAACGTTACATTTTTTATGGTGGCCCATGCAGGTCAAGATAAATTGTTTGGTTACTTTACCGTACCAAGCATGCCTGCAAATAGGATTAGAAGTCTAGGATCTCATCTACATACTTAACCTTTTTCTCGATTCCTTATTCGACCGACTCATCGATTGCATCTTGCTTGATTCCTTCTATCATTATATTTATCTTCCCTTCGTGCTTGCTAGAGGTTGACCCTACTAGTTAGATGTCCCAAACACCCTTAGCTTAATTTTTTAAGTTGGATAGAATATCCCACAACCTGACACACCCTTGGCCATTAAGGGAATACAAATAGTATTACCTGGACCATAGAGATTAGAAGAATTTAACCTATTTGGTCAACCAAGCCTTGGTCAATAAAACCATAGAATGATGGTATAGGAATAAACAATACTTAGATCCTTATGACTCTTAGACTATAAATATTGGTTCTTATTTCATCTACCATCATGCCTATGTTTTACTATCTAGACTAATGATGCTAATATAGCCTAGTTTTTGCAAGCTTATTCCTTTATCGAGCTTGTTCACGACATATGTTATATGGGTCGACCCACTAACATATTGTCTAATCAGAACCGGTGCATGATTATCTGATCAACCGAGTGCACTTTGGTTCGCCTTTTCAATCTACGTGGATGTGATATAGTTAAACTTACCCCTTAGAATCCCATCCACGACTGCCTTGACAATCCCTTTGAAATTATTCGGTCGTCCTTGAACCACGTATTCGTTCTCGATAATATCACCTTTTGAACTCCTTATTGCTTTCGCCTTCACCTATTTTGGAAGGACGAAGGCACTATACTAGAACTTCCTCTAACGTTCCTATAGATTCTGACCATGCCGTATTATTTTTCTATGATCTAGATCGCGATTTCTTACGGCATGATTTTTTTATTGTTCCCCATCGATACCTCTTGTGTCTTCTCACCCCCTACGAATTCTTAATTTCGATGACAAAATTCTTTTAAGTTGGGTAGGATGTAAAACTCCTAAATTTCTACTATTTTTTTATTTATTATTAAATTTGGTACTGATTTAAAATTTTGTATTTTACGTCGCGTAGTCGTATTATACGTCGCGTACGAAATTTTATTTTTTTGAATTTGCTCGACGAGTGCGATTATGTGCGAGCGTACATATTTTTGAAAATTATTTTTTTCTATTTTTATAGCTTCAAAATAATATACATAATAATTATTTTGTTATCGTTCCAAAATTCTCAAGTTGTTATTTTATTTATATAGCCTTTTATTTCTCACAATTATTAATAATAAATAATATTTTTATTGTATACTAGAAAAGCATAATTATGAGAACATTAGTTGTGCATACATATATATTTGTAATTATTTATTAGTTTATTTTAAATAATAATATAATTTTTAAAATTATTAATATTAGTATTTTTGGAAAATATATTTTGAAATTATTGTGGCGATTTAAATCTTGATTTGAATTTATGGATTTATTTATATAGTTAAATATTTGAAATTTGATTTATCCCATTCGATTTTAAACTAAAAAATTAATTAGATTTAAATTGGATTTGTATTGGATTTGGATTTAATTTATTTTAAATTTTTTAATAGCGAATTATTTAAAAGGGGATTTAAATCTTTTCCTAATCCTATTCAATTGGGAATTCCCACATCCTATAAATAGGCAGGTACTCATCCATATATTTCTCCACATTATTCTCCATCCACCACAAACAAATATACGTGTATCGTGTCCGTGTCCATGCCATTCCATTATCTTCCCTATTTTCTATTACAATAACATGTTTCCTCTCCTGCGTCCGACAACCCCGGACAAGTCCCCCAAAATATGTGTCTCGCATGACAAGTCCCAAATCCCTAATTCTAATCCCTAATCCTAATTGTTGGAGCCACGACCTAACACCCTGCCTCCTCTCCAAGCCATATCACCACCGAACCAGACCCACCAAAATCAGCCGAGTCGACCACCGTCCACCTCAACTCCACTGCACACCGTTACTCTCCAGCGACCAAACCAACCCCCAGCCGCCCTCGTAGATTTCCTCTCGACCACATGACCCACCATCCGCCGTGGCTCATCCCGACCACCGCCAACCCAGTACACCACAACCCCGGCCATCCCCAGCCGACTCCTCTGTTACAACCCAACGTCCAAACCACCACCATCGCCCCTTCGAAATCCCTCCGGAGGCCGAGCGCCACCGTCGACAAGCCCAAAACCCCCTAATCCGTCGTCCAGAGAAAAAATATAGGAAAAACCTAACCTGAGCTTCCGCCACCACCAACAGCCGAGCAGCCCCAGCCCAGATCCACTGACGGCCGAGCCTTCTCCGGCCAAACCGCCGTCGCACGCAGCTCCTTCCGCTTCCTCCGGCCGGATAAGCTCCTCCACCTCCGTCTCTCGATTTCCATCCGCAGCCGTGCCTACGAACCACCCGCTCCATCCTTCCTCCTCCGCTGCGCCCATCGTCGCCCCTCTCCGCGCACAGCTCCGCCCCCGGCGAACCCGTCGCCGCTTCGTCCTCTCGCTCACTCCCTCAGCCTTTCTCTCTCCCCTTTCTATTCAGGTCTCCGCCCTTTTTTGGTTAAGTAATATTTTAGTTACTGTATATTTTTTTTGTTTATTTTGTTGTGTTTCATTCATTTGGTTAAAATTACTATTATTATTATTAGAATTATTATTTAGAAAAGCATATAAGTCCTGATATTTCTTTTATCATTATTATAATATTATTATGATTAATTTATTGTTAGTGTTATATTTTGTCACGACCCGCACCCACTGTGAGGGTACGAGAACGTAACAACGCCCAGCCTACGCCGCAGTGTCGGCGGTAGAACGCTGTCCTAGGTCAATCATCTAACAATATAAAGGTACCTGTACAGTATATACACTCCGAATGGAGGTGACATAACAATATACAGTCTCAATCACATCTAAGGCAGAATGATGAAAAATAAAAGATAGATAGATACTGGAATAAAAGATCCACAGGATACAATCAGAGAGAAAGAGTCTAAGTGTCTACTGCCAAACAAACTGAACATCCAACTCAATACAAGTCTCTAATACTGAAAATAAAAGAATATATACAATCAGATCTCAGAAGACAGAAATAGTAAAACCTAGACTAGGGAGCCTCAGTCTCTAAGCTAGTGGATCAGGCTGGAAATCTGGGTCACACATGTCATCTACAGCTGTCCCATAGTAGGTGTCTATGCAGGCCTCCTCCTCATCCTCTTTAATATTTTTAACAGGTCCAGTCAGGACGGGAGCGAGCACAAAACATCTCACGCAGTTCATATCGAGTTAGGAAATATAAAGCATGCAATAGAGTAAAGTACATGAAACGCTGAAAGAAGAAGATATAGAAAAACAGTAGAGATTTGATAACAGGAAATATCTAAATATGATAAGTAAGAACTGTAAGGAACATGTGATTTTAGAGTACAATCTGGTTATGTAAACGGGCTAGGAAAATACAATGGTAACTCCATTGTACGTGGGTGTACAATAGACATATACAATAGTTATATAATGTTGTACAATAGGATTTGAGTACATAACCAATTCTACTCCCCCTCCCCAATCAATACACAAGGATCTACTCCAGTTACGTTATCTTATACAATAGTGTACAATGTTATACAATGGATGTACAATGTTATACAATAGTGTACAATGGTCTATCCCTGGGGCTCATGTGATAATGAGAGTACAATATGCACAATGAGTATACAAGGATATGGGTATTCAATAAATACAATATGGAAGTGAAACGCACGTCACAATATGTATTTAGTGAATACAAGGAGATAACATCTCAAAAGAAGATCTATATAGTACCAATCCGTGATAACAGTCGTGTCAGCATCAAGTACAGTAATCTAGAGCAAGAATGTAAATCCATACAAGTATGAAACGGTCAGAGAATGTACTCGCCTGATAGCCTGAGTGTCTGAAGAGAATATACTGTCCGAGGAGTGGTGTCTGTCTCCTATAGAACATTACAAGTCACAACAAGTCCAGAATAGTGTAATGTAGTCCTACTATGCATTTTACATGATTCTAGGTCAATCTAGACCAAAGTCAACTCTTGGTCAACTTTGGTCAACCCTAGAAGTCAAACTAGGTCAACCAAGTCTAGTTGAGTCTAAACTAGGCTATTCCAATCTATACCAGCTAGCACCATTCCTATCAAGGCTAAGCAAGCCTATATTAGTTATATCACAAGTAGCTTAGCTAATTTCTAGAACCCTTAGTAAGTCACAACCCCACTATTACACCCATATATTAACATCACATAATATAGTACACAATCTAGGCTAAATGTAAACCTACAACACTAGCTACAAGGAAATATATATATAGATATATATACACTCACACAATTTATACACATAGACATTGTATATGCCTAAACAATCATGGCCTACATGTAAAGCTTAGAAATTAGAGAAAGAGAGAGAGAGCTAGTGTGTGACACATGAAATGTGGGTGGACAGGAAGTAACAGGGAGGGGTGTGCTTGTGTGTATAATGTGTCAAAGTGCAGGAATGAAGGGTTGTGTAATAGGACAGGTGTTAACTTGTTGTGTGTGTGTGAATATTGTCTAATATGTGTGCAGGAATGATAGTGAACAAGTGAGCAGTGTCATATGTATATGCAGTGATTTCCCAAACAGTGAAGAGAGGAAGAGAATGTGTATACAAGTGTCTACAAGGATTCATATGTGCAGGAAATAAATGTAACAGTGAAAAACATAAGACAGTGTGTGTAAGCATGAGTGAGTGATAATGCAAAATGGGAAGAGCATTAATTCAGTTCACAGTTCAACAATTAGAAATCTGGAAACAGGGACTGCATATCCCATTCTCAGGTTTTGCAAAACTGGAAACTTAAACTCAGGTTTAACATCTCAAGACAAATGTGAAACTTCACCTTAAACTCAGGTTTAATTCATATATGAAATAAAAACAACAGTTGACTCTCAACTGAATTCTCAGGTTTTGCAAAACTGGAAGCTTAAACTCTGGTTTAACATCTCATTAAAAACTCAGTTTTCAAATACTACATGCATTCTCAGTTAACAGTCCTTTGATCAGTTCCTTCTAGGTTGTATACCCCATTAGAAATCACTCATTGCTCATAATAAAACTCTGAAATCAGTTCACAGTATCACCAAATTCCAGTTTTTAGTCCTAGGCTTTAATTCTTAGTTTTTGAACCCAAATTACAACCAAACAATCCCGAATTCATATCATAGTTAGATAACATATAGGAGCATAGTATTTGGGACTTAAAACCAAACATTAACAGCATTAACTAGGTAAGAATGACTGCCAAAATTCCCAATTCAAAATCTGGAAAATAACAGGTTATAACTCATGTATCAGTCTCTATGGGGAAAAGCTGAGATTCGACCCTAAAACCATCACAAAACCACAAGTAATCATGTACACCATCCCTTAACATGTAGGTGAATCTATTCTTACAATTAATAGCATCTATCAGTATAAAAACAATTTGAAATCAGGAAGGTAAATGTTTCAGAAATATCATTCAGAAAAGTATTAGAGAAAATAAAGAGAATGATAGGGAATATGAAATTTCGATCTCAAAACACATCAATACGACAACCCAATGGTTGGTAATTAAAATATACATAATATACGTGTCAAACAATATAATGGTGTCTACCCAAGTGGACACAATGTGTCCAAACTGATACCAAACACGAAACAGTGCACACAGGCACTGTTTCAGTGTACTGCATCGTGCACGTGTTCACTGTGTTCGTGGACACGACACGACACGAACTAAGACACGTGCTCGTGCACACGTGTACGCCCACACTAGGTCTACACACTCATGTCAACATGAGGTGTCCACGTGAGGCGTGTCGCGTGTACGAGACACGTATCAGACGCGTGTTCTGTGCGCCTCAGTCTCAGTGTACGACCCGTGCAGCCTCGTTTTCATGTCCGACACGAAACGAGGTGTCGTGAGACTTTGGGGGAGTGTGCACAGACACTGCCCCCGTGTCTATGCCAATTTTGGCGTGTCCACGTGCTGTGTGCAGGGTACACGAGACACGTGGTAGCAGGGAAGCCAACTGCGCTCGCGCGCGTGCGTGCACCCGTGTGTACTTGTGTCCTCCGTGTCCCGACATGACACGAAAACTCAAAAAGGACTCTGGAAATCCATAAGCAATCATAAAACTTATTTTTCTATTCAAAAACTTTTCAGAAAAATAATGGAAATGCCCTCAGTGGCATTTCGACAAACACCTATGTCCTACCCCTGATACGTGTCCAAATGGACACGAAACTCTTGAAACCCGACACGACACCAATACAGACACTTAGGGGACCCCTGGGGCTTCCTAACCATGAAGAGAAATCGAAAATCCATGGAAAAATGAGAAGGTTACCTATACTTGAACTTTCAAGAAAACCCCCTTCTCAAGAGCTCTTCTCCTTGATGTCCCAATCCAGCAAATCCACAACAAACTGAAATGAAACTTCAATAACAGCAAGAATAGGTGTATTAATACCTAATGGAAGAGATTTGAATGGAAAAGGAAATGGAATGGAGTTCTAGGGATTAAAAGAAATAGAAACAAACCTTTCCTCAAACTTGAGCCTTCCTAAGAAAGAGGCAACCCTAAATTTTGGGAGGGATTATATAGGGTTTTGTTCCCAATGATGATATGGTGGCTGGCCACTTAGTCTAGGGCTTAGGTTTGGGCACTTGGCTAATGGGCTTTGGGCTTAGTCATAAAATAAATGACTTAAAAATCACAAGTCATGACTTGTGGTCAAATCTTTCCATTCAAAACTCAATATTCTTAATTGTTTTCACTAACTAGAGTATGGTTGACCTAACTTAACCTAGGTCTCATAACTAGTCAAGTCCAACTCAACTAGGGTTAGGTCACAAAGTCAAAGCTAGTCAAAGTCAACCTAGTCAACCCTCATTCAAACAATTCCAAAATAAATTCTAAAAATTCCCAAAAATTCAAATAAATCCTAAAATGACCAAAATATCCTCTAGGCTAACATGTACTAATCAAACATCGTAATCACATGACTAGGCTCTAGGTCAACAGTCTCTAAGGCTACACTAGTCAATGCACCAAAATCATAAGTCATGATTTAAATAGTTTAAAAATGATTAAAAAATACCAAAAATCATATTATTAAATAAATATCATAATTAAATAAATTAAAATACAAAATTTCAAAATTACCCTCATTTTAGAAAACTGGGTGTTACAAGTCTACCCACCTTAGAAAAATTTCGTCCTCGAAATTAAAATGGTAGTAGTCCTTCTAGGTCAAACACCCCACAATCAGAGTCTCAAACAAACCGTCAGATAATCATATGCGTCTGTCCAAAACCATGATACTCAGAATCTCTGTCATGCCAGTGAGCAAGTCTACGATAATCACAGAGTCCTCAACTTTGGTACATACCTCTAGAACTATGGTATTTAAAATTTTCGCATTGCCGCGCGCTTGGCAGCGAAAACCTTAAATTCCCACACCCGAGAAATACGTCCATAGTCCGACTATATGTCCTCACTATGCCTGCAAGCATGACCCTAGAGGATTCTAGAATCTCATAATCGAGGCGACCTAGCCCATACGACTTATCTCAGAAGAAAATTAAATCATACTGAAACACCAGATCAACTTATCAACAATGAAGAAACAGATAGGAATAGATGGAACTGAATTTCAAGATAGGAATTTCAGAATTGAATCAAAAGAACGGAACCTGCAACTAGATCTCCAACGGCCTGAGCATCCTCGGCTGACATGGCGAAAGCTCGCCCTGGCTGGCCTTCCCTGGCCTGCTGCTGATGTTGAACAAACCTTTGCTGCTGAGTCTGCAATGGTGGTCCCCTCTGCTGCCCTGCCGGAGCTCTAGCACCTGGTATTATCTGTAGTGTCGGGTTCTTGGGACACTCTCTATACTGGTGCTCCACTGATCCGCAAAGTAAACACATACCCAGCCTCTTCCTGCAGTCGTCCCACCCATGGCCTTGCTTCTTGCAGAAGTTGCACACAGTGTTCTGCTGCTGCCTGGGTGCCTGTTGATACTGCACCTGTCTCTGTCCCTGATACTGAACAGGCCTCTGCTGCTGCTGCTGGAAATAGGCCATCGGCTGCTGATACTGCTGCTGAAACTCATGCTGAACGTGCGGCCTCTTGGCCGGTCCTCCGCTGCTGCTGCCCCCAACTGGGTCTCGCCCCCTCTTGAGCCTAAGCTCAAGATCATCCTCCGCCAATAAGGCTCCCGTCAAAATCTTCTCAAAAGTAGCATCTCTGTTCCCCTTGGTCAGGGACTTGACCTCCTTGACCAGACCCTTCTGAAACCTCTGGGCCTTCGCCGTCTCGCTCAACCCCTCAACAAACCTGCCAAGACGACCAAACTCTCCCGCATACTCCTCTACTGAGAGGCTCCCCTGGACCAAGCTCTCAAACTACGTCTCCAAGGCTCTGACTGCTGAATCTGGAAAGAACTTCTTCTTGAAGAAGCCCCTGAACTGCTCCCAAGTCTGCCCTGGTACCCCTACCTTGGGGTCCGACTGATACCAGGTGCGAGCAAGATCTCGCATCCGGCTAGCTGCTGCCTCGATCTGAAGGTCTGCTGGAATCCTGGCCAAGCGAAAGATCTCCTCCATATGCTCGATCCACTCATCGGCATACAGGATCCCCTCTATCCCCAAAAAGTCTCTGGGGCTCATCTTCTGAAACTGCTCGATCCCCGGTGTCTTCGGTTGCTGAACCACTGGTCGAGCTGCGGCTGTCGTGACGACCAACTCCATGCCTCTGTCCTACCGAACCTGCTATCGGTCCATGAACTGCTGGAAATACACGAACATCTGAGCTGCATCTACATGTCCTGGAGGCCGTGGCGGCTGGAAAGGATCCTCTGGAATGACTGGGTCCTGCCTCCGAACTGGTGAAGGCATACCCTCAGCTACTGCTGCTGCTGAAGTCCCAATATGAGCAGAGGTGGCAGAAGCTGTAGCCTCCCGACCTGCTGAACTGGCTGAGAGGTAGCAGTCCCCTCTACAGTATCTCCATGAATGGCACGCTGTAATCGCGTCTCCACCATCCTGAAGACGGATTAAATAAACAATTGCTGAGAATGAGTCGAAATAGCAAAGGAGGACAGTTATATTCAAGGAGAACAATATCAGCAAGAACTGAGATGGTATGAATTTGATATAAGTTTTTCCTAGTGTGATTGAGTACCTTTAAAAATATCCTAATCCTACTGCACGCTGTAGTGATACTCTAGTTCGAATACCACTACATAAACTCGACCTGCATGGGCCACCACTAAAAACGTGTTACGACCCGCACCCACTCTGAGGGTACGAGAACGTAACAACGCCTAGCCTACGCCGCAGTGTCGGCGGTAGAACGCTGTCCTAGGTCAATCATCTAACAATATAAAGGTACCTGTACAGTATATACACTCCGAATAGAGGTGACATAACAATATACAGTCTCAATCACATCTAAGGCAGAATGATGAAAAATAAAAGATAGATAGATACTGGAATAAAAGATCCACAGGATACAATCAGAAAGAAAGAGTCTAAGTGTCTACTGCCAAACAAACTGAACATCCAACTCAATACAAGTCTCTAATACTGAAAATGAAAGAATATATACAATCAGATCTCAGAAGACAGAAATGGTAAAACCTAGACTAGGGAGCCACATTCTCTAAGCTAGTAGATCAGGCTGGAAATCTGGGTCACACATGTCATCTACAGCTGTCCCATAGTAGGTGTCTATGCAGGCCTCCTCCTCATCCTCTGTAATATTTTCAACAGGTCCAGTCAGGACGGGAGCGAGCACAAAACATCTTACGCAGTTCATATTGAGTTTGGAAATATAAAGCATACAATAGAGTAAAGTACATAAAACGCTGAAAGAAGAAGATATAGAAAAACAGTAGAGATTTGATAACAGGAAATATCTAAATATGATAAGTAAGAATTGTAAGGAACATGTGATTTTAGAGTACAATCTGGTTATGTAAACGGGCTAGGAAAATGCAATGGTAACTCCATTGTACGTGGGTGTACAATAGACATATACAATAGTTATACAATGTTGTACAATAGGATTTGAGTACATAACCAATTCTACTCCCCCTCCCCAATCAATACACAAGGATCTACTTCAGTTACGTTATCTTATACAATAGTATACAATGTTATACAATGGATGTACAATGTTATACAAAAGTGTACAATGGTCTATCCCTGGGGCTCATGTGATAATGAGAGTACAATATGCACAATGAGTATACAAGGATATGGGTATTCAATAAATACAATATGGAAGTGAAATGCACGTCACAATATGTATTTAGTGAATACAAGGAGATAATATCTCAAAAGAAGATCCATATAGTACCAATCCGTGATAACAGTCGTGTCAGCATCAAGTACAGTAATCTAGAGCAAGAATATAAATCCATACAAGTATGAAAAGGTCAGAGAATGTACTCGCCTGATAGCCTGAGTGTCTGAAGAGAATATACTGTCCGAGGAGTGGTGTCTGTCTCCTATAGAACAGTACAAGTCACAACAAGTCCAGAATAGTGTAATGTAGTCCTACTATGAATTTTACATGATTCTAGGTCAATCTAGACCAAAGTCAACTCTTGGTCAACTTTGGTCAACCCTAGAAGTCAAACTACGTCAACCAAGTCTAGTTGAGTCTAAACTAGGCTATTCCAATCTATACCAGCTAGCACCATTCCTATCAAGGCTAAGCAAGCCTATATTAGTTATATCACAAGTAGCTTAGCTAATTTCTAGAACCCTTAGCAAGTCACAACCCCACTATTACACCCATATATTAACATCACACAATATAGTACACAACCTAGGCTAAATGTAAACCTATAACACTAGCTACAAGGAAATATATGTAGATATATATACACTCACACAATTTATACACATAGACATTGTATATGCCTAAACAATCATGGCCTACATGTAAAGCATAGAAATTAGAGAAAGAGAGAGAGCTAGTGTGTGACACATAAAATATGGGTGGACAGGAAGTAACAGGGAGGGGTGTGCTTGTGTGTATAATATGTCAAAGTACAGGAATGAAGGGTTGTATAATAGGACAGGTGTTAACTTGTTGTGTGTGTGTGAATATTGTCTAATATGTATGCAGGAATGATAGTGAACAAGTGAGTAGTGTCACATGTATATGCAGTGATTTTCTAAACAGTGAAGAGAGGAAGAGAATGTGTATACAAGTGTCTACAAGGATTCATATGTGCAGGAAATAAATGTAACAGTGAAAAACATAAGACAGTGTGTGTAAGCATGAGTGAGTGATAATGCAAAATGGGAAGAGCATTAATTCAGTTCACAGTTCAACAATTAGAAAACTGGAAACAGGGACTGCATATCCTATTCTCAGGTTTTGCAAAACTGGAAACTTAAACTCAGGTTTAACATCTCAAGACAAATGTGAAACTTCACCTTAAACTCAGGTTTAATTCATATATGAAATAAAAACAACAGTTGACTCTCAACTGAATTCTCAGGTTTTGCAAAACTGGAAGCTTAAACTCTGGTTTAACATCTCATTAAAAACTCAGTTTTCAAACACTACATGCATTCTCAGTTAACAGTCCTTAGATCAGTTCCTTCTAGGTTGTATACCCCATTAGAAATCACTCATTGCTCATAATAAAACTCTGAAATCAGTTCACAGTATCACCAAATTCCAGTTTTTAGTCCTAGGCTTTAATTCTTAGTTTTTGAACCCAAATTACAACCAAACAATCTCGAATTCATATCATAGTTAGATAACATATAGGAGCATAATATTTGGGACTTAAAACCAAACATTAACGGTGTAGTGCCCCGTCCCTACATCGTGCCCCGTTGTCCGTCTACGGGGTGCGCGAGAAAGGAACACTGTCGCTATCGACTCGGTCGGGACCGATAGGTCGGGATCAATCGAATCGATCGAACGGAAACGGTTGAATTAAGATCCATTCCACGTTATGGAATGGCTTCTTCGGAACCAAGTCCCACATTCAGCGGGTAGCGCCTCGAGGATTGACTCTGCGGCTGAGTCGGGAGAGACCTCCCGTTGCTCTGCTTTTCACGCCGCTTGCGTTGGTTTTGGCTTTGGTTTTCTAAATGCGTTTTCGTGAATGTTTTCGATGGTTTTCATGGTTTACATTTCGAGCTCGCATTTCCTATCGAACTCTTGCATAATACAGTGTTCTAATCAGTTGCTTGTGCGATTTCAGGTGATCGCGTAGGCGACGTCTAGCGCAGCCAACAAGTCCCTCGCCTCAAGCAAAAACTCAAGGTGAGTGGCTGACCCCCTTCGTCTCGACCCTCTATTTCAAATGAGAACTCGGGTAATGTTACAAAAATTGAATGATTCGCTTGCAGAATACTAGTCTTGTATGTTAGAAGGGAAAAAGAAATGTGTTGTGTTGAAAAAAGATATAATTAATTCATGCCTGCAAAACGACCAAGTAAATCAATCGAACACATAACAAGCCCCAACGGTATCCTAAAAATACACCATGTTAACCTATCATGGACTTGGACAACTTGTCGACAAGGGTAATGGTTTCTTTGAGCGGCGACCCGGGGCCACGGGACCGACTCGGCCTAGGAAGAAACTGGTTTTAGCCGAGCTGGGTAATAGGCAATCGGTAAGACGGGGGCTTGCATCGGGGCTCGCTACTTGCGTTGTAAGGGTCCCGTATTACCAGGCTATGTCCAAGATGGCTGGTTAGGCCAATTGACCTCCATATCAAACACTTGATATAAATTGTTATAAACTAACATGGTAAGTTTTATGTCGCACGGCACGCTCCGCCGGAAGAAACCTTGGTGTAACCTAATGCTTCTTATGAAAACATCTAGGATGGTTAGAAAGACCACTGAATGAGCAAGTTGTATGATTTTATCAAATTCTTGAACTAAATGAGAGCCTGGAAATTAATTAGCCACTCGCCAGTACATGTTGATTGTACTGATCCTCGCTCTCTATACAGGTGCGACAGATCTGGAAGGGCGTGCTACGTAAAGGAAGGCAACGCTCGTGTTTTGAAGCTTCGTCCGTGCATTGAAGCTTGGATCAACCCTTTTGAAGACTCCGCTGTTGAAGCATCGAAGACAGATGGAGCGCCTTTCCACCATCCCAGGTGGTTTGTAATTTTGGTTGTAAAGTCAAGGGATGAATGTATGGAATGGCTATCTCGTCGACATTCATTTTGTAATGGAGTCAGTTTGTAAAAAAGCCCGCGCGGCGCCTTTGTATCGAGTCTGTAAAATGATGTTTCATTATCAATAAAGCTTATGTTTCTTTCTCTATAATGTGTGTTCAATTTACTCTGCGCATTCTGCTGTTGCTGTGTTTCGGATAACAATTATGACTATGCCTTGTGCAAGCGCAACTTAGGCTTGCACGGCATCACGCCCGGGGGACGACTATCGATTCTACGGAATCAGGGCGTGACATAATGGTATCAGAGTACGGTTTTACGTCCTTGGCCTCTAGTGTCGAGTTTTCTGTCTCAATCGTTGGTCTCGTGTCGATGAGATACGTCGTTCCATACAAGGGAGTCCGTAATAAGTTTGGTTACTAATGCATTTTTACCTTCAAAATCCCAGAAGGTACGACGGTGAATGTGGTGAACGAAGAAAGTGCTTCGAGCGGCTCGAGTAGCTCGAGGCCCGGACCCTCAAACGATGCCATGGGACGGATGTTGCGCATGCTGGAAGCGCAACAACAACAAGCTCTGGAGAATCAACGCCTGAATGAGCAACATCGACGGGAGACGGAGGCACATCGACGGGAGGTAGAGGCACGCCAGACCCAGTTCGAGGCCCGATTTGATGCACAATTCAAGTTGCAGCAGAAGCAGCTTGATACTCTTCAGCAGATTTTACAGACGGTAGTGGCCAACAACAACAACTCTACGACAACTCCTGCCGTGACCGAGCCTGCGGCCAGACAAAGTGATGTCGATCCGGAGGCACCGAGCCTACATATGCAACACCGAGAAGTTCTAACTTCGTGTCGAAATTCACAAAAAGTTGCCGTACTTCCTTCTACGGCACAGAAGATCCCTCCTTGGCGATCGACTGGTTAGAGGAACTGGAAGACAAGTTCGAGCTGCTAGACGTCGAAGAGTCCAAGAAAGTCGTATGCGCTCAACTTCTACTTCGGTCGAACGCGCACGACTGGTGGGCCGTGCAAAAGCGAGCGATCAGACGCGACGACGAGACAGCAGCAATTTCTTGGGCCACCTTCCGCGAGGCGTTCGAGATCGAGTACCTCCCCGAAGCCGTTCGACAAGAGAAGGAGAATGAATTTATGCAGCTAAGGCAAGGGAATATGACGGTGCGGCAGTATGCAGCAGAGTTCAACAAGTTAGCCAAGTTTGCTGGACAATACCTGCCTTCCATAGCGAGTCGTGCACGACGGTTCGAAGTGGGCCTACGGCCATCTATTTCTGCTCATGTGTCCGTTCCAAAATACCCAACGATGGGGGAGTCTCTCAACCACGCCCTCTGCCTTGAAAGCCAATACCCTCCAGGTGCTGCCGGTGCTGTGCATACCTACAATCACAAACGCTCTAGCCACGCGGAAGAAAACAACGTGACCAAGCGTCCGAACAACGGGCCCCAAGGCGGATATCAAGGGCGTAATCCACGGTACTGCAACCGATGTCACCGAGTCGGTCACACGATCGACTACTGCCGGATACCAGAGGATGGATGCTGGAACTGTGGCAAGAGGGGCCACAAACGTGATGAGTGTCCAACCAGAAGGCCGAACCCAACGGCGCCCCAACAGCACCGTCCAGGGAATCAAGTTCCAGCGCCTCGAGCCCATCAGCCCGTACCGCTAAATGGCCAAGACCGTCGCCCCAATGCCCAGGGCCGCGTCTATGCCATGACTCGAGATGAAGTGCTTGATCAGACACGGTCGTGACAGGTATACTTAGTTTTAATAATGTGCCTGCTTGCGTACTATTTGATTCAGGTGCTTCGCATAGTTTTATAGCGGCGGACTTTGTCGCCGAGCACAAATTTCCATTAGTATCATTAGACCTTGACCTTAGCGTGAGCACACCTTCGGGCACACCTATACTCACTAATTCAGCCTGCACCGACGGGATTATCTGTATCGGCGGTCAAAAGATTGGTCTGGACGTGATGGTCCTAGACATGAATGACTTCGATATCATTCTAGGAATGGATTGGCTCGGGCCGTGCAACGCAACCATAGACTGTGCCAGGAAGACGGTCACTTTCCGCATACCAGGAGTGCCTGAATTCTGCTTTTCGTGTGGTGAGGCGTCGTCGACCTGCATGTTGATCTCGGCAATCTCTGCTCGGAGGATGCTGCATTCTGGGTGCGAAGGCTACTTGGCGTCCGTCCGAGACATGCGACAGGATGGTGCAAACGTAGGTCAGACCGACGTTGTGGCAGAATTCCCCGATGTGTTTCCGGACGAGCTACCCGGCATGCCCCCCGACCGAGAGATCGAGTTCAGCATCGATACATTTCCCGATACTCGACCGATTTCTAAGGCCCCGTACAGAATGGCTCCCGCCGAGCTGAAGGAACTCAAGGTCCAGCTACAAGAGTTACTCGATAAAGGGTTTATTCGGCCTAGTGTTTCACCGTGGGGAGCGCCCGTATTGTTCGTAAAGAAGAAGGATGGGTCCCTGCGTCTGTGCGTCGATTACCGGGAGCTGAACAAAGCCACCATCCGGAACAAGTACCCATTGCCCCGCATAGACGACTTATTCGATCAACTGCAAGGCGCCTCGGTATTTTCGAAGATTGATCTCCGCTCAGGTTATCATCAACTCAAGATCAAGTCAGACGACGTGCAAAAGTCTGACTTTCGCACTCGTTACGGCCACTACGAGTTCCTGGTGATGCCATTCGGCCTGACGAACGCCCCTGCCGCCTTCATGGATCTGATGAATCGGGTATTTCGACCCTTCCTTGATAAATTTGTCGTTGTCTTTATTGACGATATTCTGGTCTACTCGAAAGACAGGGCACAGCATGCAGAACATCTGCGGACCGTGCTCCAGACACTTCAAGAAAATCAGCTATATGCAAAGCAGAGTAAGTGCGAATTTTGGCTCAGCAGCGTATCCTTTCTGGGTCACATCATTTCGTCCGAAGGTATTGCAGTCGATCCGAAGAAGGTGGAAGCCGTTGCTGATTGGAGGCGGCCTGCGTCTGCTAGTGAGATTCGAAGCTTTCTTGGTTTGGCGGGATACTATCGACGCTTCGTGAAAGACTTCGTGAAGATTGCATCGCCATTGACTCGCCTCACTCAAAAGGGAGTCGCGTATGAGTGGTCGGATGACTGTGAAGCTTCATTCTAGGAGCTAAAACGGCGATTGATTTCGGCACCTATACTCGCGCTTTCGGATGGGCCAGAGGGTTTCCAGATATTCAGCGATGCTTCAGGCCAGGGCTTGGGATGTGTGCTCATGCAGCGGAACAAGGTGATATCCTTCGCCTCGAGACAATTGAAGCCGCACGAGAAGAACTATCCTACGCACGACTTGGAGTTAGCGGCAATTGTGTTCGCGTTGAAATTGTGGCGTCACTATCTATATGGTGTGGCGTGCGCGATCTATACCGACCACAAGAGCCTCAAGTATCTCTTCACTCAGAAGGAATTGAACTTACGACAGCGGTGCTGGCTCGAACTGATAAAAGACTATGACTTGACGATCGACTATACTCCGGGCAAGGGAAATGTTGTGGCGGACGCTCCGAGTCGGAAATATCTTGCCTCGCTCTCTATCGACCGCAGACTACTACAAGATTTAGAAGAAATGGGCATCGATCTCCGGGTTCGATTCAGGGATATACGGTTGGCGCAGCTGCAGTTAGAGCCGAGTTTGCTGGAAAAGATCAAGACCGCTCAGAAGGATGATCCGTACCTGAAGAAAATACGCGAGCAAATTTCAACAGGTAGTGCGACCGACTTTACGGAAGACAAGACCGGCGTGCTGAGAATGAATGGCCGACTATGCGTTTCGGATGATAAAGAACTACGAAGGGAGATAATGTCGGAGGCCCATTATACGAAATATACATTGCATCCAGGCAGTACCAAGATGTATAAGGACCTCCGCACGACCTTCTGGGGGCACGGGATGAAGAGAGATGTGGCGCTCTTCGTGTCGCAATGCATGGCCTGTCAGCAGGTGAAAGCTGAACATCAACGACCGGGCGGGGAGATGCAGAACCTTGCCATTCCAGAGTGGAAATGGGATCATGTCACGATGGACTTTATTGTTGGCCTGCCGAAGACACCACGGGGGAACGACGCTATCTGGGTCATCGTCGATCGACTAACCAAGTCAGCGCACTTCATTGCCATCAAAGTTACTTGGAGCGTTGATCGCCTGGCACAGATTTATCTTGACGAGATAGTACGGCTGCACGGAGTTCCAGTATCCATCATCTCTGATCGGGATTCACGGTTCATGCCGCGATTCTGGAGTAGCCTTCTGTCGGCGCTGGGTACCAAGTTGCAGTTCAGCTCAGCTTACCATCCTCAGACCGACGGCCAAACGGAGCGCGTTAATCAGATTCTCGAAGACATGCTACGGCTCTGCGCAATTGACTTCAAATCAAGCTGGGACGTCCACCTACCGTTGGCAGAATTTGCATACAACAATAGCTATCAGTCCAGCATCCAAATGGCACCGTATGAAGCTTTGTACGGCCGGAAGTGCAGATCGCCCATTTGCTGGGATGAAGTCGGAGAACGGCAGATACTCGGCCCGGAGCTGGTGGAACAGACTGTGGAGAAGGTCAAGCTCATTCGGGAAAGACTGAAGATTGCACAGAGTCGGCAAAAGAGCTACGCCGATACCCATCGAAGACCGCTTGAGTTCCAAGTGGGCGATCATGTGTTCCTGAAGGTGTCGCCTATGCGAGGAGTTACTCGGTTCGGCGCGAAGGGGAAGCTGAGTCCGAGATTCGTTGGGCCGTTTGAAATACTCGAGCGGGTCGCCCCAGTGGCCTATAAAATTACCCTACCGCCGGTGCTCGAAGGTGTGCACAACGTCTTCCACGTCTCCCAGCTGCGGAAGTACGTGCACGACCCTAGCCACGTGGTGGATTTTTGCCAGCTGGAGCTAAAGTCCGACTTATCCTACGTCGAAGTGCCAGTTCAAATCTTAGAACGCAAGGATAAGCTGCTGCGGAATCGGACGATCCCTCTCGTTCGCGTACTTTGGAGGAACCATGCGGCAGAAGAGTCAACATGGGAACTCGAGTCTGAGATGAAGGAAAAGTTTCCTTCATTGTTTTCATAGAGGTAGGTTCTGTTCATAAGTTTCGAGGACGAAACTTTTTCTTAGTTGGTTATGGTGTAGTGCCCCGTCCCTACATCGTGCCCCGTTGTCCGTCCACGAGGTGCACGAGAAAGGAACACTGTCGCTATCGACTCGGTCGGGACCGATAGGTCGGGATCAATCGAATCGATCGAACGGGAACGGTTGAATTAAGATCCATTCCACGTTATGGAATGGCTTCTTCGGAACCAAGTCCCACATTCAGCGGGTAGCGCCTCGAGGATTGACTCTGCGGCTGAGTCGGGAGAGACCTCCCGTTGCTCTGCTTTTCACGCCGCTTGCGTTGGTTTTGGCTTTGGTTTTCTGAATGCGTTTTCGTGAATGTTTTTGATGGTTTTCATGGTTTACATTTCGAGCTCGCATTTCCTATCGAACTCTTGCATAATACAGTGTTCTAATCAGTTGCTTGTGCGATTTCAGGTGATCGCGTAGGCGACGTCTAGCGCAGCCAACAAGTCCCTCGCCTCAAGCAAAAACTCAAGGTGAGTGGCTGACCCCCTTCGTCTCGACCCTCTATTTCAAATGAGAACTCGGGTAATGTTACAAAAATTGAATGATTCGCTTGCAGAATACTAGTCTTGTATGTTAGAAGGGAAAAAGAAATGTGTTGTGTTGAAAAGAGATATAATTAATTCATGCCTGTAAAACGACCAAGTAAATGAATCGAACACATAACAAGCCCCAACGGTATCCTAAAAATACACCATGTTAACCTATCATGGACTTGGACAACTTGTCGACAAGGGTAATGGTTTCTTCGAGCGGCGACCCTGGGCCACGGGACCGACTCGGCCTAGGAAGAAACTGGTTTTAGCCGAGCTGGGTAATAGGCAATCGGTAAGACGGGGGCTTGCATCGGGGCTCGCTACTTGCGTTGTAAGGGTCCCGTATTACCAGGCTATGTCCAAGATGGCTGGTTAGGCCAATTGACCTCCATATCAAACACTTGATATAAATTGTTATAAACTAACATGGTAAGTTTTATGTCGCACGGCGCGCTCCGCCGAAAGAAACCTTGGTGTAACCTAATGCTTCTTATGAAAACATCTAGGATGGTTAGAAAGACCACTGAATGAGCAAGTTGTATGATTTTATCAAATTCTTGAACCAAATGAGAGCCTGGAAATTAATTAGCCACTCGCCAGTACATGTTGATTGTACTGATCCTCGCTCTCTATACAGGTGCGACAGATCTGGAAGGGCGTGCTACGTAAAGGGAGGCAACGCTCGTGTTTTGAAGCTTCGTCCGTGCATTGAAGCTTGGATCAACCCTTTTGAAGACTCCGCTGTTGAAGCATCGAAGACAGATGGAGCGCCTTCCCACCATCCCAGGTGGTTTGTAATTTTGGTTGTAAAGTCAAGGGATGAATGTATGGAATGGCTATCTCGTCGACATTCATTTTGTAATGGAGTCAGTTTGTAAAAAAGCCCGCGCGGCGCCTTTGTATCGAGTCTGTAAAATGATGTTTCATTATCAATAAAGCTTATGTTTCCTTCTCTATAATGTGTGTTCAATTTACTCTGCGCATTCTGCTGTTGCTGTGTTTCGGATAACAATTATGACTATGCCTTATGCAAGCGCAACTTAGGCTTGCACGACATCACGCCCGGGGGACGACTATCGATTCTACGGAATCGGGGCGTGACAAACAGCATTAACTAGGTAAGAATGACTGCCAAAATTCCCAATTCAGAATCTGAAAAATAACAGGTTATAACTCATGTATCAGTCTCTATGGGGAAAAGCTGAGATTCGACCCTAAAACCATCACAAAACCATAAGTAATCATGTACACCATCCCTTAACATATAGGTGAATCTATTTCTTACAATTAATAGCATCTATCGGTATAAAAACAATTCGAAATCAGGAAGGTAAATGTTTCAGAAATATCATTCAGAAAAGTATCAGAGAAAATAAAGAGAATGATAGGGAATATGAAATTTCGATCTCAAAACACATCAATACGACAACCCAATGGTTGGTAATTAAAATATACATAATATACGTGTCAAACAATATAATGGTGTCTACCCAAGTGGACACAATGTGTCCAAACTGATACCAAACACGAAACTGTGCACACAGGCACTGTTTCAGTGCACTGCATCGTGCACGTGTTCACTGTATTCGTGGACACGACACGATACGAACTAAGACACGTGCTCGTGCACGTGTGTACGCCCACACTAGGGATACACACTCGTGTCAACACGAGGTGTCCACGTGAGGTGTGTCACGTGTACGAGACACGTATCAGACGCGTGTTCTGTGCGCCTCAGTCTCAGTGTACGACCCGTGCAGCCTCGTTTTTGTGTCCGATACGAAATGAGGTGTCGTGAGACTTTGGGGGAGTGTACGCAGACACTGCCCCCGTGTCCATGCCAATTTTGGCGTGTCCACGTGTTGTGTGCAGGGCACACGAGACACGTGGTAGCAGGGGAGCCAACTGCGCTCGCACGCGTGCGTGCACCCGTGTGTACTTGTGTCCTCCGTGTCCCGACACGACATAAAAACTCAAAAAGGACTCTGGAAATCCATAAGCAATCATAAAACTTATTTTTCTATTCAAAAACTTTTCAGAAAAATAATGGAAATGCCCTCAGTGGCATTTCGACAAACACCTACGTCCTACCCCTGATACGTGTCCAAATGGACACGAAACTCATGAAACCCGACACGACACCAATGCAGATACTTAGGGGACCCCTAGGGCTTCCTAACCATGAAGAAAAATCGAAAATCCATAGAGAAATGAGAAGGTTACCTATACTTGAATTTTTAAGAAAACCCCCTTCTCAAGAGCTCTTCTCCTTGATGTCCCAATCCAACAATCCACAACAAACTGAAATGAAACTTCAATAACAGCAAGAATAGGTGTATTAATACCTAATGGAAGAGATTTGAATGGAAAAGAAAATGGAATGGAGTTCTAGGGATTAAAAGAAATAGAAACAAACCTTTCCTCAAACTTGAGCCTTCATAAGAAAGAGGCAACCCTAAATTTTAGGAGGGATTATATAGGGTGTTGTTCCCAATGATGATATGGTGGCTGGCCACTTAGTCTAGGGCTTAGGTTTGGGCACTTGGCTAATGGGCTTTGGGCTTAGTCATAAAATAAATGACTTAAAAATCACAAGTCATGACTTGTGGTCAAATCTTTCCATTCAAAACTCAATATTCTTAATTGTTTTCACTAACTAGAGTATGGTTGACCTAACTTAGCCTAGGTCTCATAACTAGTCAAGTCCAACTCAACTAGGGTTAGGTCACAAAGTCAAAGCTAGTCAAAGTCAACCTAGTCAACCCTCATTCAAACAATTCCAAAATAAATTCTAAAAATTCCCAAAAATTCAAATAAATCCTAAAATGACCAAAATATCCTCTAGGCTAACATGTACTAATCAAATATCCTAATCACATGACTAGGCTCTAGGTCAACAGTCTCTAAGGCTACACTAGTCAATGCACCAAAATCATAAGTCATGATTTAAATAGTTTAAAAATGATTAAAAAATACCAAAAATCATATTATTAAATAAATATCATAATTAAATAAATTAAAATACAAAATTTCAAAATTACCCTCATTTTAGAAAACTGGGTGTTACATATTTAATCAGTATATGTATATTATGGTTGTTATTATGACTATATTAACTAATAATATTATATATAGTTAGCATTATTACTTTGTAATTCTTCTAGAAGTATATATATATGAGTAATATTTTAGGGTATTTAAATATCATTTTTAACAAAGAAGTATTATATTTTACAAATTGGAGTTTAGGCTAAAAAAATATATTTTTAGAATTTCTAAGATATTTCCTAAAAACTTATTATTTTACGTATTTTAAACTATAGAGTGTATTTGACAAAATTAAGTTTTATCCTTAAAATAATTTTCTAGAATATTTATATAAATATTTTAATAGTAAAAAAATATATATATAGTTTCAAATATAATAAATATTTTCCAGAATATTTATTTATGTATCCAAATTTTCTTTTATTATCCTCATGTCCATGACCAATCCTATTATTTCTATTCCTTGCCAATTCCAAACTACCTTATATCCACCCTAACCAATTTGACCCTCCTGGACCCAATGGGACTGTCCGTGCCACCATCAGAGATCACCTTGTGTAGTTGTTACCCGAAGTCACCGTTCGTTCCACATTGATCATTGCAGCACACCGGGCGTACTACCAGGCAAGACACCTTGTCATTTGCTGTTTATTTATTTTAGCTCATATTTCTTGCATTATTCATTATTTTCTTTATACAAAATAAACTGTGATACATGGTATAACTTGTTAGAACTTACTGTTCAATTTTATTTCCTGCTATGTATTATTTTTTTACACATTAAACCTAGATTTAAGGGACCACCTTGTGTGTTATATTCATAGGCCTTGACACATTTATGCCACGTTGTTGTGAGTCACATATAGGACTCGGACATGCGTGATTGGCTGGCCACCAGTACGTATAAGCCGTGTGTTAGGAAATAACTGCTAATAGAATTGCATGCTAGACGACTTAGCAGTTATGAGTTGGCATTGCGCGGGGAGAACATGATTGGACGTTGACTACCACCCTATCTATCGTAGACTCGCTCGCTACTGAGGAACGATAGGTAGAATATATGCTATAGTCTCGCTCGATACTGAGGAATAGTATCTAGTGTTGTGACTCGCTACTGAGGTACTGCAATGGTATTTTCTTGACTTGACCGGATAGTCATGCGATTATGAACTGTTCTTAAAACTGCATTCACCTAGATTTGGTTAGGCATCCTTATCCGTTAGGTATGAGTACTCTTGGTTTGGGTACTTGTATCTGCCCGTGGCTTGGAACAATAACTTGTCGCGAATTACTTTGTCTCATTTTGTCCTTGTTTGGTTATAGGTGTGACTTACTACTTCGATGAGAAGGTATTGAACCTTGTTGGAGTTCGGATACCATATTGGATTCATAGCATGAAAAGATCCGTCACCGTGAATTAGTTTACCATCTCCTGTCTTTGTTTGATTGGGGGATGGTATGCTAGTTCAATAGATGGTATTAGACCATGTTATAATTCAATTGACTTATTTATTTGAGCAATATTTATTCAGTTTATATGGTATGATATTATGTATCTTGTTACGTCCCTCTGAGGACCTGGTTATCTCTCCAGGTGTGTGCTCTTGTCTTTCGCAGGTGTTCGAGCTCTAGCCGTGATCATCTCTATTTCTTCAAGGATGATTGCACTTGGATCTTCTTCGCTTCATTAGCCAAAATTATTCTTTGTATATCTTGTATTTCTTTTCATAGTTGGTAGTGGATTTGTCTTCGACCAACTATATGTATCAATGACAATTCATTATCATTATATGACATCTTTTATTCTTATATTTCATGGATGAGATTAGATTACTCCTGGTTTACTAAATTTTACAGCTTACGTATATTTATTATACGGCTGGCATGTCTACGTTCCTAGTCCTACATATTTTGGGACTGGAGCGTTACAGTCGATGCGTTGGCGATCACTGGAACCATCTTGGTTGTTGTCTGTCATGAATACCATCCTCACATAAGGAGAGATGGGAGGGACGGTGGAGGACGCGCCCTCTAAGTCATATCCTTGTACAGAGAAGCCGTCAGGGTATGTAGGATTGTTCTCCTCTGGTTCGGACTCAGAAGGAGTGGTACCCCCAGCTTCAGAGCTTGCCTCGTCTTGAGAGTCGTGGACATCCTCGGGGATGTCGGAACCTGCTGCGTCTGTTGGGGAAATCGTTTTCCCTGGATTATCTTCTTGGAACATCGGATTGTCGTGGATGTTTGGAGGAGGGCTACCCCCAGCTCCAGCGCCTCCCAGAGATATGGACAACGATTCTCCAAGCGTGGCAGATTTCGCCTTTGAACAAGTACCTTGGAAAACTCCTCATGTGGCAGTCGTGGACAACCGCTTAGAAGAGAGTTTCTTTGTTGAGATTATAGGGCTGGAGACGTTTGTTTTCTTTCCTCTCCCGCTACCAGGGATCCTCTGAGCAGAATTGCAGGAGGCGACGAGAAGTGCCTCATCTTCTGAGCTTGGGTGTTGTAGTCATTCGTAGACGGATGGTCGCTCCTCTTGCGTGGCCGCCTTGCTGCAGCAGCAGTTGACAATGACTTGAGTACAGTAATATCCATGAGAGGACTCTCTGCACACCAAGTTTTCGTCTCTTTTCTTGCGCTTGTGAAGAATTATGTTGGGCAAGTCACTTGCTTTGTGGGCCCGGGAGTCCTGAGCACATGAGTGTGTTGGCGTCCTGCCTGCTCCCTGATGTGGGGGTAGTACGAATACTTGCCCTTGATCATTGTTGGGAGATTCTTGATAATTATTCCGTTCGTTAGCCAGTGGCGGCTGGACATGGTTAGTCATATACAAGTTTTCGTCAGGGGCCCGCGTAATAGTCAGCGGGACGCCCTGATAGTCGAAAGTTTGGGCAGCAGACTGAGCTTGGCGAGCCTGCGCTGCCCGAGACTTCTTCCTTCTAGCACCTGAGGGTGCATAGTAGGAAGAGTCCATAGAGACTGGCACCTGAGAGCATCTGGGGTCAGGATCGCCTGAGAGACGGTCGAAGATCGAACCTGAGCCGCATGAAGCAGATGGCCTGCGGCTGAGATGTTTAGCCGCGTAGCTTTCCTGTATACGGCTGGCATTTGTGGCCGCATAAGCAGCCCGCATGCGGCTGGTAGTTTGCATGCGGCTGGGAGCTGTAGTGGCCGCGTGGGCCTCTTTCATGCGGCTGGATGTCATAGTGGCCGCATGAGCATCCTCCATACGATTGGCAGCACTGGCCACATGAGCCTTCTGTCTGCGGCTGGCTTTTGTGGCCGCATGAATCTTCGTGCGGCTAGCACCCTTATGCGGCTTCTTTTTGGATCGTGTAGAGTCACCCTTTGCCCCTGCAAGTCCAGCATCGTAGTATTTTCCTCTGCCGGACTTGGGGACAACAGAGTCCTCTATGGTCTGAATTGGGGCCATAAGAGGGTCTTTTTTGTCGTCTTGGGCAACAGAGAGTACTCCTTCGAGAGCTTAGAGAGGAGCAAATGATTTGGGTCTCCACTCCTTGCGGGCCTTCTTCATGCGTGCTCGCCGCTGGACCGGGCCAGCGCTCCCGTCGGAGAGCATTTCTTCAAATGCCTGCTGATCGAACCGGGCGACCAGCATTTATTGAGTGGAGCCAAGTTTGGCTACGTCCGATTGCATCACCAACTCCTCAGTCGTGGAGAAGCTTGTCTTCAGCAGAGTCGCCATCGTGTTTGTCTTCGTTTGTAAAAGTACAGAATAATTATATAGGAGGACTGAACTTAGACTCACAATACAAACTCTCTCATACAAAGTAAGCCTAGGAACGAAAACCTAGGTACAGCAATCTAAGTATGATTGTTTACTTTTGATTCTGGGAGATGACGGTAGAGGTTCGGAAAAGCGACGACAGCTCTGCCTTACTCCTTGGACGATCAGACGTAGCCTTGGCTCTGATGAAGACATGCTCTCAGGATACGTGAAAAGAATCCTCTGTGCGTGCCTTTGTCTCTCTGTGTGTCCAGCCGGGTGGAGAGAGTCTCTTTCTCTCTGGAATTCTCCTTCTCTTTTTTTTTCCCCAATTCTCCAGTTCTCCAGGGTTTGCAAGGGAATGGCACCTTGCTATTTATAGAAGTGGGGGTATGATCATTAGGGTTTGCAATGATTCTCCCTTGAAAAGTCGGCGGCCAATCATCTGGACCATTAATCTTGATCGTATTACATCTGGGCAGTTAATTCTTGATTGCGCCAAATTCGTATGGACAATTAATGCTGATTCCAATAAATCTTCATAATTTGTCATGACAAGCTCGGATCTCCCGCCACGTGTTCAATTTTCTTAATTACAACAAATCTGATTTGATCCCTATAATTATGGTAATTGTACTAAATCTGGTTGTTATGATTTACGATCAGCCATAATTCCGAGGGGATAAGATAGCCACGTGTCTCAACTGTCACGAGGATCGCCACGTGTCTCTATTATCATGAGGACAGCCACGTGTCTTAACTGTCGTGAGTGGGACGTCCTGACAGAGCCGCATGAATGCGGTCTCTAAATAAACCGCATATGGGTGGTCCCCACAATCCTAGCCGCATAAAGGTAGCAGCCGTATGAGGGTGGCGGCCGCATGAAGGGGGCAGCCGCATGAAGGTGGCAGCCGCATGAAGGAGGCAGCCGCATGAAGGGGACAGTCGCATGAAGGGGCAGCCGCATGAAGAGGGCAACCGCATGAAGAGAGCAACCGCATGAAGAGAGCAACCGCATAGGAGTGGCAGCCGCAAAGGGAGCTTTGGACTTGGCGGATCATGCCAGCTATAAAAGATTATTTTCTTTTCCCTAGGAGCACGCCATCATGTCAGGGCTATCATTTCAGCTTTATGTCAGAGTCATCACTTCGCCTTTCTGTCAGAGCCGCCTTGTTGTGTCAGAGCATTAAATGAGGTCGCTACTTGATGGCCAGCTGTACAGTCGAACCTCATAGGGCCATGATGTAAAACCCCTAAAAATTTTACTATTTTTTATATATTAAATATAGTACTGATTTAAAATTTTCGTAATACACGTCGCGTAGTCGTATTATACGTCGCGCACGACTTTTTCTTTTCGAATTTGCTCGACGAGTGCAAATATGTGCGAGCGTACATATTTTTGAAAAACATTATTTTTATTATTTTTATGGTTTTAAAATAATATAGGTAATAATTATTTCTAGCTATCATTTCAAGTTTATGGTTTTAATTATGAAAAGCCTTTTATTTATAATTATAAAGTATTTTCCCATAAAATGATATATTAGAAAGTATATTTATGTAAAGAATATTTGTTCATACATATAGCTCATAAATATTTATTAGTTTATTTTAAATATAAATGCAATTTTCGAAATTAATATTATTAGTATTTTTGGAAAGCATATTTTGAATTTATTATGGAGATTTAAATCTTGATTTGAATTTATGTATTTATTTAAATAGTTAATAATTGAAATTTGATTTATTGATTTGATTTTTAAACTACGAGAATTTAATTTGATTAATTGGATTTGGATTTGATTTGATTGGTTTAAATTAAATAGATTGTTTTATCTAATTTGGGTTTAAACTATATCCTAATCCTATCTAATTGGGAATTCCCACATCCTATAAATAGGCAGGTACTCCTCCAACTTTTTATTATTCTTCCACAAATTTCCATAAAGTATATGTGCCTCGTGTCGGTGTCCATCTCTTCCGTATCAGCCGTGACGGCCTCGGGTCCGACCCCGGGTATCTATCCAATAAGTTATTTCTTTACATATATATTCATCCTCTCCTCCATGTCGACAATCCCGACACGGCAAACATCCAATCCTAATCCTAACCCTAGCTCTTGTCTAGTCGCCACTACTTCCCGCCACCAACCCATCGCCGCCAGTGTCTCCTCCTTGTACCGACCACCCAGACCCGACATCACCGCACCACCACCACGGCAGGACCTCTCCGAACCCCAATCACCACCACCGTCATCCCGGCCATCCACGGTCTCCTTCCGACCCATCTTCCTCCGCAACCCCAACACCAGAACCAACCCATCACCCGGCTTCGTCCAAACCCAGTCCGACCAACACCATTACTCCAGCCCTGCCACAGCGCAACACCACCGTCGTCGGCAACTCCGGCCAGCCTCAACCCAGCCCCTGTCTGTCAAACCCCGACCAAACACGCCCTTCGCCACCCAAAACAACCACAGCCCCCGTCACCCGACGGCCGCACCCAAAAGAAAAGAAGCCAAAAATAAAACCCTAAAAATTTACGAACCAACCCTCATCTCGTCGTGGCCGCCGCCCCCTTGCGCAGCGCCGCCACGCGACTCCACCGCTGGTCGTGCGCCCGGCGCCGATCCAGCACGCCGCCCTCCTCGCCGTTAGCTCCGTCGCGTCCCGCCGTCTGGATCTCCAGTGTACCGCCTCCCCGCTGCCCTCTGCGAGTCCAGCCGTCGCGCCGTACGTCTCCGACGAGAGTCCCTCGCAACCTCCGCCGCCGTAACCCCTTTCTCCGCCTAGCCTCTGCCGGACCACCCACGACCCAGCGGCTCTCTCAAACCCTCTCCCGACCCCTCGATCTCCTCGTCCTCCGCCCGCACGCAGCTTCGCCGCCCGCCGACGAAACCCCTCGCCGGCAACCGCCCACACGACCTCTCCGCTCTCCCTCCGCCGGCAGCCTTCAGTCCCCTCCCGTTCTCCCGAGCTCATCCGCCCCCTCTCCAGCCTCTTTCTCCTCCGCTCTCTTAACCCAGTCTCAGCCCCTCTCTCTCCACTCTTTCCAAGCCGGCGACGAACCAGTCTCTTCGCTCCCGCTTTCCTCTTCTCTCCCTTCGTCTTCCTTCATTCCCTTTTGTTATTTTTTTTCATTTCCCCCCTTTTCTCTAAGAAGAGCAGCAGCAGCTGCGGTTAGTTATTTTTATTTTTTTATTATTTTTTATTATTTTATTTTTATTTGTTTTGTTTTGTTTGTTGACTTTTTATTTTTAGAAGATTACTGTGAGGATTACAGTAGTTTATTGGTTTTTGATTAAATTATTATTATTATTATTATTATTATTATATTTGTATTTTAAATAATTGCTTATGTTGCTTTTGTAGTAAGGGTATTTTGTTTTGTACTTTTTATGATAAATAAAATTATTATTATTATTATTATTATTATTATTATTATTATTATTATTATTATTATTATTATTATTATTATTATTATTATTATTATTATTATTATTATTATTATTACCTTGTTATGTTATTTTTACAATAATAGTAATTGTGTTCTTACTAATTAATATTATATGTACATGTGTACACTATGTATTATTATTGTCAATATTTGATTTATAGAAATTTTTAACTATTTTAAAAGATAGTTTTACAAAAACTATATTTGACTAATATTAGATTTTAGTCCTAAATAATTTTATAGTCTTTCCAAAATATTTATCTAAAGTATTTGTGAGTAATAAAAACTTACATTTCTATTTATTTATAACTAGAGTTTGTAGCCTAGGAATATTTTTGACCAATAAAATATAGTTTCCAAATTGTGATATGAATAAACTATTTTCAAATAGTTATTTTAGCTAGTAAGGATATATATTCAAGTATAATTTTTCAAAATAATACAAGTATTCTCTCCGTGAATTCCATCGATTATCAATGGCTAATCGTATTTCCTGTCCTTTGCCAATATTGTGCTTCCTCCTATCAACCCTAACTAACTTGACCCTTCTGGTCCCAATGGAACTGTCTGTGCCACCATCAAAGGTCCCCATGCATAGTTGTTACACCGGAGTCGCAGTTCATGCCACATTGATTATCGCAGCACACCAGGCGCTCTACCAGACAAGACACCTTGCCATTTGCTGTTTAATTATTTTAGCTCATATTTCATGCATTATTTATTTTCTTTATGCAAAATAAACTGTGATACATGGCATAACTGTTAGAACTTACTGTTCATTTATATTTCCTGCTGTGTATTATTTTCTTACAAATTAAACCTAGATTTAAGGGAGCACCTTGTGTGTTGCATTCATTGGCCTTGACACGTTGTACCACGAAGTTGTGTGTCGCATGTAGAACCCGGAAGTGCGTGATTGGCTGGCCATCAGTACGTACATACCGTGCGATATAAATAACTGCTAATAGAGGTTGCATGCTAGTTTGACTTAGCGGTTATAGTAGTTTGTGTTATGGATACAACACAGTAGGCATTGGGCGGGGAGCACAATTCCTTAGCGTATGGGCTTCGATGCACTTCCTTTTTGTAACCCGTGAGCTCCGCCGGAGACGCTGGTCAGATTACCCAAGATTACTGACGGCCACTGACGATTCAGCGGAACGTCATGCTCTTACTGATGTGGGCCTCTGGTGCCCAAGAGGGGACTACGCCGATCCTATTCAGCCAGGGCCCATGTGCAGGAATGATTGTTCTTAACTACATTTCACTTAGAACGATAGGCTACCCTATCCGTTAGGTACGAGTACTTTTGGTTTGGGAACTTGTATCTGACCGTAGCTTGGAACAATAACTTGTCGCGGATTAGTTCATCACATCTTGTCCTTGTTTGGTTGTAGGTGTGACTTACTACTTCGATGAGAAGGTATTGAACCTTGTTGGGGTCCGGATACCATATTGGATTATTAGCATGAAAAGATACGTCACCGTGAATTAGTTTACCATCTCCTGTCCTTGTTTGGTTGGAGGGATGGTACGCTCGTTCAGTAGGTGCGTATTGGAACATGTTATAATTCGATTTACTTATTTATTTGAGCAATATTTATTCAGTTTATATGTCATGCTATTATGTGTCTTGTTACGTCCCTCTGAGGACCTGGTTATCTCTCCAGGTGTGTGCTATTGTCTTCGTAGGTATTCTAGCTTTAGCCGTGGTCATCGCTACTTCTTCGAGCATGATTGCATTTGGATCGTCTTCGCTTCGCTCGCCAAATTTATATCTTTTCTTATGTATTTTTCCTTTACTTGTTGGTAGTGGATTTGTCTCCGTCCAACATATTGTATCAAGACAATTTATTCTCATTATATGACATCTTCTATTCATTTATTTTGTGTGGATGAGATTAGTTATGGTTCTACTGCATTTTACAGCTTATGTATTTATACGAGGCTTCCATATATTGGAGTATACTTCGTATGAATACAGCTGGCATGTCTACGTTCCTAGTCCTACTTATTTTGGGACTGGGGCGTTACATGTTTTTGTGGTGGCCCATGCAGGTCAAGATAAATTGTTTGGTTACTTTACCATACCAAGCAAGCCTGCGTATAGGATTAGAAGTCTAGGATCTCATCCACATACTTGACCTCTTTCCTAGATTTTATCTACCGTTTGACTTATCAATTGCATCTTGCTTGCTTTCTTCCATCCCTATTCTTATCTTTCCTTCGTGCTTGCTAGAGATTGACCTTACTAGTTAGATGTCCCAAACACCCTTAGCTTAATTCTTTTAAGTTGGGTAGAATACCCCCACGACTTGACACACCCTTGACCATTAAGGAAATACTAATAGTACTATCTAGACCATAGAGGCTAGAGAAATTTAACCCATTTGGTCAACCAAGCCTTGGTCAATAAACCGTAGAATGATGGTATAGGAATAAATAAGACTTAGATCCTTATGACTCTTAGACTATTCATAATTGTTCTTTATTTCAAACTTAATCTCGTGCCTATATTTTTACTATCTAGACTAATGATGCTAATGTAGCCTAGTTTTTGCAAGCTCAAATCTTTATCAAGCTTGTTCATGACATATGTTATTAAAAGAATTCCCACTAACATAGCGTCTAATCAGAGCCAGTATAGGATGGTCTGATCAACCGAGTGCACTTGGTTCGCTTTTGTCTATTATTCTACGTGGATGGGGACATAGTTAAGCTTGTCCTCTAGAATCCCATCCACGACTGCCTTGGCAATTCCTTTGAAATTATTCGATCATCTTTGGATCACATATTCGTATTCGATAAACGCCTCCTTCGAACTCTATATTGCTTTCGCCATCATTAATTCTAGGAGGGCGAGAACGTTATACTAGAACTTCCTCTAGCCTTCCTATCGGCTATGACCATTCTAACTCAATGTGACTATATCTTTGTCTTAACTACTCGTCCTTTCCCTCGACCCTAAATCTACAATCTTGACTTTCTAATCACTTGAATTTAGGAGTGATTACAATCGTCTCTTAATCATATCCTCAACCTACACTACGACCATATAAACTTCGAACCCTTCTATCTACCGTTGTGCTTCTCACCCCTCCTACGAAATTCTTAATTTCGAGGACAAAATTCTTTTAAGTTGGGTAGGATGTAAAACTCCTAAAATTTTTACTATTTTTTTATATATTAAATTTAGTACTGATTTAAAATTTTCGTAATACACATCGCGTAGTCGTATTATACGTCGCGTACGACTTTTTCTTTTCGAATTTGCTCGACGAGTGCGAATATGTGCGAGCGTACATATTTTTGAAAAACATTATTTTTATTATTTTTATGGTTTCAAAATAATATAGGTAATAATTATTTCTAGCTATCATTTCAAGTTTATGGTTTTAATTATGAAAAGCCTTTTATTTATATTATAAAGTATTTTCCCATAAAATGGTATATTAGAAAGTATATTTATGTAAAGAATATTTGTGCATACATATAGCTCATAAATATTTATTAGTTTATTTTAAATAAAAATGCAATTTTCGAAATTAATATTATTAGTATTTTTGGAAAGCATATTTTGAATTTATTATGGAGATTTAAATCTTGATTTAAATTTATGTATTTATTTAAATAGTTAATAATTAAAATTTGATTTATTGATTTGATTTTTAAACTAAGAGAATTTAATTTGATTAATTGGATTTGGATTTGGATTTGATTTGATTGGTTTAAATTAAATAGATTGTATTATCTAATTTGGGTTTAAACTATATCCTAATCCTATCTAATTGGGAATTCCCACATCCTATAAATAGGCAGGTACTCCTCCAACTTTTCATTATTCTTCCACAAATTTTCACAAAGTATATGTGCCTCGTGTCGGTGTCCATCTCTTCCGTGTCAGCCGTGACGGCCTCGGGTCCGACCCCGGGTGTCTATCCAATAAGTTATTTCTTTACATATACAATCATCCTCTCCTCCGTGTCGACAATCCCGACACGGCAAACATCCAATCCTAATCCTAATCCTAACCCTAGCCCTAGTCTAGTTGCCACTACTCCCCGCCTCTAACCCATCACCGCCAGTGTCTCCTCCTTGTACCGACCACCCAGACCCGACATCACCGCACCACCACCACGGCAGGATCTCCCCGAACCCCAATCACCACCACCGTCATCCCGGCCATCCACGGTCTCCTCCCTACTCATTTTCCTCCGCAACCCCAACACTAGAACCAACCCATCACCCGGCTTCGTCAAAACCCAGTCCGACCACCACCATTACTCCAGCCCAGCCACAGCACAACACCACCGTCGTCGGCAACTCCGGCCAGCCTCAACCCAGCCCCTGTCCATCAAACCCCGTCCAAATACGCCCTTCGCCACCCAAAACAACCATAGCCCCCGTCACCCGACGGCCGCACCCAAAAGAAAAGAAGCCAAAAATAAAACCCTAAAAATTTACGAACCAACCCTCACCTCGCCGTGGCCGCCGCCCCCTTGCGCAGCGCCGCCGCGCGACTCCACCGCTGGCCGTGCGCCCGACGCCGATCCAACACGCCGCCCTCCTCGCCGTGAGCTCCGCCGCGTCCCGCCGTCTGGATCTCCGGTGTGCCACCTCCCCGCAGCCCTCTGCGAGTCCAGCCGCCGCGCCGTACGTCTCCGGCGAGAGTCCCCCGCAACCTCCGCCGCCGTAACCCCTTTCTCCGCCTAGCCCCCGTCGGACCACCCACGACCCAGCCGCTCTCTCAAACCCTCTCCCGACCCCTCGATCTCCTCGTCCTCCGCCCGCACGCAGCTTCGCCGCCCGTCGACGAAGCCCTTCGCCGGCAACCGCCCACATGACCTCTCCGTTCTCCCTCCGTCGGCAGCCTTCAGTCCCCTCCCGTTCTCCCAAGCTTATCCGCCCCCTCTCCAGCCTCTCTCTCCTCCGCTATCTTCTTCCAGTCCCAGCCCCTCTCTCTCCACTCTTTCCAAGCCGGCGACGAACCAGTCTCTTCGCTCCCACTTCCCTCTTCTCTCCCTTCGTCTTCCTTCATTCCCTTTTGTTATTTTTTCTTTTCCCCCCTTTTCTCTAAGAAGAGCAGCAGCAGCTGCGGTTAGTTGTTTTTAATTTTTTATTATTTTTTTATTATTTTATTTTTATTTGTTTTGTTTTGTTTGTTGACTTTTTATTTTTAGAAGATTACTGTGAGGATTACAGTAGTTTATCGGTTTTTGATTAAATTATTATTATTATTATTATTATTATTATTATTATTATTATATTTGTATTTTAAGTAATTGCTTATGTTGCTTTTGAAGTAAGTGTATTTTGTTTTGTACTTTTTATGATAAATGATATTATTATTATTATTATTATTATTATTATTATTATTATTATTATTATTATTACCTTGTTATGTTATTTTTACAATAATAGTAATAGTGTTCTTACTAATTAATATTATATGTACATGTGTACACTATGTATTATTATTGTAATTATTTGATTTATAGAAATTTTTAACTATTTTAAAAGATAGTTTTACAAAAACTATATTTGACTAATATTAGATTTTAGTCCTAAATAATTTTATAGTCTTTCCAAAATATTTATCTAAAGTATTTGTGAGTAATAAAAATGTATATTTTTATTTATTTATAATTAGAGTTTGTAGCCTAAGAATATTTTTGACCAATAAAATTTAGTTTCCAAATTGTGATATGAATAAACTATTTTCAAATAGTTATTTTAACTAGTAAGGATATATATTCAAGTATTATTTTTTCAAAAAAATATAAGTATTCTCTCCGTGAATTCCATCGATTATCAATGGCTAATCGTATTTCCTGTCCTTTGCCAATATTGTGCTTCCTCCTATCAACCCTAACTAACTTGACCCTTCTGGACCCAATGGAACTGTTTGTGCCACCATCAAAGGTCCCCATGCATAGTTGTTACACCGGAGTCGCAGTTCATGCCACATTGATTATCGCAGTACACCAGACGCTCTACCAGGCAAGACACCTTGCCATTTGCTGTTTAATTATTTTAGCTCATATTTCATGCATTATTTATTTTCTTTATGCAAAATAAACTGTGATACATGGCATAACTGTTAGAACTTACTGTTCATTTATATTTCCTGTTATGTATTATTTTCTTACAAATTAAATCTAGATTTAAGGGACCACCTTGTGTGTTGCATTCATTGGCCTTGACACGTTGTACCACGAAGTTGTGTGTCGCATATAGAACACGGAAGTGCGTGATTGGCTGGCCACCAGTATGTACAAGCCGTGCGATAGGAATAACCGCTAATAGAGGTTGCATGCTAGTTTGACTTAGCGGTTATAGTGGTTTGTGTTGTGGATACAACACAGTTGGCATTGGGCGGAGAGGACAATTCCTTAGCGTATGGGCTTCGATGCACTTCCCTTTTGTAACCCGTGAGCTCCGCCGGAGACGCAGGTCAGATTACCCATGATTACTGACGGCCACTGACGATTCTGCGGAACGTCATGCTCTTACTGATGGGGCCTCTGGTGCCCAAGAGCGGACTACGCCGATCCTATTCAGCCAGGGCCCATGTGTAGAAAGGATTGTTCTTAGCTACATTTCACTTAGAACGGTAGGCTACCCTATCTGTTAGGTACGAGTACTTTTGGTTTGGGTACTTGTATCTGACCGTGGCTTGGAGCAATAACTTGTCGCGGATTCGTTCGTCAAATCTTGTCCTTGTTTGGTTGTAGGTGTGACTTACTACTTCGATGAGAAGGTATTGAACCTTGTTGGGGTCCGGATACCATATTGGATTATTAGCATAGAAAGATACGTCACCGTGAATTAGTTTACCATCTCCTGTCCTTGTTTGGTTGGGGGATGGTACGCTCGTTCAGTAGGTGCGTATTGGAACATGTTATAATTCAATTTACTTATTTATTTGAGCAATATTTATTCAGTTTATATGGCATGCTATTATGTGTCTTGTTACGTCCCTCTGAGGACCTGGTTATCTCTCCAGGTGTGTGCTATTGTCTTCGCAGGTGTTCTATCTTTAGCCGTGATCATCGCTACTTCTTCGAGGATGATTGCATTTGGATCGTCTTCGCTTCGCTCGCCAAATTCATATCTTTTCTTATGTATTTTTCCTTTACTTGTTGGTAGTGGATTTGTCTCCGTCCAACATATTGTATCAAGACAATTTATTCTCATTATATGACATCTTCTATTCATTTATTTTGTGTGGATGAGATTAGTTATGGTTCTACTGCATTTTACAGCTTATGTATTTATACGAGGCTTCCATATATTGGAGTATACTTCGTATGAATACAGCTGACATGTCACGTTCCTAGTCCTACGTATTTTGGGACTGGGTGTTACACATGAGCCGTACAAGATTTCTGAGTCGCATGCAATTTTTGAACCGCATGAAGCTTCTGTACCGCATGAAACTCCTGGGCTGCATGAAGTTTCTGGGCCGCATGACGTTTCTGAGCCGCATAAAGTTTCTGAACCGCATGATGCTTCCTGGGTTTTGTGAGCCGCATAAAGATTTCTGGGTTTTGAGCCGCATGAAGCTTCATGTTGATTTTTGGGCCGCATAGAGAATCCCTTCTTTCCTTGCGCTTGTGAAGGATCACATCTCGCAAGTCAAGGACATCTCGGTCAACCTTTGTACTCGTTTTGTGGGCCCGGGTATCCCGAGCACACGAGTGTGTTGGCACCATGTTTGCTCCCTGATGTGGTGCTAGCAAAACACTGCTCTGGATCGTTGTAGGAAGACTTTTGGGACTATCATATTTGCTCCCTGATCTGAGGCTAGTCGGGAATCTTTTGAGAACCACCATGTCCGTTTTCCGTCGGGGGCTGGGCACGGGCGATTCTGTACAACTTTCCATCAGAGGCCCGTATATCAGTTAGCGGGACTCTCTGATGGTTAGTAGTTTGGACAGTTGACTGGGCTTGTTGAGCCCGCACTGCCCTAGACTTCTTCGACTTAGCACCCGAAGGTGCATAGTAGGAAGAGTCCAAGTTGGAAGGAGGGAAGAGAGTTGGTATCCTTTTTAAAGGAGGCAAAGGAGGCTCTATTTATAGAATGGAGTGAGCCCTTTCTTTTTCTTCTTTTCGATGTGGGACTAATAGCAATATTTTCCATGCTTCTACAAGACCCCCTTCAAAGTTTCCAAATTGCAAATTTGGAATACTTTGAATAAGAAGCATGGAAAGTAGAGTTGTTTAGGTGTGGCAATCCTATCAGAGGTAGCATGGACGTGATAGGTTTGGGTATTTCTGCTGGAGATTTTATGTGGAC
Organism: Iris pallida; assembly: GCA_029216955.1. NCBI lineage: Eukaryota > Viridiplantae > Streptophyta > Magnoliopsida > Asparagales > Iridaceae > Iris > Iris pallida. Next base: position 416,923 of record JANAVB010031671.1, on the reverse strand, counting down.
TTATCATCCTTGGTGTACCTTGGTTTTAGGTACGGATGATAAGTTGAGAGAGGGAACCATCATATTTACTCAGAGGTGGTGAGAACATGGTAAATATGGGGTTGATGGTAATGAGGACATCATAGAACAACTCAGAGGTAATATGGACGTGGATGTTCAATATAATGGGTAATGAATGCCACGGGGCAACTGGGCTCCAGAAGCATATGATTGTGAAGAAGGTGTGCATGTACTAGAGGACCTAATACAACATTTGTGGTCAACAGAGGACATTTGTGGTCGTCGGAAGATATTTGTGGACCTATTATCCTTGGCGTACTCCGGTTGTGGGTACAGATAATAAGTCGAGAGATAAACCAACATACTTACTCAAAGGTAATGAGGACGTGGTAAATATGAGGATTTCTTCGATGGAGTCTTCCTACTCAAAGGTAATGAGGACGTGGTAAGAGTGGACACCATGAAGGGGTACATAGAACAACTCAGAGGTAATGAGGACATGAAAGTTCCATGTGAGGGGGCAGTATTTTTTGATGGAAGTGAAACAACTTAGAGGTAGCGTCGACATGGTTGTCTTAGGAAATTTGTGGATCTGTTACCCTTTTTGTGCACTGGAAGTACGGGTAGTGGATCATGAGGAAGGAGCTCCTTTTAGAAAGAAAGTTCAGAGGTATGATCATACGTGACTTATTACCCAAAAGATGCGATATAGATTGACCAGGATGGGAGTTCAGCTGTACCTGCAGGTACGTAACTCGACAATCTGGATGATTTGGAGGCAGAATGTGAGTTCAGCGGTACCACAGGGTACATAACTCAATTGTCTAAAATATTCGGAAGCAGAATGTAAGTTCAGTGGTAGTAGAGGGTACATAACTCTACAATTTGGGATATTTTGAGGATGAATGTAGATGAGTTCAGTGGTACCAAGGGGTACATGACTCGATAATCTAAGATGTTTGGAGGCCGAATGGTTGGATTCCTGAGCCGCATGCGGTTTCTGAACTGTATAAAGCTTCTGTACCGCATGAAGCTCCTGGGCCGCATGAAGTTTCTGGGCCGCATGACGTTTCTGAGCCGCATGAAGTTTCTAAACCGCATGATGCTTCCTGGGTTTTGTGAGCTGCATGAAGATTTCCGGGTTTTGAGCCGCATGAAGCTTCATGTTGATTTTTGGGCCGCATAGAGAATCCCCTTCTTTCCTTACGCTTGTGAAGGATCACATCTCGCAAGTCAAGGACATCTCTGTCAACCTTTGCACTCGTTTTGTGGGCCCGGGTATCCCGAGCACACGAGTGTGTTAGTACCATGTTTGCTCTCTGATGTGGGGCTAGCAAAATACTGCTCTGGATCGTTGCAGGAAGACTTTTGGGACAATCATATTTGCTTCCTGATCTGAGGGTAGTAGGGAGTCTTTTGAGAACCATCCGTTTTCCGCCGGGGGCTGGACACGGGCGGTTCTGTACAACTTTCCATCAGAGGCCCGTATATCAGTTAGCGGAACTCTCTGATGGTTAGTGGTTTGGACAGTTGACTGGGCTTGTTGAGCCCGCACTGCCCTAGACTTCTTCGACTTAGCACCCGAAGGTGCATAGTAGGAAGAGTCCAAGTTGGAAGGAGGAAAGAGAGTTGGTGTCATTTTCAAAGGAGGCAAAGGGGGCTCTATTTATAGAATGGAGTGAGCCCTTTCTTTTTCTCCTTTCCGATGTGGTACTAAAAGCAATATTTTCTATGCTTCTACAACTAGTTCGACCTGTAGTACAGCGGAGAGTACCCAGCCAATAGAGGCCCCTCACATCGTCCTCGGGGGAGCCAGCGTTATACAATGGACATCTCATCTAATCAATAGATGTTAATCGTCACATGGAAAGTTTGTAGGGCGAACTCCATTGGCAGATGGTACGAGATACAAAAAGTGATTCAAAAGCACAAGTGCTCGATTGTCTCTCCTCCAGAGCAAAATTAAGGAGGAGTCCAAACTAAATAAGAGGGTGCCTCACCAATGGGCATCCGTACCCAATCTGGTCACGTATGGGATGGCATGTATCTGGATGCTGTAGGACATGCAAATATGGACGGGCCAAGTGAGATTTCATTCTGAACAATTAATTGTAGTTGAATTAATTAACAAAGGGGATTGAGAATTATTGCAGGAGCAGTCTATGGACACAATGACCGTAGGAGGAGGCACCAACTTTGGAAGGACATCATCAGAATAGCTAGTGAGATGGAAAACTAGCTTCCCCTACTATTATGCGGAGGTTTTAACGCTATCCTAGCTTAAGAAAAAAAAAGTGGAAGGAAGAATGGTTCCAACCGAAATATTAGAAGATTTTCAGAGATACTTACTGAGTGCCGACTTACACTGCGTCGTGGGGACTGGACATTTGTGGTCTTGGAACAACAGTTCATCCATTAATCGAGTAGTATGCCAACTGGACAGGGCTCTATGCAACACCAAATGGTTGGGAACATTTCCAACAGAAAGGGCAGAGGGTCTCCATAAGGCACTAGTGACCACACACCAATATTGGTCCGCCTACTCGAGACTCCTATAACGAGCAGAAGGTCATTCTGATTCCGCAACGCATGGCCTAGTATGGAGGGATACCAAGAAGTAGTTGAGCGAGGTCTCCAGCATGATGTTACGGGCAACGGACACGACTGTCTGGTTTAAAGGCTTAAGCAGGTTAAGCGAGAACTTAAAAGATGGAACAAAACATGTCCGGCCTGGTCGCTCATCTCCACAGAGCAGAAGTTGCTTGTTACACAGACGGCTCTTCAAACTGACTCCAGAAATGCAAAGCTGGCAGCTAGAGAAATTACTCTCCAAAAGGAAGGGCGTCAACTTCGTTTCCAGGAGGAGGTACAGTTACAGCAACAGGCCAAGTGTACGTGGTTAAAGGATGGAGGCAGTTGCTCTAAATTTTTCCATACAACTATTAAAGCATGACAACACTCCAACACAATAGGGTCCCTACTTAATATAAATGGCAAAGCTCTAACTGAGGACAAAGAGATTATGGATGAGGCGGTGGTGTATTACCAGGAGCTCTATAATCAATCTGAATACTCCATGACGTTCCCAGCGGTCATTTACAAACGAATTGTGACAGATGAAGGTAATGCTGAGTTGAGAAGAGCGGTCACTATGGAGGAAATCGAGTTGATTATCAAAGAGGTGGATTCTAACAAAGTCCCGTGCCCTGACGGATTTAACTCGACTTTCTAGAAACAAATACTGGAACCAAATGAAGTTTTAGATCTACCATATTGTGGTTGATTTCTTCCAAATTGGTAAGTTACTTACAGAACTCAATCACACCTTTCTAACATTGATACCTAAAAAGGAAGGTGCATCTGCATTTGGATATTTTCGGCAAATTTCTTGCTGCAACTTTATTTACAAAATTATTACAAAGTTGATGTGCATGAGAATGCAAAATATTATGCAATGATTGATTTCTAAAAACCAATCTGCATTCATAAAAGGTAGATCGATTGCTGAGAATTGTCTACTTGCTCATTGTTTGCAAAAACAAAAGTTATATTACAAACTAAGAAAAGAGTACAAGAGTACAATTGATTTTTGGGAGAGTAAAACTATAGGAATCTGATCAGAAGACGATCACTTTATTCCTTGGACGATATGATATCAAAGACCCGAGCCTCTGGAGAATGCAACAGCACTTTAGCAGGAGATTATGATCTTTCGTGATGCTTTGAGACTGATTTGAAACTCTATTTATAGAGTTCTTGAAATAACTATTTAGTAGTTATTCTGGGTTGCGCGTACTTTAGGTTGCACGCCTCATGTTCACTTGCACGAGCGATTGCACCAACTGCTATGGACGCATGGCATCTTTTGATTGAGATACACTTGGTCATGAGTAGTGTAGTGGGCACGTTCTGTGAAGTTAGTGGCTTGCACGCTATGTCACCCTGTTCTGAACACTGTTTGATCACCTTGCGCGAGCTTTATCAGGTTGCACGTGGGCGCAATATTGCAACTTGTGCGGGTGGTTGCACCAACTGTTGTGGACGTGTGACATCGTTTGATTGAGATGCGCTTGGTCGTGAACAGTATAGTGGGCACTCTCTGCAAAGTTGGCGACTTGCACGCCACGTCACCCTGTTTTAAAATAAAATTTGATTAGGTGGCGCCAACTAGCCAGGTAATGCATGGGCGCAACTCAATAACTGGTACTTTTGACTAGATCTTTTGTGCTATGCTGATTAACTCTCGTGCCACACAATGAATTGCGCGGGCCAGCTGTCAGCATTAATTACATACGGACAAAATCTTCTCGAGCGTCACATTGTGCGAGATTCGAATAGATATTTCTTAATCTTTGTGCTGTCGGTTGTCAGGTAATGATGATGTCGTTACAATTTCTCGAAAAAGTGCTCCATGTGGCGCTTGTGCAACCTGTCTCCTGCGTAACCTGATATTGGCGTAACATGATGCTGCACAACTTGATGGTCTACCGTAACATAATAATTTGGCACCACCTGATGATCGCATACTTTAATGGGTGGCGCAGCTTGATTTTTAGCCTCTACAAGACCCCTTCAAAGTTTTTGAAACTTGAAAATACTTTAAAGTTTTAAAAAACTTTGAATTTGAAAATAATTTTGTCTGAGTTGTGCCAGTTTTGTCTGGGTTGCTCTAGTCAACTCGAGCCCGATTCTTCAGCATAGATTGCGTAACTGTTTGGGATATAAATAGCCGTACACTTTAGGTCTTTCATTTTTCACCAACGTGACTTTCTCAAAACCCTACCTTCTTCTCTTCTTTATGATCTCCTTTGACCACTCTGTCTCTTCTTCTTTCCAATTCAGAAACTTCTTCGACAAACCCTAATGGCGCTTAGGAGATTCGATGTTAAGAAAGAAAAGGGCTTTGCTGAGCCTTCATCTCACGCTTAATCTTACAGAAAGCAACGACGTGTGTATCAATATGTTCCGTCTTCGCCATAACGAGAGACTGTCAACTCGGCCATGGAAGGTAAGCGTTTTGATCATTGATTCGACCATATCAACCAAATCCTTTTTAGGGTTTTTGGATTTAATCTGTTCATCATGCGCCCTCTCTTTTTAGAGTTTGGTGCATTTTCTGACTTGCGCTACCCATTTTAGGGTTTGGTTGCTGTCACTTTGTGCGATGCAGTGCAATAGAGATGTTGCGATATGCAAAATATGGCACAACACAGATACTACGCTATATGGCACGATACAGATATTGTGCTATAAAATACAGCACAACAAAGATGTTATGTAACACAGATGCTGCGCGTAGCGTAATATAGATGCTGCGCGTGGCGCAATACATCCGTTGTGCGTGGCGCAATACAGATGCTGTACATGGCGCAACACATTTGTTTGCACAACATGGAAGTTTTGGTGCACTGTAATATTTTTTCAGGTTTGATCATTATACTCTGTAAATTCATTAACTCTTTCTCATTCACTTCTTGCAGGAAATCGGTTGGCAGTATTTTTCAGAACTGGTATCGGTGATCTTGGATGCTATGGAGCTTAATCATCTTGATACACACATTAGAGAGCTCTGAACTCTTCATGTCAAAAAGGGCTTCCTTGATATGGTAGGAAGGGCCTTTATACATGAGAGTTGGACGGTGGAGACACAGAATTAGGAATCATATCACAAGGGTGATCTAATTCCTACTTCTCACAAAGGGTCATCTTTTCTCCACCAGTTGTATTGACAGCATCTTGTCTTTGAGCTGCTGTACTCTGTGGTTCCCCTCTCGTCTTTCTGAGAGAGAAGACCAGAATGGATTCTGTTGCCTTGCTCGCTGCTTCAGGTCGAGTCGACAAGGAACTGGCACCAACAAGAAGATCCAAAGATGTAATAGTCCTTTATTTGTTATATTTAGAATAAAAAATTGAAATATAATAGATTTCTATTAAGATGTATCTATATTTTTAAAGAAGGATAAAGAATAATTTTTTCTCTTCTTTATGATTTAATTTAATGTGATAATATAGAAAATAGAATCCAGAGTTAATGTGGACGTGAACTCATTTTTCTATTGATGGTCTTCAAGTCAGCTGGGACTTAAAGACATGATATCATATCTAAAGAGATGATATATGTGATAATACGAATTTATCATAAAGAAAAGATACCTGTTAAAACAACTAGGTTTCAAAAAGAGATTTGATGATTCGAATAGGCTCCACTGGGGATTTTGAGTATTTATTATCTTGTGGCTTTATTTACGAATAAAGTAAATAAACGATAATAAATGTAGGCCTATTCACGAAATGAATAGAGATGAAAAGATTGATGAATAAGCATGTCTTTTCAAGGAAAGGTCACTTCGATTCTCGAGATAAACAATAAATGGAGACATATTCAAAAGAGATGAATGAAAGAACATGCATTTTCGAGGAAAGGTTGCTTCGGTTCCCGAGACAGATTGTTTGGCTTTTCTGTCTATAAATAGTATAGAACTTTTCTGAGAACATTATTCACACATTTTCTTTTATTTGCAAATGTCTTAAGAAGATATGCCTAAGGATGCTAAAGTCATCCCGAAGATCGAAGCCGCCCTCAACACTCCTTCCGATGAGCCTCCGCCGCCTACTCAACCAGAAGTCAGGAAAAGCTCGGCTGTTGTTGGACAGAAGCAGGACATTCTCGCCAAACTGGTGGAGCATGGGAGTATTGCTGAGGAAGAAGCTTTGAAGAAAGCAACATGTGAATTGTTGGTGTCATCGGACAATAATGTCTTCGAGCTTCTTGCGAAATATGTTTTCAATCGAGAGGGCTCTAGTCCTCGTCAATTTTATGTATTTCTTTCTATCTGAATTATACAATAAAAGGAATTCTATTTACATTCTGCGTCTCTGTGTTGATATCGCTTTGTCTTCAAACATGGTATTTCTTAAAAAATTGTCATTAATGGGCATCATGGTGACTCGACCATCCATACCAGTCAATTGATAAGCTCCGTTGGAGAAAACTTTGCTTACAACGTAGGGTCCTTCCCACTTCGCTTCGAATTTGTCTTTGCTCATGTGCATCATAGTCATAGGACGTCTGACGGTTAGAACTAGTTTTCCTTTCTGGAATGTTCGGACTTTGACTTTAAGGTTGAAGGCTTTTGATAGACAAGCTTGGTATAACTCAATATGTTGTTGAGCTAGAAGCTGTTTCTCGTCAAGTGCTTCAAGCTCCTAAAGTCTCAGACAATCATTAATGTTTTAGATTGTGAGTTCATTGGCAATAGCAATCCTTAGGGAAGGGATTTAGATTTCCAATGGTTAAATGGATTCGCATCCATATACCAAAGAAAAAGGTGTACAATTGTGGGAGTACATACAGTAGTATAGTAAGCCTACAGACATTCTCCAAGCTTTTTACTACAGTTCCGATTGTTGGTAGAAACAAAATTCTTGAAAAGTTTGATGATGGTCTCGGTAAATGCTTCTGTCAACCATTAGCTACAGGATTTTAATCTGTAGAAGCAATATTATTGATCCTGTTGTCATCGCAGAATCCAGTGAACTTCTGACTGATAAATTGTGGCCCATTATCATGAATAATTTGCCGAGGAACACCGAATCTGAAGATCACATGATGCTTAATAAAATTTATAACACTGCTTGTCTTGACCTCAGTTAGAGGTATAGCTTCAGCCCACTTTGAGTAATAATCAGTTATGGCCAATATGAACCTATGTCCTCGAGACGAGGGAGGGTTGATAGGACAAATGACATTCATGCCCTAAGCTTCAAAGGGCCATGATGCTGCCGTCAGGTGAAGAAATTATGATGGTTGATGAATGAAATCAGCATAGATTTGACATGCTCGGCACTTTCTTGCATACTCGATTGCATCAGATACCATCAAGGGCCAATAGTAGCCCATACTGCGAATACGATCCTGTAGTTTAGGCCCAAGTTGATGTGCGCCACAAACACCGTCATGAGCTTCACAATGTATTTGTTTTGCTTTCTCTCATGCGAGACAGCGTAGGAGTAAGCCATCAAACGTTCGTCGGTAGAGTGTCTTTGTAGCATGATTATAATAGAATCTGAGTGACCGTCGACGAATTGTTGTAGCCACCTTAGGATCTTCGGGTAAGATATCATGGACCATGAAGTCTATAAAAGGACTCAACCAATCTTCACTTATAGTATAAATTTCAACCAAATTGTTGAATTCCATGTTTGAGTTGTTGACTTCAATATTTATGTTATTCTCGACACAAAATAACTCTCTATTAGTGATGACGATCATTTGTTGCCTTCTTATTGGAATTGCTAATACTGCTGTAAAATTAGCGAGTGCATCAGCCTCTGTATTACATGCTCGACTTACATGTTCGATAAAGAATCCTTTGAATGAAGTAGCCATTCTAATCTCTGCATCATGATATGGGACCAGATCTTGATGTCGAACTTCATACGCGCCTCTAACTTGGTTGACAATCAGTTTGGAATCTTCATAAACTTCAAGATACTCAATATCTAATTATTTAGCCAATTGGAGACCAATGAGCAGAGCATTGTATTCAGCCATATTATTGGAACACGACTCATCTAAAGAATAAGTTCTTTGAATAACTAACCCTTCTGGTGAGACGAGAACAATTCCAACTCCAGCAACAATAGCACGTTTTGGTCCGATCCTGGATGCACCATCAAATAATAGACACCATGTAAGAATTTCTTCTGAAATCATGTTGGATTCCAAAGTTTCGTTTGGAATCTCGTCGTAGATTTTAGATATTTCGAGAATTGGATAAGCTGCCAGAAAGTCAGCAAAGGACCCGGAGAGGGTTAACTCTAGAAATAACATGAATAGTTTAGCCAGTAATATAATGTCTCGTCTTTTGAACATCAAACATCAAAGCTAGACATTCCTTTTCCACTGGGTGTATCGATGTTCAGCTCCAATCATTTTACGGCTAAGATAATAGATAGCCTGTTCATGACCTTCTTTATTCTTTTGAGCTAATAAAATACCTAGGGAATGGTCCATTGCTCGAACATATATCAGGAAGGGTATTCCTGAGACTGGAGGCACTAGAACTGGAGGGTTCATCAAGTACCGCTTTATGTCTTTAAATTCTTGTTGACATTCTTCAGTCAAAATAAAAGGCACACCTTTCTTCATGAGATGAGTAAACGGTCTACAGCGTCCAGAGAGATTTGAGATGAATATCCTGATATACGCAAGCCATCCCTGGAATCCTCGTAGCTCTTTTAGGTTGCGTGGATGATGCATCTCTTGAATGGCTTTGATTTTCTCAGGGTCAACGTGTCTACCTTTAGAGGTAATAATGAATCCAAGAAATTTGCCACTAGAGACTCCCAAGAATGACTTGGTAGGATTTATCTTAAATTGATGTTGGCATATTAGATCGAATATAGTTCTCAAGTCTTGAATGTAGTCTTCCATTAGACTATTTTTGACAGAAATATCGTCAACATAGCATTCAACAGTCTTTCGTAAATGATCACGGAATATGGTTCTCATGGCCCGCTGAAAAGTTACACCAGCGTTCTTGAGACCAAATGGCATGACTGTATAGCAATAGACTCCAAGAGGAGTACGAAAAGATGTATATTTTTTATCTTCTGGATGCATCTTGATTTGATTATATCCTGAGAATCCATCCATAAAGGACATACGTTCAAATTCACATGTATTGTCGATCATGACTTCAGTGATTGGAAGAGGAAATTCGTCCTTGGGACAAGCTTCATTAAGGTCTCTAAAGTCAATATAGATTCGAACTTTCCCTATTTTCTACAAAACTGGGACAACATTAGCCACCCAGTCCGGATGATGTTTTTCTCTGACGAAATTGCAGGCGATAAGTTTCATGACTTCAGCTTCTACGACATCCATCATGTCAGGTCAAAATCGACGTTGTTGCTGCTTGACTGGCTTTATATTCGGCAGAATGTTGAGCTTATGGGTAGCGATCTAAGGATCCAATTTCGGTATGTCTTCATAGCTCTAAGCGAATACATTATTGTATTCCCTAATAAGTTGGATCAGTTTTTTTTTATCTGCTTCAGGGAGGCTTTTGCTGACAAATATTGGTTTGGGAAAGTTTTATCTCCAACATTGACTTGAACTAACTGATCTTCGGTAGGTGGCTCACGTTGCTCGAAGCGAAGCTTCCATTAAGTATCTATCATTTGTGTCCAAGGATCAGATTCAGAGGCTTCGACAAAGACTTCATCGTCTTCCGAGAACTCGACAGTTACTATATTGGAAGATAGAGTCACTCGATGGACGTGCCCTACACTGGTGTCTGAATCCCATGAGACAGAATCAAAAGAGTTAGATCGTTCTTCTTCATCGGATTCGAAAGCTTCTGGAGTTGAAATTGGTGAAACTCATCGCCTTCCTTTTGTTGTAGTACTGTTATGATTTTTCTTTTGGAGCAGGGATACGAATAGGAGTTCGTCTTGCTTTACCGCCATTGAGACCAGCTTTAAAATTATAGCCCATCTTTTGAAGTCTTCTGTTATCTTGATTTTCTTCTGCATCATTGGGCGTGATCTTCTGTTCTGTTCCTTTACTAAAAAGTATAGAAAGTTCATCTTTCTTCCTGGAAGGAACTAAGAAGAAGGAGTCCTGCATTGGTTCAAGCAATACTTCATTTTGGGAAGCTTCAACTGCTCCTATGGTAAGTGGTTTGAAGTTATCTAGCATTATTAAATAACATCGAGTATAATAAAGAACATAAGTATACTGTAAAGGAGATGCTACTTTAATGATTTGTACATCATCATTTACAATAAGATTCTTTGCCTTAACAGAAGGTTTAGTAAGGTTGATAACCAGAGGAGGAGAAGGAGGATTCTTAGCCTTAACAGAAGGCTTAGTAAGGTTGATAACCAGAGGAGGAGGATGAGGAGAAGAAGAAGTTGAAGTTTGTTACGACGAAGGTCGATAATAAGAGGCTCAGAATAGGTGAGCTCCCTTTCTTTCCTTTCTACAGCAGGAGATTGTTTGTTATGAGAGGAAAGATGTATAATCAACGTCTGAGAAGAAGAAGGACAAGTATTATGTCCTTTGACGGAGATCATGAGAACATCTTTTGAAGCATCCTTCTGATCTTCCTCACTATCCATCGCTAATACAACCTTCATGAACTTTTCCTTGTACATTCGAGAGTCAGTACGATACGCTTCAATACCCCTGAAAGGATTTAGGTCGGCTACTTCCTTTTGTACCTCTCCATTGACATCTACATATTTGAAGCATTGATGTAGAGTGGATGGAACAATGTTATGCTCATGCAGAAAGGGTCTTCCCAGCAAAGCATTATAAGAGCCATGTTTATCGATCACATAGAAAGTAACCTTTGTATGAAGATTGCTTCTTTGAACTTTCCGACGGATCTTTCCCAAAGGTTCACTTCTTCTAGAATTAAATTCCAGGATTGTCGTGATGGTTGTTAAAAGATTGTGTATAAGAATCTTCAATGCATCTAGTAGAGTCTTTGGCATGATGCTAAGTGCAGACCCAGGATCGATCAAAATGCGATCAACCTTCATGGTATCGACATATCCCACGAAGTAGAGGGGTCGGTCATGACGATTATCTTCCATATTCAAATCATCTTGTGTAAAGGTGATGTTTGTCATCAGCTCCATTATACTATGAGAATGAAAGCATGTTATAGGCTCTTCCTTTGGCTTCTTGAGGAGTGCTAGACAACTATCAGCTTCGTCAAAATTTCACTCAATGTCTTTCGAGTTTCCTTCGAAAGACGAAGTAGCTCAAAGATTGATAATCTTGTCGGAGTATTAGCCAGCTGAGCCAGTATATCAAAGTTATACGGCTTCTCGAGTCCTAAAGTTGGAGTCTTCTTCAATAATTTATCAAAATGGACAGACTATTTTCCTTTGTCGGCTGTCGTCGATTTGGGAAGAGTTGGTTCTACTGTAGGTGATGAAGTTGATGGAACATTGACAGCAAGAGAAGATGATGCTTGAGGAGCCTCCAGAGCTGGAGCAGGGTTTTCTTGACCTTCTGAATAATCTCTTAGGTAAGGTTTCCCAAACCTAGTACCAGTTAAGACTTCTTCTTCGGATACAGGTTCTAAGGACACCATATTCCAATTCTTTGCCTGGATATTATTTTGGAAGATTTCTTTTGGCAAGATGAAGAGTTTGTCCTGTAACCCAAACCAACCCGAGATTGGTTGTGAAAAAGACATAGGGAAAGACATACTGGAGATCCCCTTCCATGGTTCAAACTAGAGGCCTTTTGCAGATCATATCCTATTTTTGTCAATAGTTCACGAGACTGTTGACTATACAGATGGAAAGCTGGTTGATATTTGGCTTCTGATTTTGATAATGTTGTCCCGGCAGGGGAAGAAGAGGGATTATCTGCTGCCGAGATAAAGGTAGCAGTTAGAGATGGAAGACAATGTTCACCCAATGAAATCATATGACATGCTTTATTTTTAGTGGCCATCTTAGACTTGGTGGGGAAAGACGGTGTTTCGAAGTCCACCACTAAATCTGGATAGATCTACATAATTTCTCCTTTATCAGTAGACAGAGAAACAAGACCATCAGTTCGTGCATGTGGAAGATTAACAATCTCCAAAGTCGTTCTCGGAATGGGGATGACACCGTCCTGCACAAGTTGAGCCGAAAAATCTCCAAACTGTAAAGAGACGACGTTAGCCGTTACATTTTTCTCGTCTTGTTGGAGAGTGATTGCCCCAAAATTGACAATCTCCTAAATTTTATCCTTGAGCACATAGCATGCTCGAGTTGGATGTCAAATAAATCTGTAGTAAACACAATATTTAGGATGGTCAGTATTACCAACTTTCTTTGGCCGTTTTGGTTCTAGCAGTTGAAGTTTATTGCTCTTGATGAGACAATCAAAGATAGTCATGATATTTGTTTGCCATTAAAATCTTTGATTACAATTTCAATTACAAACATAACAGTGTTACAATGTAGGACTTCGATGTAGTCCGAGGAGTACACTTTTGTTTTTATCTGGGAACTTTGTGCCGATGGAGCGAGTGGTAATGCGTTGACTCCGTTGACGATCTGACGACGGTTTTTGGTTCTCTGAAGGTCTGGAATGCTCTGGATGTCGGAGCTTACGGATGGAAAGAAGACGTTGAATGTTTCTTCCGATCTCTGTGGATGATAACTCTGATGCTCTGGTCTGTCTGTGTGTGTATACGTTCGTATCTGTCCGTATATATCTCTATATGAAGAAGGAATGATCCTTCTATTTATAGCTTGCAGGCTGGCTGCTCATACGCGCATATGTCGGATACGCTTGGTCGTGGGAACGCCACGTGACTGATGCTGTGGGGCGGTTCATGGATGATGCGACATAGCTTGTGGTTGAATCCTTCATATTGCATTTGTGGGCTGGCACGTGACAGTGGGAAGGATCTTTCGGTTGTTGAGATCTTGGGTGGTGGGCACCCCTTCATAGGCTGATCTGAGTCAAAGGACACGTGGCGTACGTCCATGGCTTAAAGATCTCGGATTTGGTGGAGAGTGATCTGTCAGGATGCACCTGTGTTTGGGTACATGAGAAGACTTTGGCTCGTAACCTTCAGGAGACACGAACATATCTGGCCGCACGGCTTTTGAGGCGCATGCGAGTCTTCAGTTGCATGGCCAGGGAGGCGCATACTGCGACTTATCTTCTGTCTTTAGAGATCAGAAGTAAGTCAGAGACACATGGATTTTGAGGCGTATGCGTATCTTCTGGCGTATGGCTACGGAGGCGTGTACTGCGACTTGACTTCTGTCTTTAGGGATCAGAAGTAAGTCAGAGACGCATGGCTTTTGAGGCGCATGCGAATCTTCTGGCGCATGGCTGCGGAGGCGCATGCGAGAGGCTGGCCGGCCACGTGGCTTATAACCACCAAATGAGAGTAATGATGACTCTAACGTCAGCGACGCTTTATTTTCTGAAAAAGTTGGTGCTGCTCTGTCATCGAGGCATGGCTGCTGTTGTGTCAGACTTCAGCATTTAATGTTCTTGACGGGTGATGGGCCTTTGAGTGGACGCATTGGTCTGCGCTCTACTAGGCACATGGAGACGCATGGGGTGCATCCTTATGAGGTGCTCGATGCTGATGGACACGTTTGTATGATACGCGGTCCGACCGACGCATCTGTTTGCATGACGTATCCTCATTGGTCCGACTGTTGAGTTCTTCGAGTGCTTTAAATAGCCGTTTTGACTTGGCTGAATTTGATGGGTCAGGTTCATTCCTCGTAAATGCAAGTTTATTTTATTAAACTTGGGGAAGGCTGCCACTTGGCGCATGGGTTTGATTTGCCCTGGCCTAAAAATAGCAACAATTTGAGAGAGTTTTGTTGTCTCTCCCTTGACTTTCCGACGAAGATGAACTTATTTGCTCGAGTTCATTCTATTGACCAGACGCTCCCCAGGGTGAAGATGCGTCGAGCTTGTCTTCGTATGCACTCGTGAAGGTGACTGTTACATCCAAAAGTCGGGATCGTAGGGTCCTGATGCTGGCTGAAGGTGCCTGTTGCATCCAAAGATTAGGACATTCGAGTCCCGTCTTTGTTATGCTGGAAGAGCCGCAGATCGAAATTGCGGTGCTCTCCTCTTCCTTGGACTTTGGAGAGCTCTTCCTCCTGCTAGAGTGGGATCGCCCGCTCAAAGCTGCTCCTTTAGCCGAAGTACTTGATCGGGTCGAAGCAGAGCTGATATACTGAAATAATGCGCCTGACTGAGACGCTGAATGATGCGCCTAACTGAGACGCTGAAGAGACGCGCCCGACGGATGATGCGCCTGACATGGGGTGCATGGCAGCTTGCTGCGCCTGGCTGTAGTCTTAGGATCTTTCATTTTTGTAGAAGTTCTCCTTTGTAAAGCCTTTCTTTAGACATGTAATAGATTTTTATATGAAATAAAAATCTTCTTTTGATGTCCATGCTTTTGCTGTGCCTTTGCTGTGCCAAGTACTTCGTTTGAGTTCTCTGGCTCATGTTTGAGTAGTGAAGCACATAAGAATTCTGGCATATGGATGTGCCTGAAATTCTATGCTTCTACAAGACCCCCTTCAAAGTTTTTAAAACTTTTTGTCAAGTTTTGGAAAACTTTGAATAAGAAGCATGGTGATGTCTTCAACGGGACGCATGACTGTTCGGGCGCATGATTGTTTCGTGCATCAGTGATGAGGTGCAAGCTCCTCCCAGTTTTAATGCCAATGATAATGCTTCGAAATAATAAAAAAGATTAATGATGATCTTTTTGGATTATTTGTAGTTTATCATTTTGCAGAACCCCAAGCGGTAGCTGATGTCACTCTTCATCGGTTTTTGCATATGCCCAAGCCTATAAATAGGCGTCTGATGGAGAGAGAGGGTTCTTCTTCTCTTTGCTTTCTTTTTCTTTAGAGTTATTCTTTCAAAATCCTAATTTCTTTTTAAGAGATGGCTTCCAAAACTCCTTGCGGTGGTGCTGGCCGAGGACGAGGCAAAGGAAAAGAGCCTGCGGCGGTCGATGTTGATAATATCCCCAGGACGCCCGTCAACGTTCGGCCGGCGGTGATTGGTGTGTTTTGTCATTCTTTGCCGTACTTTTCTATACTTTTTAGAACTCACATATGCCGGCGCGCATAGACCTCGAATCCTGATGATGTGCTGAAGCTTCACTGCTGACGCACATGGGTTTAGACCCTGATGATGCGCCGAAGCTTCACTGCTAACGCGCATGGGTTCAGACCCTGATGATGCACCGAAACTTTACTGCTGACGCGCATGGGTTTAGACCCTGATGATGCGTCGAAGCTTCACTACTGACGCGCATGGGTTTAGACCCTGATGATGTGCCGAAGCTTCACTACTGATGCATATGGGTTTAGACCCTGATGATGCGCCGAAGATTCTTTTCAGATGCGCCTGAGCCTTGGTTCAGTGTATGCACTTCTGATAAGAACGTGGCTCAGATATTTTATTGTTCTAACATATCCGAGTCTTTGTCTCCTTTTACTGACCGCCAGTGTCGATGACCATCCCGCTCTTGAACGAAGTGCTTCTAGACGCTGCTCTCTGTCAGATAGGAGTAGACTATAACGAGGAGGTGATAAATCCCGTCCAAGCTGCCATTATGTTGGATCAGCCTCCCGAGAGGATGACCCAAATCCGGGAACAACAGCATTGGTTCCTTCGACGGATGATGGAGCGTGGAAGTTTAAAATTCGCCGTTTCTGATAATGTGACTTTCCTGAAGCCTGAGTTCCTGTTTGGGGACCGCCTTACTTCTACTGAAGCGAAGGTATTAAAGATCAAGGAAGATTGGTTCTTTACAGCAAAAGTAGTGCACATGACCGTTAAGCAACTTGAGCGTCAATTGCCTTTGATGGCTTTCTGTCGTCTTGTATCCAAAAGGAGGATGACTTGGGAGCTAACCCCGTCTTAGGGGGAAGCGGTGGCGGGCACCATCAGGATCGATGCTACCTTAATTCAGAGGGATACTTTGGCCGCTATACGGGCTGGGCCTTCTTTCACCTGGCAAACCTTGCGTCCTGGGAGATTTAAAGTGACGTCCCTACTGATAATTTTGCCTTTGGTGCTTCAACTTTTGTAAATCGTATGCTGTCGTTGAAGCGGTCGTACCCGAAAGGTGAATTTCGGGTAGAAGGTTGGTGTCACTATGTCTCTAAGTGGGACAGCTGACGCTCTGGGTTCTGACAAAGTTTTGAACCGAACTCAGGGAGATTGGGCTGACTGCAGCAATCCGTGCTACCCAGGTGGGCGTCGACATCAACAAGCATATGTTTCTTACGCTTCTGGAGATACCGGATGGGGACCTTCTTTACTCCGATGGGGGAGCTAGGATTTGTGCTTCATAAAATGTATGAGGTGTCGAGGCTTCCTTGGGGATTAGAACCCTATGAAGGATACTTTCCGACTAATGAAGAGTCCAAGTCCGGAAGGACAAAGAAGAGGAGATGATGGTCGTCTTCAAGGAAGTGGCGATCCATCACTATTATATGCAGAAGAAGGAGAAGGGCGGGTCACAGCCTCATATGACGGCTTGGAGGGATTATGTCTTTGAGCAAGACAAGGAGGATCCCTCTCAGTTCACGACTCCGCCAGCTCTTTCCAGTACCGCGGTGCTCTCTGAGATGAGCAGGCTAAATAAGAAGAGTCCCCGGGTAAACGAGGACCGGGAGTCGGACGAGCACTCCTATAGCTATTTCTGGCACCTTACTCATCGGATGTCGTCCAAAACAGTGTTGGCTGCTTATATGATGATTTGGCTCCGGGATTACATCAGGCGGGTTAGGCTCTATAGAGAGAGTGACCCAGAACCTAATCCTGCCACCTGTGAAGATGGTTTTTGGCCGTCATCTAGCTCTACTCTCCGCGATGGTGTGTAACCTGCTACGAGTTTTACGAGAATTCGCGAGTAATGTTGTTCATGAACGAGGTAAGAACGACAAATTTCTCCGTGCCGAACTGCCGTTTCATTATTTGATGGGGTGGTTAATTCTGTACCATCCTAACGTGATAAGCCCGGGCCTGGAAGAAGACCACGTGGCCGGAGATGCATTCCTCCGTCGTTTCTACCAGAGAAAATGGCTGCATACTGGCATTCCAGTTTGTAGGAAAGTTTTATTCCACCTTCACGGGTGGAAGATCACCAAAGTTGGTCCCGTCTTTATGGGCTTTGAGGCCAACAAAGACATAACAGATTCAGGTGAAGATGCGATAATTCTACCTCCATGAGGATTCCGTTGGTTGCAAAGCATCCGACCGTCTCGTTTGGTGTACCGAAAAAGGAACCAGTGTTACCTGGAACCATATTTGCCGAGCTGTTTCGCACGCCAATTCGGCTATGCTGAGTTGATGTTGGAGATCCCCAGTATTAACCTAGGGTATACTAGAAGTTTGCTGGACGGGGCACGAGCTTGGCATTACTACAATGTCTGATGCACCAGAGCTCGCTTTACCCTGCCAGTTCTGAATCCGCGGCCGCCGATTCTTTTCTCAGCCGCCGAATTTTATTGTGCTATGAGCCCCATGTCCCTGGGTGTGATAGGAAGACCAGTTTCATTGTCGGCACTCAGTTAGAGGCGACTAGGAACCTATTGGCGAAGGCTCGATCGTACCGTCCGCCAGAGGTGGGTTACCGAGATACCCCTGCTGTATCTACGGGGGGTGCTCAGGCAGAGCCCGCGGCTGATCTCCTAAAAAGACATGCTGATATGGAGGTCGGTTCTTCCACGCCGAAGAGGCAGAGGAAAGCAGTGTCACCAGTAGTATCCACAGAATCAGCTCCTGAAAAGGTAAGGACGTCCCACATAGTTTGGTTTATTTTACCATTCTTGTGACATAATTTCTTTTTTGTAGGAGCCGCTGAAGAGGAGACCCCGAGTTTCAAAACCTGGTGTCAGCAGACCGAAGTTGGTGGCGAGGGCATCTGACGAGCACATTCCGTCGATTGTAGCGTCTTCCGTGGAGGAGAACCCTGATGATGTCATTTCTGGAAAGATTTTGGTGTCTCCGGATTTTGTTGGAAGGGAAGCTGAGGATGCGACAGTTTCCAGAAGAGTACAAGCTGCCGCGGGGGCCTCTGGTATCGAGGACCCAGCAGATACGGAGCTTCCAGATGATGGAGTGGAGTGGAGTTCGTCTTCTTCGGATGACGTTCCTCCAGAGCTCCCTGAGCCTGCAGCAGGAGCAACAGACGTGATTGCAACAGAGGAGAGGGCTGATTCCCCTTTTTGTCATGATGAGGAGAGGTCGGCTGCAGCGTTGTCGAGCCCTACCCCAGACCCAACAGCGGAGGCCGAGCTGGCTGTCAATCGGGAGTTGGCGACAGACTCAATTCCCGCGGAGGGATTCGATGAGGGAGGCGAGACTCGTCTGCCGAGCCCGGCTCCAGAGGACACCCTGAGCCAGGAAACGGGTGCTGATATTACTACCTTGCCAGAGAAAGAAGGTCATGTGCTGGCTACAAGCGGTGCTTTGGGGACAGAGGAGACAACTCCCGACGTCGGTGGTCCCTTCGAGATTGAGAAGGACAAGGGTTTGCTGGAACCCTCTGTTTCTCCTCCTACTTGGGGGACAATATCGATGCCCCGTTCAGTTCCTTCCGTTCTCTTGTCTCCTTGGGCCAGTGGCGAAGTTCAAGTCCCTGTCAAGGGAGAGTCCGCTGATGTCGAGGTTTTAGCCTCACGGATTGAAGTCGGTGGATCCTCTTTTGGTCCGCCGTCCCTCACAACAGCTCCTACAACTCCCCCTATGACACCTCAAGTGTTGGCTGATGCGGATGAGTATATGCAGTTTGTTGTTGAAGCAGTGTACAAGATGCTGCAGAAGGGCGTATCAACAGTGCTGAATGTGAACGGGAGCTTCACGATGGCGACAGCCATGGCGCTCTCCTCCATTGGTTTGATGCGTTCCCACCAGGGCCATGATCATATGGCTGAGATTCTGGAGGCGTCGGTAGCTGAGCTCGACCAGCATCTTTCTGAACTGCAGAGTATTCAGCGGAATGACTTTTTCGCTCTGATAGAAGCAGAATAGAAGAAATTGATAGCCGAAGTCGAGTCATCTTATCAGGCCACGATGGTCGTCTGGGACCGCAAGGTGGCCACTGCTGAGGCTGCAGCAGAGAGACTATCTCAGTCCATATAAGAGCAGGTGGAGCTGCGGGCCTCATTGGAGCCTAGTATAGCGGAGGTTACTGCCCGGATTCGTCTCCTTGAAGACCAGAGAGCCCAACTCTTGTTAGATGTTGAGTGGGCCCAGGCTGAGCATATATCGTACAAGGAGGAAGAAGCAGCTGTCACTCGCCATATTCTTTCTCTGACTCACCAACGGCAAGAGTTGGACGCCAAGTATGAGAATGATACTGCTCCTGAGGCTGCGGAGGTGATGCGTCAAGAAGCTGAACGCCAAGTCCTGGCGACTGTGGAGACTCGTACTGCAGACATGAAGCATCAGATTGAAGAGCTTTCTGCCAATCCCAGTGACGCTTAGGGATTGTAGTCCTTTTTTGTTATATTTTGGCAACTTTGCTGGGGTGTAATCCTTTACTTTTTAAATAAATAAATAAATAATAAAGAATTTTGTGGTGTGTTCATCTTTTGCTGTCATGAACTTGTAATTTGTGTTGACCTATTATCTCTTGCGCCCCTTGGTTGTTATGTACATATAATAAGTTTGAGAGAACCGACATGTTTGCTCAGAGGTAATGTGGACGTGACAAATATGCGATTCAAATGACAGAATCTTCCTACTCAGAGGTGTTATAGACGTGGCAGGAGTGACTCTGGGGAGATACGCAAAACTACTCAGAGGTAATATGGACATGGAAGTTCTGCGATCGATGTACGGCAACACAGGGGTTTTGTGTACGAGATGTTTACTCAGAGATAATGTGGATATGGTAAACATGATAGTTAGCACAATTCTACGTAGTGTAAGAGTCCACTTTGTAGGGCGTAGAGGAGAAAATCAGTGGTGATGTGGACATGGTTGTGCTTCTACTGGAGATAGAATACAATAGAACAACTGAGTTTCGAAAGCATAGGATTTTGTAAAAGGGAGGTGTATGTGAGCTATGATGATCAGGTCCACTGATTCCCTTGCTAGGTAGAGATGGAAGTACACATCTGAATGATGTCAAGAGTAGTACTTTTTTAGGAACTTGCCGTTGATGGGCATCATGAACAGGTCCCCATTTGGTCAGGCGAGGCGGTAAGCACCATTTGAGTATACCATCTCTATGATAAAAGGTCCTTTCCACTTGGGCTTGAACTTTTCTGGTATTTTGTGAGTCAACACCATCGGCCTCCTGACTGCCAGGACCAGGTCACCTACTTGGAAAGTCCTCTGCTTGACCTTTTTATTGAAAGCCTGTGATATACGGGCTTGATAGAGTTCAATGCGTTGTTAAGCTAGGAGACGCTTTTCGTCAAGTGCCTCCAATTCTTGCAGACGGTAGCATTGATTGTCCTCTTCTGTCAATTAGTTTGTGATCGCTACACGGAGTGAGGGTATCTGGATCTCTAGAGGCAGTACCGCTTCGCTCTCGCAGACTAAGGAGAATGGTGTGTTGCCCGTCGGAGTCCGTACCATTGTACGGTAGGCCCAAAGGCATTCGCCGAGCTTTTCGTCCCAGTCGTATTTATTGAATGACACGACCTTTTTGAGTAGTCTGACGATGGTCTTGTTAAAAGCCTCGGCCAATCCATTTGCTGCCAAATTGTAGGCGGTTGATGCCACGTTCTGAATACGATTCTTGTCACAGAATCTGCTGAAAGTATGGCTGATGAACTATGGGCTGTTGTCGTGGATAATCCTACGGGTTACCCCCGAAACGGTAGATGACATGATGCTTGATAAAGCAGATCACCCTAGAGCTTTTCACTTCCGCCAGTGGAACTGCTTCTGCCCATTTGGAGAAGTAGTCGGTGATGGCTAAGATGAATCGGTGCCCCCTTGATGAAGGAGGGGTGATAGGTCCCACAATGTCTATGCCCCAAGCTTTAAAGGGCCATGAGGCGACGGTAGGATGTAGTAGTTCTGATGGTGTATGAATAAAGTCAGCATAAAGCTGGCAGGCGTGGCACCTTTTAGCATAGTCGACGGCATCGGCTGCCATGGTTGGCCAGTAGTAACCCATACGTCGAAGTCGATCCCGCAACTTAGGCCCGGGTTGATGAGCCCTGCAAGTTCCATCATGAGCTTCTCGAAGGGCTTCGGCTGCTTCTTCATTGGATAGACATCGAAGAAGAAGTCCATCATAGGAGCGTCGGTACAGCATTTTATTAGCTGTATCATAATAGAATCGAAGGGAGCGCCTCCTGACTGAGACGGCTTCTTTCGGATCTTCTGGAAGAATTTTGTAGACATCAAAGTCGATGAACGTGAACCTCCAATCTCTGACATTAACACCAGTACTTGTTATCATGGCATGGGCAATTTGTGAGCATAGGTTACTTTTTAGGACAAACCAAGTCTCGACTAACTACCATGACGTAGTGTTGAGTCCCGAGTGGTGCTGCTAGTGAAGCTGCGAGGCCAGCCAGAGTGTCAGCCTCCAAGTTTTATAGCCAAGGTACGTGTTCTATGAAGAACTTGGGGAAGGTTGAAATAATCTTCAATACAACTTCATGGTAAGGAACCAAATCTTCATGGCAAACTTCCTATTGCCCTCGGATCTGGTTAACGATGAGTTTTGAGTCGCCGTAGGCTTCCAGATGATCCAACCCCAGTTGTTATGCCCACTAGAGTCCCATGATGAGAGCGTTGTAATCGGCAACATTGTTGAAGCACGGCTTCGAAAGGGAGTAAGCACGTTGGATGACCAGCTGATCGTGGGAGACTAAGACCACCCCTACCCCGGCGATGATTTGGCCTTTGGGGCCAGTTCTCGAAGCTCCATCAAAAAACACCCGCCCGACGGAGTTTTCTTCGGTGACGTTTGATTCTTGGACCTCATCCGGGATGTCTTCATAGAGTCTGGAGGACTCTGGGTAGGGTGCACGGCTAAAAAGTCGCCTAAAGCTTGACCATTGACGGCTTTTTGTGGAACAAATACCATATTGTACGGTGTCAACAAGATTGTCCATGTAGCTAGTCGGGAGTTCAATGATCCTGGCTTCGTCATGAGAACCCTGAGTAGATTAACTCGAGAGATGACATGAATTGTCTGGTCCGAAACATAATGGCGAGTCTTTTGGATGGCGAACACCAAAGCCAAACGCTCCTTCTCAACGGGGTTGTACCGGTGTTTGGCCCCGATCAGTGTCCTACTGAGGTAGTAGATAGCTTGATCGTAGCCTGCATCGCTGTTCTGAGCCAGCTACCCCCAGTTGTGCTCTAGAGGATATCTTCGTGATCGGGATGAGGATTGCCAAGGACTTGGCCACCCCCAGCTATGCTCTGGAGGACGTCTTCATCTTTGGGATGCAGATCAGCAAGGACTTGGCTACCCCCCGCTATGTCCTGGAGGGTATCAGGGGCTTGACTACCCCCAGCTTCCTCTGAGATCTTCTTTCTCCCCCGGGTGCCTTCAAACACTCCTGAGGACGGAACAGTCGTCTTGGTTTTGCTCGGCTGGCTCTTGGATGCGGACGAGGTCAAGAAATTGCCAGTCGCCTTTCGAATTGATGGGGAGTTAGAAACTATGTTGCAAGAAGCAACCTTTAGTTCTGGCTCCTCTTCAATCGACACCTTCTTCCCGAGGCGGCGTTGGAGGGGTGTTGATAAATGCGGCCGCTGGAACACAGACTGCTTTAGTGGTGGGACTGCTATTTTGTAACAACAGTTGATGGTGACCACAGCACAGGTATGCCCTGTGAGGGGCGCATTGTGCTTGTCAGTCAACTCTCCAGATCGGTATTTGTGAATGATCATATTACGTAAATCATTAGAAAAGAGTACCACCTTCACACCCCCATCAGGCGTATGGCAAGGCCAAGCACCGGGATGGTCAAGTTAATACCGTGCCCCTGATCCAACACAAAAGATGCGCTCAGATCAGTAGTGGGGGTACAACATTTACATTGACTTGAACCAGCCTCAGACGTACAACCAATGTAGGTGCGGGGGTTCAAGACCATAGAGTTTGTCTTGCTCGACTTAGTTGCGAACGCAGCAGATGCGCCCAAGTGAGACAAGGACTTTGAGGGTCGGCTCGTTTCTGGCACAGAAGCACCCGAGTCAACCTTGTACAGCTTACCATCAGCAGCGCGCATGATTGTGAGCGCATGCTTTTGGTTTGCTATTGGCATAGCACGTTTGAGGTGCCTGGCCCGTGCTGTCTTGGACTTCTTCGTACCAGCCCGCTGGGTGTATAGTACTCAGAGTACAAATTCTCCTCGCCACAACAGCGAGTGAGTCTGTCAAAGACAGAAGCCTTCTGCGGCATATCAGAGTTAATGTGCAGGACGTTAGATGCGTCCATGCTCCGTCGATGCATCTTTCTTGTCTGAGAAGGAGATGGCTGGGGAATGTGGTCAGCACCATATTTTTTTGAGAGATGCGATGCACCGGTGGGCGCATCCTGGCTGCTGAGGACATCAGCAGGAAGGGTAGGCTGCATCGGCACATCCCCTTCGGTGATGGTGCCAGGGGCCTAGACCTTGCGCACCCAGACTTGGCGAGTCTTCTTCGACTTTGGCAGCTGCTTCGAAGGACTTGCCCTTCCTTCAGAGATGAACTCCTCATACGCCTGTTGATTGAGACATACGAATAGCGTCTTATGGGTGGAGCCTACCTTCATGTCATTAGATTACGACACAACTTTCTCGACGGAGGAGAAGGAGGTCCCCAGCAGAGTCGCCAGCTTGTTTGCCATTAAAATCTTTGATTGCAATTTTAATTACAAACAGAACAGTGTTATAATATAGGACTTCGATGTAGTCCTAGGAGTACACTTTTGTTTTTATCTGGAAACTTTGTGCCGATGGAGCGAGTGGTAATGCGTTGACTCCGTTGACGATCTGACGACGGTTTTTGGTTCTCTGAAGGTCTGGGATGCTCTGGATGTCGGAGCTTACGGATGGGAAGAAGACGTTGAATGTCTCTTCCGATCTCTGCGGATGATAACTCTGATGCTCTGGTCTGTCTGTGTGTGTATACATCCGTATCTGTCCGTATATATTTCTGAATGATGCAGGAACGATCCTTCTATTTATAGCTTGTAAGCTGGCTGCTCATGCGCGCATATGTCGGATGCTCTTGGTCGTGGGAATACCAGGTGACTGATGCTGTGGGGCGACGCATGGATGATGCGACATAGCTTGTGGTTGAATCCTTCATGCTGTATTTGTGGGCTGGCACGTGGCAATGGGGAGGATCTTTCGGTTGCTGAGATCTTAGGTGGTTAGCACCCCTTCATAGGTTAAACTGAGTCAAAGGACATGTGACGTATGTCTATGGCTCAAAGACCTCGGATTTGGTGGAGAGTGATCTGTCAGGATGTGCCTGTATTTGGGCGTATGAGAAGACTTTGGCTCGTAACCTTCAGGAGACACGAACATATCTGGGTGCACGGCTTTTGAGGCGCATGCGAGTCTTCAGTAGCATGGTCGGGGAGGCGCGTACTGCGACTTGTCTTTTGTCTTTAGGGATCAGAAGTAAGTCAGAGACACATGGCTTTTGAGGTGCATGCGTATCTTCTAGCGTATGGCTGCAGAGGCGCGTACTGCGACTTGACTTCTATCTTTAGAGATCAGAAGTAAGTCAGAGACGAATGGCTTTTGAGGCGCATGGGAATCTTCTGGCGCATGGCTGCGGAGGCACATACGAGTGGCTGGTCGGCCACGTGGCTTATAACCACCAAAGAAGAGTAATGATGACTCTGACGATAGTGACGCTTTGTTTTCTGAAAAAAGATGTTGCTGCTCTGTCATCGAGACATGGCTGCTGTTGTGTCAGACTTCAGCATTTAATATTCTTGACAGATGATGGGCCTTTGAGTGGGCACATTGGTCTGCACTCCACTAGGCGTATGGAGACGCGTGGGGAGCATCCTTATGAGGCGCTCGATGCTGATGGGCGCGTCTGTATGATGCGCGGTCCGACCGACGCATCTGTTTGTATGACACATCCTCATTGGTTCGACTGTTGAGTTCTTCGAGTGCTTTAAATAGCCATTTTGACTTGGCTGAATTCGAAGGATCAGGTTCATTCCTCGTAAATGCAAGTTCATTGTATTAAACTTTGGAAAGGCTGCCACTTGGTGCATGGGTTTGATTTCCCCTGACCTATAAATAGCAACAATTTGAAAAAGTTTTGTTGTCTCTCCCTTGACTTCCCGACGAAGATGAACTTCTTTGCTCGAGTTCATTCTGTTGACCAGACGCTCCCCAGGGTGAAGATGCGTCGAGTTTGTCTTCGTATGCACTCATGAAGGTGACTGTTACATCCAAAAGTCGGAATTATAGGGTCCTGACGCAGGCTGAAGGTGCCTATTGCATCCAAAGATTGGAACATTCGAGTCCCGTTTTTGTTATGCTGGAAGAGCCGCAGATCGGAATTACGGTGCTCTCCTCTTCCTTCGGCTTTGGAGAGCTCTTCCTCCTGCTAGAGTGGGATCGCCCGCTCAAAGCTGCTCCTTTAGCCGAAGCACTTGATCGGGTCGAGGTAGAGCTCATATGCTGAAATGATGCGCCTGACTGAGACGCTGAATGATGGGTCTGACTGAGACACTGAAGAGACGCACATGACGGATAATGCGCCTGGCATGGGACGCATGGCAGCTTGCTACGCCTGGCTGTAGTCTTAGGATCTTTCTTTTTTGTAGAAGTTCTTTTTTGTAAAGCCTTTCTTTAGACATGTAATAGACTTTAATATAAAATAAAAATCTTCTTTTGATATCCAAGATTTTGTTGTGCCTTTGCTGTGCCAAGTACATCATTTGAGTTCCTTGGCACATGTTTGAGTAGTGAAGCACATAGAAATTCTGGCATATGGATGCGCCTGAAATTTCATGCTTCTACAATATCATCTTCATCAAAAGAGTATTCTTCTTTTGGACGTAGTGCCCTTTGTGGTGGTGCTATTAGAGTAGATGTTGGCTGACTTACATTGATAGATAGGGCTTCTTTGCTTTTGAGATAAATAGCCAAAGTCTCTTTGTTCTTGCGATTGTTCTGACGGCCACTATTATTTGGTGTAGTATGTTCATCTTTATCAAGATTAGGCATTTAAATACCTAATTATTTGAACTTGTCAGCGCTCTCTTCTGCTGCTTTGGCATTCACTATGAAGGAAGGCCAATCTTGGAACTGTGTTGATCCCGTCCATATGCTGATTATAGGCAACAAGTTTAATTGTAAGTGTCTATAATCAAGTCATCTGGAGTTCCAAGAGGCATTTTGAGTGCTTCACGGCGGAATCGTTCAATAAAATGTTCAGTAGTTTCATTATGTCGTTGTTTGAGTCGTTGTTTGATTTTGATGAGAGCAGACATAGTCATGTCGTTGGTTCCCTCATAAATTTATTCCAAGAACATTTGTTTGAAGCCAGAGAAAGAGGTTATACAACCCTCTGGTAAACTATGATACCAGTCATATGCTGCACCAGCAAAACAACCGACAAATATTCTTGTAAAAAGAACATCATTTGGCTGAAGTTGATCCGTCACTACTTTAAAGTGATTGAGTTATTGACTTGGAGACATGCTGCCATCAAACAGCATAATAGTAGAAGGCTTGTTTTTAGGAAAAAATTGGACTTTCTTCCATTCTATGGGATAAGGTTGCTTAATCCCAAGCTTCTGTAAGTCGTCTTTTTGTTTGAAAGCTTCAAATTGAGTACGTAAAAGTTTTACGGCCTCATTGGTATCTCCTGTTGATTGTGGAGGAGTAGATTGATTTGATATGTTAGGAGGGGGTACTATATGATAAGTACCACCCCTGGCACCAGATTGACTTGGAATAGCCTGTGCAGGAATAGAAGCGGTGTGAGGAGACTGTACCCCCAGATCAATATTGATGGGAGATGTTGTTAAAGGTTCCTGAGTCGGAATTAGATTCACGTTGGTGAAACTATATGTTGTGTCATAATCACAGCATGCATGCCTGTCATCATCTCAACCATGTTCTTCAAACTAGCCTCCAAAGCAACAATTCTCTACTCTTGACTGCTAGAACTGGAAGTATCTTCATCTTCTGTGACGACATAAGCAGTCACTTTTCTAGCCCTCGAAGACGAGCTAGTGGAAAGATAGTCCTTTCAGGACTTTTACTGTCAGCATCAAAGTCATATAAGGAACCACCCCAGAATAAGTAATAGGGATGTCTTTTTGATTGAAGGAATCTTGGTTAGAATCAAGAAGATTCCCTTAACCGATTATGTTTTGATCAGAAGAAAGATTCCATTGACCGATTATTTTTTGGCTTCTTGATCTAGCATATTGGTATACTCCTTCGCCGGATTCATGAATCCGATCTATGTACTGTCGACTGGAATTGCGGGATGCATTACGTCTTGGACATTTTTTACCCCCGGTTGTTCGAGATGCCATGTTGACAGGAGCATAGAGTGATTCATCTTCATCCACTAGGATTGATTCAGGAGTCTGAACATAATTTAAACGGTCAAACAAAGACTGTTTAGCTGACTGACAGCAGGATTTGATGACAACTTCATGGTGGTGATTGCAATGATGTTCTTGCTGTTGGTCCACCGTTGGATGGGATGGTTTTGTAACCTTCCACTTCTGTATTAAAAGTTTACGGAGGTCACTAACAGGATGAGAAAAAGTTACAGGAATGTAGAACTTGACGATATTTGGGACATGGTTCCTGTTCTTAAGGTATTCCGTATCTTGAGTGTACAAAGATGTGCTAAGCTGGTTAACATAAGTCATAGGATTTTTTATCTCAGCATTCTTCCTCTAGTGCAAGCTAGCAACTGGTGTAGGTTGCACTTGATACATTTTGTGTCTTCCCGAGGTTGACCTTGATTGGCACCTGTTGATATAGGTGTACAAGTCTGGCATGGGTGCTACTTATGCATCTACTGGAGATACTAGCAGTTTGCCTTGTCGGGACCTTGAGATATGTAAGGTTGGTAGATCTTGTCCTGACCTCTTTGCAGTAGGCATAATACCCTTTTGTGTGGAAAGTTTATTCTGAATAAAACTCATTTTCCAGACAGAGAAAAAGCTAAAGAGCATTTTTCTTGAATTGGTGATTTCTCACTAAACTTCTGGCTTGACGACAAAGAGGGAGCCACTAAATAGTATTTCCCTTTACGTCGTGCTAGTGCAGAAGTATGTGCAGGTTGCGCCAGAGCATAAACATGCATAGGTTGAACTAAAGTAGGAAGATCCGCAAGTTGCACCGGAGCAGGAACATGCACAGGTTGGGACAGAGTTGGAGCAGACACATGCTGCACCTGAAAAGAAAAGACCAAAGGTCGCTTTCCCTTATTTTGGACATCAGTGTGTTGAGACAAAATATTCTTCAATTTCAGAATCGGAGAAGTAGAGGGGTTAGTCAAAAGGCTGTTTTCCTTATGTTGTGCCAGGGAAGTGATGGGCGCAAGTTGCGCAGAGGCAGGAGATTATGCCGTCGAGGACTTAGGAGACCAGACAGAGCGCGTCTTGCTCTTAACCGTAGAAGTAGTGCATATGGCACCCCTAGCATTGATCATGGTCTCGTAGGCTGTCTGGTCAACTTGAACGACCAGGGTCTTCTGCGTCTTGCCGATCGACGCAGTATCACATTGAGTTGTCACTTTCTCGTCGAAAAAGAAAGTTGTCCCCAACAGAGTCGTCATTTTATTTGCAAAAATAAAAGTTTTACTACAAACTAAGAAAAGAATACAAGAGTATAATTAATTTCTGGGAAAGTATAACTATAGGAATCTGATCAGAAGACGATTACTTTATCCCATGGATAATGTAATATCGAAGACACGAGCCTCTCGAGAATGCAACAACACTTTAGCAGTAGATTATGATCTTTCGTGATGCTTTGAGACTGATTTAAAACTCTATTTATAGAGTTCTTGAAATAACTATTTAGTAGTTATTCTGGGTTGTGCGCACTTCAGGTTACGCGCCTCCTGTTCACTTGTATGAGCGGTTGCACCAACTGCTATGTACGTATGGCATTATTTGTTTGAAATGCGCTTGGTCGTGAGCAGTGTAGTGGAAGTTAGTGGCTTGTGCGTCACGTCACCCTGTTCTGAACACTGTTTGATCACCTTGCACGAGCTTCATCAAGTTGCGCATGGGAGCAATATAGCAACTTGTGCGAGCGGTTGTACCAACTGCTATGGATGCGTGGCATCGTTTGATTGAGATACGCTTGGTCGTTAGCAGTGTAGTGGGGACGCTGTACGAAGTTGGTTGCTTGTGCGCCACGTCACCCTGTTTTAAAATAAAAGTTGATTAGGTGGTGCCAACTAGCCAGGTTGCGCATGGACACAACTCAATAACTTGCACCATTGACTAGGTTCTCTGTGCTATGCTGATTAACTCTCGTGCCATACAATGACTTACGCAAGCTAGCTGTCAGCATTAATTATATGCTAACAAAGTCTTCTTGAGCGCCGCGTTGGCGGGATTCGAATAGATTTTCCTTAATCTCCGTACTGTCAGTTTTCAGGTAATGATAATACCGTTACAATTTCTTGAGGCAGTGCGCCATGTGGCACCTGCGCAACCTGATATTGGCACAACATGATGCTGCACAACTTGATGGTCTGGCGCAACATAATGATTTGGTGCCACCTGATGATCGCACACTTTAACGGATGGCGTAGCTTGATTTTTAGCAGTGTAGTGGGCATGCTCTGTGAAGTTGGTGGCTTGTGCGCTAAGTCACCATGTTTTAAAATAAAAATTGATTAGGTGGCGCCAACTAGCCAGGTTGTGCATGGGCGTAACTCAACAACTGGCACCTTTGACTAGGTCTTCTGTGCTGTGCTGATTAACTCTCGCACCACACAATGACATGTGCGGGCCAGCTGTCACCATTAATTATATGCTGACAAAATCTTCTTGAGTGCACGTTACGCGGGATTCGAATGGATTTTCTTTAATCTCCGTGCTGTCAGTTGTCAGGTAATGATGATGCCGTTACAATTTTTCGAGGAAGTACGCCACGTGGCGCTCGTGCAACCTCTCTCCTGCGTAACCTAATATTGGCACAATATGATGCTGCACAACTTGATGGTCTGGCATAACATAATAATTTAGTGCCACCTGTTGATCGCACACTTTAATGGATGGCACAGCTTGATTTTTAGCCTCTACACTCATAAACTAATATGCAATTTCAACATAGCTGGTGGGAAGAAAAGTTGCTTCAAATTAGACCTAAGGAAAGCATATGACATAGTGAACAAATATTTTGTATGCACAGTGCTTCTTAGTATGGGATTTGAAAGGTGGTGGGTTGACAGAATTAGGACCTGTATATCTTCGCCAACCTTTTCAGTCCTCATAAAAGGCCAACATTATGGGTTCTTCGGCAGTAATCGCGGACTGAGATAGGGTAACCCACTCTCCCTATATCTCTTCACTGCATTGATGGAGTATTATACATGTCTGATAGACTTAGCCGTCTACCAAGGATCCATTATTCCGTTATATCGGCACATCAAACCTAATGTGTCTCATCTCATATATGCGGATGATCTGCTAGTATTTACGGAGTTGTCTGATGGAGGCATTGCAGCATTAAACAAGATTCATGAAGACTTTAGCAAGCGAGCTTCTACCTATGCCTGTACATGAAAACTGTGTGGGTGTCAGTACTCAACTATACTGGTGGAGTGAGAACCTCGCCCACCCATACAAAACCAACACATTCATTTACTTTGTTCAACATAATTCCTTATGATTGTCTTTCTACTCTTGCCTTAGGATCGATTTTAGGATAGAGACTCTTGGCCTATTTATGTCTCTAGACCGTCACCTTGTCGTTGTACTGATAACTTGCTTATCGTTGTGCCCCTAGACCATTCTCGTGCTTGAAACATGAATGTACCATCTCGTGCTTGCCTTTCGTGCCTTACGTTGGGCCGCAACATGTTTCGTGTAATCGACTAGGTCCGTGCTTCCAACATCGAGGCCGTGTCTCACATTTCAACATGACTTAACCAACATTGCCTTATGGCCCTTCCTGACTTAACTCGAGACGACACAATCCTGACTTGCGGAACTTGTATTAAAGACTCAACACAATGCTACGTTCGTACCGATGCACGTGCCCTTGCTTTAGCCAAATCTTAGGCTCCGTAATTGTGTTACAACCGTGCACACCTTCTTAACTAAATTCGTGTCGTGCTTACTCTATCTTTGCTTCGACCAATATCATGCATGTGGATTGCCGCTTAGCACACTGACTCATCTATATGAAAGGTCACTAGCAATGTCAAGCTATCTTGGACTTGGCTGAGGATAGACGTCGATTATCCAATGGGTAGCTAGCCCGTAGAAGCCCCGAATCTCCTATACGGTACATCCAACATCCTACTTTAGCCAACTCGCTTCTACATGTGTCTTTTTATTCTTACCTTAGGATCGATTTTAGGACAAAGACTCTTAGCCTATTTGTGTCTTAGACTATCCCCGTGCCATTGCACCGATAACTTGATTATCGTTGTACCTCAATACCATTTTTATGCTAGCAACATGAATGTACCGACTCGTGCTTGCCATACGTGATATATGTTGGGACACAACATGTTTTGTGTCATCGACTTGATCCGTGCTTCAAACATTCGAGGTCGTGCCTCACAATTCAATGTGACATGACCAACTTTGCCCTACGGCCCTTTCTGACTTAACTCGAGATGACTCAATCATGATGCCATATTCGTACCGAAGCACGTATCCTTGCTATAGCCAAATATTAGGCTCGATATTGGTGTTGCAACCGTACACACCTAACCTGTGCCAATTTATTGCTGGCGTGTGCCGATTCAAGGCTGGCGCTTGCTATAACACGTTCCTTCTGTGCCGATACATTGCTGGCACATGACGATTCAAGGCTGGCATTTGAGGAACTACACCATGTTAACTCAACTCGTGTCGTGCTTGTACTATCACTAATTCGAACGATGCCATGTATGGATTGCCTTCTAGCACACCAACTTATTTATATGAAAGGTCACTAGCAATATCAAGCTATCTTGGACTTGGTTGAGGGTAGACGGCGATTATCCAATGGGTAGCTAGCCCATAGAAGCCCCAAATCTCCTATGCGGTTCATCCATCATCATACTTTAGCCAAATCGCTTCCCCCGGAAATGATATAATCCCGTGGCCCCAGCGATCAAGTCGAGGAAGACTACACCTTGTCGACAAGTTGTCCATGACCACGCATCTATGACGTCTTCTAGACTTGACGTAAATACAAGGCCTATAGATAATACAACTTTCTTTCTCTTCCTTAAACTTCTTTATACGAGTCCATACTTTTCATTCATCATACGAGAATCCCAAGCCACGGAACCGATCTCGATGACCAACGGTCGCGTGTACTTTATATTCTTTGATACACAAGAAACGGCTATTGCATTGCCTTCCAGATAGACTTGAACAAACGTATTTACCTGTGTCCCATAGACCGTGGTATACTTATCCTTGAACTGACCGTTGCTCGTGCCTTAGACTGACTTGTTTCTTATGCAAAACTATCGCCCAAGTCATACTTTATATGACAAGCCTTGAGATCGTGGGACTATGTGACTTAAAAACCACAAAAAATATGGAACAGTGCTTGCTATGACTTTGATAGCCTCATACCATGCAACAACTTGATCGTGCAATAACTTGACGAGCAAAGGCTATGCCAAGCCTTTGCTAACGTAATCGTGCAACAACTTGACGAGCAAAGGCTATGCCAAGCCTCGCACCATGGGAACGTGTCGTGCACGCATTCGACTTGAACAACCAAGTTCTTTGGATGTCTAGACTTATGCCACAAGCCGTACGATACAACTTAACCCGTGGAATGAGCAAAGTCTATGACAAGCCTTGGACGATGGGATCGTGCTTACTTTATCAAGCATCTATACGTGCGATGCCTATGACTTAGGCTAAGTTCATAGCTTTGTGGCAACTTAGACTAACTTTTCTTCTCCCAAGCCATGGGACGAAGGACCGAGTGTGATTTTAAAAGTACGTCGTGAAAAATATTATAAGCCGGCCGTGGGACATTTTCATATTCTAACTCGATCCGGCCTGTCGAGATTATTTCCCTAGCTATATGGATTTCTCTATTTTATTATCAAGCCTACTTGTGCATTTGAAAACTTTCATATTATTAGTGTGAAGGCCAAGCTAAGGCAAGTTCACCGAAGCCACCCACCTGAGCGAGGAGACGCCTCAACCGAGCGGGTCTTCGAGCAGCTATTGTATAGCTAAGTTCGAACGCCGTTGGCATTTCAATTCCTCTGATTGAGCTGAGCGGACGGGGCATTATATTACATACCACTCAAAAAAAGTTTCGTACTCGAAACTTATCGAGTACACTTATCGACTTATTACTTGATTCAATATCCAGTGACTCTTATACGCACTTCGCCTTAACCAATCCATGAAACCCGACTTACATCATTGCCTCAATCAATATTCAATTCCATTTCAAAACCAACGATTGTACTGCCATCAATCTTTTCCTTGAAATACAATTTCAAAATCTCTGGTACCGTTCAGTTCCTACAATCTCACTTCAATTTAACGTATCACTTAGTTTGATCGTACATATATTCCATGCGGCCCCAAAATACCTGCATGTCAGCTAAGCCTCGTGATAGAGAATCCGTCATTTTTTACTTGAGGTGGATCGTGCACATATTCAGGCGTCCCGGAAATATATGTATTTCAGCCGAGTTTTATGAGTGGGGTTTTCATAATCTAGAATCATTCTATCCACCAGTATCTAATTCTATCAATCCTTAAGATCAATCGTACCGAGACTAACTCTCGAAACATGGATGTCTCTTCTAACCGCTAGGCCGTCTCCCTAGGCTAAAGTCGTCCGTCAGTATTAGAATCATAGTTTTTCAACAATAATATCAACACTGACCCCAATCCTAAGGTCAAACCAAAGTTGATAATATGGGATTTTCTACCCAAGCTTGCATTACTCAGATTTCTAAACATCGAGCATGTATTTCTCCTATTCGCACTTGTAATATTTAGTCCAAGGGGTCCGAGTCGTTCAGTAAAGCCATCCTACAGTAAGTCATGTTCAACCAATTCCTCGACATATCAATATCATTTGTCCAACAAGTAATTTACGTAGTCTATCTCTTCGAACACGTTCGATATAATCTACCTATCCATCCTTCCCAAGTCAAGCACGCTACAACATAATTTTGTCACTAAACCAAAATTCTCATTCCATATTCCCTAAGCCTTTTATCGTAATTCACGTAATCATTCACAAGGTCGCCTAGCTCATTAATATGTCATGTCCCAATCTCACGCAAGTCCAATCATCCATGTGGGATATAAAATCACCATGCATTCTTTCAGGATAATCATTCTTATCGGGGCATAACTCTTGCTTTGAGTCTAGACAAATTTATTCACGATATGCAGATTGGATCAACTCAATCCTCAAGTTAACTTAATCATCAATCACAAGTCTGACCCATCCTCGAATTAACCTTCGCATCAAAACACAAGTCAAAGAAATCCAAATTACCATGACCTGATCTTCCGAGTTCTATCATTCCCGTGACATGAATCACCATGTCAGCGCTCACGTAAAACGAACGTCCTAAGTCCGACGTGACGCATGTGCGAGGCTGGAGTTGCGCTCGCGCAAGACAAGAACGTCGACGTTGTGGTTATCGTCGAAGAAATCAAGATACTATCATTTTCATCCAAGCATTCAT
The DNA here is from genome assembly GCA_029216955.1 of Iris pallida. NCBI lineage: Eukaryota > Viridiplantae > Streptophyta > Magnoliopsida > Asparagales > Iridaceae > Iris > Iris pallida. The sequence goes on along the minus strand of JANAVB010031671.1, from coordinate 381,561 downwards.
TACAAACAAAATCTCAAGTATAGCATCCATCCAAAACAATAAAATTTTACACGATCGTCATTCCCCGAATCAGAGTACCCCCGAGTTATCGTATATCGATCTTTGATACACCTCAATACAATCGATGATATACGTAACCTAACGATTTTCATTTGCAATAAAATTCGAGTCGTACAACCGATGCTATCATCTGAATTGGACATTCCATAATATCTTTGATATTCAAGATCAAATATTCGATCATTAATCTTGAAACTAATCACATGATCATTTTGTTCAAACCTATAATTACGTATATTTATCCGTCTATCCTAAGTCATCGAGTAACATTTTCTCAAAATGCATCGATCTATCCTAACTCAAATCATCGAGCAACATCTTATTCCAATCTTTAGAGCCATTCTCAAATATTTGAATCATTTCCATGCACGCTATCATCCAATCGTGCTAACTTCTCGTATACGATTCATATCGATTTTTTTTCAATCGAGTCATCCGTTCGTACTACTTAAATTTTTCTCGATTTAATCCATCTTTTATTATTCCTTTGCATTTTGTGCTCAGCATAATCCCATCTGATGCACACTATTTTCCTTGTTCATTCTTTCAAATCAAACTCTTACTAACTTGAATCACTCATTCTAAGGCTTTGCATAATCGTCGCTTGATGATAGACTCGTTGGCATCCCGTATCCTCAATCGATCGACATTCCCGAGGCTATCCCATACACCACTCAGGGATAAAGTCATTCGATCAATCCTCAAAACAAGTTCTGAATTATATCTGATTACTTCAAATTTTCGTTCGAGCCATCCTCAAAATTCCAGCACGCTCATCTATATCACATCGATGATAACATCGTCTAATGCACCCCTATCGTTAGTCATCCCTTATTCTATGAATCAAGTCAAACTCATTCCCATTTCGAGACGATTCGCATCTCGCACATAACTTTTCTAAGGTCGACTCAAATCTTGGTGTATATGCCCAACCCGACTTAGCCAACCGTTCTTTTACGTAAAAACATCTTTTGTTTTTATCGAAAAATATTCTCATACGATTTGCCAAAATATATAGACTTATTGTATGGACATCCCACAGAACATTGAAAGAGAGCGGACAAACGATATCAATTTGCGGAGGTAACACATTAGAGTTAAAGAATTCAATCGAAAGTCTAAGGACGTAAAGTCGTGCTCTGATACCATTATGTCACGCTCCGGTCCCGTAGGACCGATCGTCCTCGCTAAGGCATAATATCGCACGAGCCTAGATTGTGCTCTTTATAACTGTCTGTTTTCAAAATTAAGGGTAATTTTGTCATTTTCTATTTTTCTATATTTTTGGTGATTTTTATTTATTAATATTATATTTTCGGGTTTAGTTTAGTCGGGTTTGATTTTCGTCTAGTTTCGACTTGTGTTAGTGATCCGGGTAGCTTAGACTCTAATCGGGACCCAAAGATTAGTTAGACATGGCCCACAAATCTCACTAATTACTCTAGTAAAATTAGGCTAATCCCACATGACTAAATAGGTTCATTTACAGATTAGAACTTGACCCTTTTGACCCCAACCCTTCATATGACTTAATTTGAACCATAGAAGAAAAGTTAAGGGCTTTCTAGACATTTCAATTGGACTCATTAGGGCATATAGTGGTCGGCCACACCTAGGTAGGGTTTCCATTCATTTCATTTCTTCACTTGCCTCTATTTTTCCCCATTTTTGAGTTCTTCCCCATATTGAGAAATCCACTCCCAATAGGTAAAACCTTCTCTATAATTCATGTTTCCTTATATTTTTGATAGATTTGAACCTGTAGGAACCAATCCCACTTAGGTTTGATTTTGAGACACTTTCGAATCCTCATTTGGAAGTTTTAATAGTTTTTGTGGCACCCAAGGAAAAATTTCGAGGGTGGCCCACCAAGTGTTTGTAGGAATGTCCTATAGATATTTTTATCCTCTAATTTCAGATTTAGATTAGTTAGAGGGTAGTTTAGTCATGTTAGAAATGTTTCCCATGGTTTTCATTAGGTTCTCTATAAATTTGGGCTTGTGTTTTAGGCCTACATATCATATTTATATGTATCTACATGATAATTAGTGTATATTGGAATAGTGGACGGTTTTGAGCAAGTTGATGCATATGTTTGTTTGTGTTGCAGGGAGGGAAGAGTGGTGTATGTTGCGTTTGTGTGTCTTGGGTCTTGAGTGTGTGGGTTTGTTTGGTTAGTTGTTGAGGAGAGTGTGTGTGTCTAGTGTTGTGTGTCTTGAGAGGGAGATGTGAGTAGATGTGTGTGTGTGTGTGTGTGTGTGTGTGTGTGTGTGTGTGTGTGTGTGTGTGTGTGTGTTGTCTAGTATGAGTGTTATATGTGTGTGGTTGTGGGGGATAGATAGATAGATAGATAGATAGATAGATAGAAGGGAGTAAATGACCAGCAACTACAGTAGGAGCCACTGCAGCAACATAAGCAGTAGGAGCAGCAGCAGTAGCATAGGACTGCAGCAGTAGTAGGCAGTGCACAACAATATGCTCTATAACAGCCTTTTGGGGAGACGGAACAACAATAGTAGCAGGTACAAAGGCAGCAGTGCAGCCCCTATTGCCCCCCTTTCCAATTATCATTTGGTCCCATTTGCCCCCTTTGCATGCCCCTTTGTCTAGAGTGGTGTGGGTGTGCTAGTTTGTGTTAGAAAATTATGTTAGTAAGGTTAGAGGGTTATACCTTAGAGTTAGCTTCTAAGTTATTAGCTAGTCTTTCTTAGTGTTAGTTATGATGTGATATGTTAGATAAGGCATGTTAGTATCTTAGTTTTAGAGTTGGAGTTAGATTTCATATATTAGAGTTAAGATAATTGGTATCTTGAGATACCAAGTTGTATATTAGAATATGTTAGTTTGTTAGAGTATATGTTAGAAGTTAATCTGTTAGCATCTTAGTTAGAGATTAGATTTAGTTTATATGTTATGTTAGATGGTTAGTTAGATATTAGGATATGTTGTAACTTAGAGTGTTAGTTAGGATAAGTGATATGTTAGAGTGGTATCTTAGGATACCAATGTGGCATCCTAAGATTTACCTTTACCTTCAAGGTAAATGGATATTTATCTTATAAGCGAGGTAAGGTATCAAGATACCAAAGTATGATATCGAGATATAAGGGTAAGAGTTAGAACACCTTGGTAGGGTGTTGGAGGATACGTAGAGTGAGGGTAAAGTAGGCAAGGGCATTGGTTAGATGCTAAGGTAATGGGTTTACCTTTGTAAGGTAATGGGGTAAGAGTTAAGGTAATACCTTAGAACAAAGATATGAGTTAACATGATTAAGATATGGTTAGAATTAGGATAGCCTAGTTGGTAGTGGTTAGGAATAGGGTAAATGACTTAGGGCTGACCCCGTTTGACCATGATTGACAGTTTTGACTAAAAGTCAACCAAAAGTCAATATTGGCCTAAAACTGACCAAAACTTAACCAGAGTTGATCAGTTGAACAAAAGTCAACTATGAGTCAGCCATTAACCCAGTTGACATAGAGTGGACTAGGAGTTGACCAGGGTTGTCACCCTCGGATTTCGTTATACGTATTTTGGTATACGTGTACGTATCTCGGACCTGTATTTCGACTTGTCCTGAATGGCTAGCCTTGGGTTCTTGCATTGGCATTGGTTAGTTAGCATTTCATATTTGTGTGGTCTATTTTGGTTCGGGCATGCATCGGGTTTGGTTGGGTTCGGCTTGGTTGGGCTCGGTTTGGGTTGATATGCAAACCCCTACCTACCACCATCCACCATTTATCAACCCAAAAACCATTCTCTCTCTTCATTCATTTCTTATTTACTTTTCTTCTTCTTTTTCATTTTTTTCTCCACCGAACACCACCGTAGGCAAGTGCACCTTGCTTCCACTTGAGGACCCTTTTTTATGGTTCCATTAGCTTCTTCTCGTAGTCTCAATATAGTTTAGAACTTGGCATTTTTCATTTGGATGTATGGATTTCTATAGATCTAAGTTTTAGCATTTTCTATCTTCATGGTTTTGATCTACTAAACTGGGATGTTTTCGAAAACTAAGAGTTCCATGTAGTAGGCTTTCTGATTTTACGCAAGTTTGGCTCTTGAATGGTTGGGTTTCATCAAGTCTTGGCCGAGATAGAGTTTCTGGAGTTCTTGAGCTTTACGCCTACTTGTCTTGGCCTTGGGGAGAAGATAAAGTTTTTACGCACATGTTTTACGGGCCCCCATAGTGTTTTCCCTTACGCACATATTTTATGTGCCAGCGTATTATTTAGCTCTTTACGCACACGTTTTATGTGCCGGCGTAGTGTTTCACCTTACGCACACATTTTACGTGCCAGCGTATTATTTACTTCTTTATGCACACATTTTACGTGCCAGTATAGTATTCACCCTTTATGCACACGTTCTCACGTGCCCGCGTAATCTGTTCTACGATGGTTGAACCGAACTCTACGTAGAGGCTAGAATCTCGCTCGCGTAGAGGGCTTGCCCGCGTAGAATTCTGCTCGCATGCGGCTTGGCTAGCGTAGACTCTCCCGCCCACGTAGAATCTAGCACGCGTGCAACCTTGCTCGCGTAGATGTGGCATTTCCTTAGTCTTGCTCGCGTAAGGCTATTTTTTCGCTCGGGGCCTCCTTGGCCTAGCGTAGAATTGCACGCGTAGAGGCCTCCTGAATTGAGTAATATTTGGAATGTTAATTGTATACGACATGATAATATAAGGATAGAACATGATAGTGGCCCATCGTGGCGCACTCTTGACAAGCAATATTGACAGGATAACTCTTGATAGTGACCCGTCGTGGTGCACTCTTGACAAGTAACTTGACATGATAATTCTCGATGGTGGTCCGTCGTGACGCACTCTTGACATGATAAGTAATCTTGATAAGTAATTCTAACATGTAATCTTGAATGTGGTAGCGACAGCCATCTTGACATGTTGATAAATGACTCGTCTTCACACCGTGGGTGATTGTTCTTGAATGTGCTTGTATAAGCTACCAGCCTCGTCTTGCATCATGTCTATGACATGAATTCCTGAGTACCACAGTCAGGAATTCAGACTGAATCTGGCTAGGCTAATGATTAGATAAATCAAGTAGCTCATATAGATAGAGATATTTCGGCTACAAGCAATCCCGTTATCTGGGCGCCTTCCTTGTGGACTTGTAGCCTGCCGTCGAGTATGGCACATTTCCAGTCCACTGTCACGTGGGACTCTCCTTAAAACAAGTAATATGCACACTGTCATGTGTTGTACCCCCAAGTCACCTAATAACTCATGGGATACATTTGTCTTCTGGACGATGTATCAACTATAAATACTTGTAACTTGCGTCTGGATAACCTGGATAGTCTACAGGACTTGTAGCCGTATGAATATTTTATAGCATCATGCTAGTAACTAGGCTTGTGATAACCCTAGTTAGTTAAAGTATCAAGCCGTACTCTTTGCTTGGCCGTGAATGTTGGATGTAGTCATATCTTGTCTAGTCTTGCCTAGACCCAGTACACGGTTATCTCATGACATGCTTGTGTATGCTTTATATTTTCGATAATTGGTTAGAGACTAAGTTCTGTTCAGGTGAAGGATTACAACCCTGATCCTTGTTTGGTTTACGGGTTGTAACTTGGTTACCGGAATAGTCCTTTAGTCATTTTATCGTTTATCACCATGTTTTCTCTAACTCATGTCTTTTGTTATTTCAACTATGTCCTTATGTGCTAATATGCTGGTTTTAGTTCTTAAGTGAAGCCTCCCTTGTGGCACTTGCTCTTTCTGGGGTCTAATCCAGCTGGTTTTGTATAGCCAGATTTCGGAGCAGCACCCGAAGATCTACCTACCTCCCAGCCAGATGGTGAACACTAGAAGAAACCTTGACAACGAGTGGGTTTATTTTGCTCTCCCACTTTATTGTAAATTATTCTTTGAGGCATTTAGCCGCCGAGCAAGTGTAAGCTCATGTTAAATACTTATATTTCTTGTCTATCTACGGGCTGTAACATGATTAACAAATCCTAGGGTTGATCATGTATGACTGAAACTCTTGCTAGTCCTCGCATTTTGTTCGACTAGCTTCAGATCATCTGTATATGAAACGTATGGGATGTCTTATTGTTTATTATCTGACGGTCTAACATCTTGTAACTATTATTACTTGCTTAAAATTGAGACACTAGGCTTGTTCTTGACCATAAGAGACTGATGGCTTGTAGATAAACCCTCATAAATCTAGACAGTCGTGACCATATATGGAGGTAGAATACACTTCTATATACGTATCTGGTTCTGTCCGCCCCCGCTCTCAAGTATTCTGGTTCTGGGACTTGACACGGTTTAAGTGGTGGCCCATGTAGGTCTTGTAAATCAAGATGTCTGAGGATTTTATCGGATAGATGTCTCAATCAACACTCGCCCTTGATCTCTCATCGTGTCTTCGATTCTTTCTGAAATCTTAACATGATCATATGCCTATATCATCGATCTATCATGGTCCTTCCTTATTGTTCTCTATGTCATTTCTTCAGCGGCATTGTTTCTGCCAATCAGCAAGGCAGAGCACCTCCAATGGACCAGCAGCAACTTGGAGACCAAGCCCAGCACTCTGTAGCAGCCTCTCGAGTCATGCATTTTGGAGATCCAGAGCCACCAATTCAGCCAGTCCAGCCTCCAAAGCCTGACAACGAAACCCTGGTAGATCTCTTCAGAGAATTGCTTGCATCACAGGATCGTCGAGGTGATGCCCTGTACCAAACTTACAGACGGCCATGGACAGAGTTGGTTATCAAGGTAACAGTGCAGCCAACAATTTCAAGCGCCTAGACCCTCCCTTCTTTGACGGCAGCGAAGACACGATCGCAGCTGATGCTTGGCTTCAGGACATCGAGATTATCTTGGGAGCAGCCAAGACTCCAGGGGAAGAGAAGGTGGCTATAGTACGCCTACAGTTATTGGACTTAGCCCGCACTTGGTGGGCGATATTAGCAGTTGGATTGGCGACGCCTGTTCCATGGGCGGTATTCAGTGACAAGTTTCAGATCAAGTACTTCGATGTTGTAGCTTGGTATGACCTACAGACGAGGTTCACCAATTTGAAGCAGATGGATAGGACGGTCGATGGATATACGGCCGAGTTTTCTAGGTTGAGTCGGTTTGCTCCCACCTTGGTGGCGACCGAATTGGATTGAGCCCAGCGATTCCAGCAGGGACTCCACCTAGAGATTATTCTAGCGGTAGAGTAGTTTGAGCATCAGACTTTCGATGCAGTGTTGAGATCAGCTAGGAGGCATAAGTATACCTCCCAGAGGATTATGGACCGGACCGAAAGTCAAAAGCGGTCTCACGGCCAGATGAACCAGTCTTCAGCACCAGCTCCGGCAGCTAGGGCTTTGACCATTAGAGCCCCGAGGCGGGCGACTTCCGTCACGTCAATTCAGCATTCGACCCCAGTATATCCCAGTAGCAGTAGCAGAAGCAGTCTTCCGCAATGGGTTGCACTCATTGTGGAAAGCCAGGACATGTTGTATCAGAATATCGTAGAGCACAGGGATTGTGCTTGGCTTGTGGGACACCGGATCACAAGATAGGGTCCTGTCCGAATAGGGCCAGCTCATCATCGGGCCAGACTAGTCCTTCGTTAAGGGGACCAGCACCAGTGCAACAGCAGCTGTACCAGCCTCCAAGGCCATTGCCGTCTCAGGCTCAAGCGTTCCAGCAGTAGAGGCCGCAACAGTATACCCAGACCCCATCTCAGATTCAGAACCGACAGAGAGGTTTTTAGCAGGATGTCTTCCTTCTTCCTTCTGCCTTTAACTTCCTTGCTTGCATGAGTGATTGCTTGATTGATTGCTTAGATATAACTTGCCTATGTTTAGTATAGCTTGCCCCGACATCTCTAGCCTCTTGATTAAATTCCGAGGACGAAATTCTTTTAAGGTAGGTAGAGTTGTCACCCTCGAATTTTGTTATACGTATATCGGTATACGTGTACGTATCTCGGACCTGTATTTTGACTTGTCCTGAATGGGTAGCCTTGGGTTCTTGCATTGGCATAGGTTTGTTAGCATTTCATGGTTTGTGTGGTCTATTTTGGTTCGGGTTTGTTTGGGTTCGGCTTGGTTGGGCTCGATTTGGGTTGATATGCAAACCCCTACCTACCATCATCCATCATTTGTTAACCCAGCAACCATTCTCTCTCTTCAATCATTTCTCATTTACTTCTCTTCTTCTTTTTCTTTATTTTTTTTCTCTACCGAACACCACTGTAGGCAAGTGCACCTTGCTTCCACTTGAGGACCCATTTTTATGGTTCCATTAGCTTCTTCTCGTAGTCTCAATATAGTTTAGAACTTGGCATTTTTTATTTGGATGCATGGATTTCTATAGATCTAAGTTTTAGTATTTTCTATCTTCATGGTTTTGATCTACTAAACTGGGATGCTTTCGAAAACTAAGAGTTCCATGTAGTAGGCTTTCTGATAAGTTTGGCTCTTGAATGGTTGGGTTTCATCAAGTCTTGGCCGAGATAGAGTTTCTGGAGTTCTTGAGCTTTACGCCTGCTTGTCTTGGCCTTGGGGAGAAGATAAAGTTTTTATGCACACGTTTTATGAGCCCGTATAGTGTTTCCCTTTACGTACATGTTTTACGTGCCAGCGTATTATTTAGCTCTTTATGCACACATTTTACGTACCCGCGTAGTGTTTCCCCTTACGCACATGTTTTACGTGCCAGCGTATTATTTAGCTCTTTACGCACACGTTTTATGTGCCAGCATAGTATTCACCCTTTACGCACACGTTCTTACCTGTCTGCGTAATCTGTTCTACACTGGTTGAACCGAACTCTACGTAGAGGCTAGACTCTCACTCGCTTAGAGGGCTTGCCCGCGTAGAATTTTGCTCGCATGCGACTTGGCTAGCACAGACTCTCCCGTCCACGTAGAATCTAGCACGCGTGCAGCCTTGCTCGCGTTGATGTGGCCTTTCCTTAGTCTTGCTCACTTAAGGCTATTTTTACGCTCGGGGCCTCCTTGGCCTAGCGTAGTAATGCACGCATAGAGACATTGAGCCCTTAGCGTACCCTGTTTGCCTTTTATATTCTTACGCCTTTTGTCATAAGCTTGATAATCCTGAATTGAGTAATATTTGGAATAATAATTGTACACGACATGATATTGTAGGGATAGAACATGATAGTGGCCCGTCGTAGAACACTCTTGACAAACAACATTGACATGATAACTCTTGATAGTTACCCGCCGTGGTGCACTCTTGACAAGTAACTTGACATAATAATTCTTGATGGTAGTCCGTCGTGACGCACTCTTGACATGATAAGTAATGTTGATAAGTAAGTCTAACATGTAATCTTGAATGCGGTTGCGACAGCCATCTTGACATGTTGATAAATGACTCGTCTTGACACCGTGGGTGATTGTTCTTGAATGTGCTTGTATAGGCTACCAGTCTCATCTTGCATCATGTCTAGGACATGGATTCCTGAGTACCACAGTCAGGAATTCAGACTGAATCTGGCTAGGCTAATGATTAGATAAATCAAGTAGCTCATATAGATAGTGATATTTCGGCTACAAGCAATCCCGTTATCTGGGCGCCTTCCTTGTGGACTTGTAGCCTGCCGTCAAGTTGGGCACATTTCTAGCCAACTGTCATGTGGGGCTCTCCTTGAAACATGTAATATGCATACTGTCATGTGTTTCACCCCCAAGTCACCTAATAACTCATGGGATACATTTGTCTCCTGGGTGATGTATCCACTATAAATACTTGTAACTTGCGTCTGGATAACCTGGATAGTCTGCAGGGCTTGTGGCCGTAGAAATATCTCATTGCATCATGCTAGTAACTAGGCTTGTGATAACCCTAGTTAGTTAAAGTATCAAGCCGTACTCTTTGCTTGGCCGTGAATGTTGGATGTAGTCTTATCTTGCCTAGACCCAGTACATGGTTATCTCATGGCATGCTTGTGTATGCTTTACATTATCGATAATTAATTAGAGACTAAGCTTTGTTCAGGTGAAGGGTTACAATCCTGGTCCTTGTTTGGTTTACGGGTTGTAAGTTGGTTACCGGAATAGTCCTTTAGTCATCTTATCGTTTATCACCCTATTTTTTCTAACTCATGTCTTTTGTTATTTCATCTATGACCTTATGTGCTAATATGCTGGTTTTAGTTCTTAAGTGAAGCCTCCCTTGCGGTACTTGCTCTTTCTGGGGTCTGACCCAGCTGGTTTTGTATGGCCAGATTTCGGAGCAGCACCCGAGGATCTACCTGCCTTCCAGCCAGATGTTGAACACAAGAAGAAACCCTGGCAACGAGTGGATTTATTTTGCTCTCCCACTCTATTGTAAATTATTCTTTTGAGGCATTTAGCCGTCGAGCAAGTGTTAGCTCGTGTTAAATACTTATATTTCTTGTCTGCCTACGGGCTATAACATGATTAATAAATCCTAGGGTTGATCATATATGACTGAAACTCTCGTTAGTCCTCGCATTTTGTACGACTAGCTTCATGATCATCTGTATATAAAATGTATAGGATGCCTTACTATTGATTATTTGATGGTCTAACATCTTGTAACTATTATTACTTACTTGAGATTGAGACACTAGGCTTGTTCTTGACCATAAGAGACTGATGGCTTGTAGATAAATCCTCATACATCTAGACAGCCGTGACCGTATATGAAGGTGGAATACACTTCTATTTACGTAGCTGGCTGTGTCCGCCTCCGCTCTCCAGTATTCTGGTTCTGGGGCATAACAAGGGTTGACCAGAGTTGATCGGTTGACCAAAAGTCAACCTTTGACTGAAAATCGACCTTGTTTGACTTTGTTTGACTTGTCTTGACCTAGTTTGATTTTGTTTGGCCTAGTATGACTTTGATTGACTTTGTATAATCTAGTTTGACCTAGTGTGACTTAGTTTGACCTTATTTGACTTAGATTGGCTTAGTTTGATCTAGTTTGACTTGGTGTGACTTAGTGTGACTGAGTTTGACCCAGATTTGGATAGTCTGCACTAGAAATCATGCCTAAACACTATTAAACCCTATTTAACACATCTATATCGTATCTTTAGGTCTATGACTTCACTCTGAGCTAGATTATACTATTGACATATTTCCATCGGATCTCAGGTGAGTACATTCTCTGATAGTATTTCTATTTTATAATACCGTCCGTGTTTCATGTATTTAGTGTAGATATCCTGGTTCTTTTAACACATTGTTCACATGGATTTGTATTTGTCTGGATCCCGTCATGAAATGTTATTCCTTGTACTCCATGGTATACCTTGTGTAAGACTTCTTGTTTCTCGTGCATTATATAGACACGATTCCTGTGAAGGCTTACAACCTTTTAAGAGAATACGTGTCATGGTTAGATCCACTATACTATTCAAGGACGGGGGTATTAGCGTAGATGTGTGATCAATACCTACCTTGTATCAAGCCTTGAACCTTGAATAGTGTTAATCATCCACCGCATTTATGATTAACCTGGCCAAATCTTGTATCATGTTCCTAAGCCGATCATATATTGAAACTAGTGCTAAACTCACATAGAAAGTAGTTCATGATTCATGTACATGATATACACTGTTCTCCTGCTCTTATTTATTTACAGTCTTGATATGCCTCACCATGATTCATGTACTCATTATTTTACCTTATATATTCTTTCTATTTACTGTTATATTTTTAATATCGTCTAATTAGAACTGTTATTGGATATTTGTGCTCGTTCCATCCTGACTAGATATGTTGATAAAATTTTACATGTTATGGAAAGGAGGAGTGTCCTACCTACTACGGTCCACATGACGTAGTTGTCTTAGATTTGGAGACCCTAGTTCAGCAAGGGTTAGCTCCAGCCGATGGGGCTTTAGAGTAGCTGAGCTGGTTTAGTTTGGTACTGGACCTTGTCTCCAGATTACATTTTGGCTTGTTATTATTTTAATATTTGTATTAGAGATTATTGACTCTAGACTTGTATTATTTCTGTGTCGGATATTCTGGTTGATAATTTCATATCTTGTTGTCTTTATCTTTCAGTATCATCTATCTTTCTTAGAGTTTGCGATTGAGTATATTATATTATCATTTCTTGTCCACTGTTTGGAGTTGACCATTCTCGACATATTTTGATATTATAACTGTTGTTAGATAGTAGACCTAGACAGCATTCTATGCCGTTTCTGCGGCATAGGCTGGAAAGCTGTCACGCACTCGTGCCCTTACTCCGGGTGTGGGTCATGACACTCTTGTAAAGCAGTTTTATAACGACAGATTACAACAACTTGCAACGGGGTCTTCGCACAGAAGTTCCAAGCAGAAATATTGAATATACAAGGCAACATAAGTATTGAAACAAAATCTGAGTCTTTATTGATGCTTGAAATAAGATTACAAGGGCGCGTAGCCAAGATTACTGTAACACCCATATTCTGAATACGTATTTTAGGTTAAGCCTGCATGTATCATGGACCTGTATTTTATTTTCTCAGATTCTGGCCTGTAATTGTATTTCTGGCTCGACTTGCAGATTTTGGGTTTTCTCGTAAAATGGGTTTTGACTTGGCTTGGTTTTATTTTGTGGAGAGGGTTTGGTTTGGTTTGGTTTATCATGAGAGGAGCACTTTAACCTACACTCCACCCTCAACACAATACAACCCACCATCATAAATCCTACCTAACTTTTCTCTCTCCTCTTTATTTTTTATTTACTTCTCCATCTCCTTCTTCTTCCTTCCTCTACACAACTCACCATCACCTATAGGCAAGTGCACCTTGCCATCAAATAAGGACCACTTTTTATTTGTCTATTAGCTAGATTAGGCCATGGAGATTAACTTTAGAACTTGACATTTTGTGATTTGGAGCTTTCATTCTTCTAGATCTAGGTATTAACTATTTTCGAAAATCCTTGGTTTTGATCTATTAAACTTCGATTTTTGCATGTTTTGATGCTTCCATGTGGAAGAGAATTCGATTTTACTCAAGTTAGAGCTTTGAAAATCTAAATTTCGTTTTGATTTGATCAAGTTATGAAGTTTTAACTTTGGAGTTCTTGGAGTCTTCTTCTCGGTCTGGAGAAGAAGACAGCAGCCTGCGCTCTTTAGCGCAGTACTGGATTGCGCATTCCCCCTTGGCCAGCGCTCTTTAGCGTAGCGCCGACTGCGCAGCTTGCCTCTTGGTGAACTGTGCTTAACCCGAGTGCGCATGGATTCTTGCGCAATCTGTTCTTGTGCAATCCATCCATGTGCAGTCCACTTTTGTGTAATCCATCCATGCGCAGTCCGTTCCTGCGCTATCTGACCCTGCGCCATCCATTCCTGCGCAACCTGATCAAGCGCAATCTATCTGCTACACCATCCACCCCTGCGCAGTTGGTACCCTGCGCAGCTCACCCTTGCGCAGTTGGCCCCTGGCGTACTGACTCCTGCGCAACCCGACCCCAGGGACCCTTGCACAATCTGTCCAATTATGGAGATTGGGTTTTATTTTCCTTTTGTTATGAACTTGATTTTACCTAATATGTTTAGAACGACTATTGTACATGGCATGGTATGACAAGGAACTAGCATAACGACAGTGACCCGTAGTGGTGCAATCCTGACATGACCAACCTGATTTGACAGTGACCCGTAGTGGTGCACTCTTGACATGACCAACCTGACCTGATAGTGGCCCGTCGTGGCGCACTCCTGACAAGTACCCTGACATGATTTATCTTGATAGTGGCCCGTGGCGGTGCACTCTTGACTTGTACCTGACTTGACTTGACTTGTAACTTGTAACTTGTAATCCTGACTTGACTTGATGCTGTTGCGACGGCTAACTTGACTTGTATAATCAACTTGACACCGTAGGTGTTCCTGCTTGCTTGCTTGTGCAATCTACTTGTCTTGTCTTGCATCATGTCTAGGACGTGACTTCCTGGGTACCACGGCCAGGGACTCGCGCTAAATTGGATTAGGCTAATGATTAGATCAAACTAGAACATGGAGAATTCTCAGTCACAGGCAATCTCCTTATCTGGGCGCTTTAATGGACTTGTAGCTTGCCGACGAGTAGAGCACATTTCCAGTACACTGTCATGTGTTGCACCCTCTAAGTCACCTAAGGGTACATTTGTCTCCCGGGAAATGTACCCACCTATAACTCTCAACCCGTGGAAGGATAACTGGATAGTCTGCAGGGCTTGGGACTGGAATTCTTACTTACATCTTGTTAGTAATTAGGCTTGTGATAACCCTAGTTAGTTAAGTAGTAAGCCGTAGTACTTGCTTGGCCGTGATTGATTGGATGGAGTCTAGTCCCGCTTGTCCTGTCCTGATCCTGTACAAGGTTATGACATGACATGACTACTTGTGTTTTACCTTAATCATGATTAATTGCAGGTCCTGATTTCTTGTATTTTATCTTGCCGATAAATGGTGGGAGAAACCAAGTTCCGTTCAGACGAAGGGTTACAACCCCGGTCCTTGTTTGGTTTACGGGTTGTAACCTGGTTATCTGAAGAGTTCCATGGTTATCTCATCGTATATCCCCTGCCATGTTTCTCCTTAATAATTGTCTTTATTATGTAATTAGTTTCTTATGATCTGATATGCTGGCTTTTGTTCTTATTTCGTGGCCTCCTTTGTGGCACTTGCTCTTTCTGGGGTTTGACCCAGCTGGTTTTGTGTGGCCAGATTTCGGAGCAGCTCCAGAGGATCTACCGAACCTGCAGCCCGATGGTGGCAACTAGAAGAAACCTGGGCTACGAGTGGGTTTTCTATTTTGTTTCGCTCACTCTATTATAAATTTATTCTTTTGAGGCGTTTAGCCGACGAGCACCTGTTAGCTCGATGCACATTACTTACTGTCTGCCTACGGACTGTAAACATGATTAACAAATCCTAGGGTTGATCATGTATGACTTAACTCTTGCTAGTCCTAGCATTTTGTACGACTAGCTTCATGATCAGCTGATATATAATATTTGGGACACCTTTTATTGTATATTTGGTGGTCAAACATCTTGTGACTATATTACTTGCTTGAGATTGAGACAATAGGCTTGACCTTAAGAGACTGTTGGCTTGTAGTAAACCCTCATATCTAGACAGCCGTGACCGTATAGCGAGGTGGATGTCATTTCGATATACGTAGCTGGCTATGTGCACCCCCGCTCTTCAGTATTCTGGTTCTGGGCATGATATGGTTTAAGTGGTGGCCCATGCAGGTCTTGGCATTCAAGAAATATGAGGGTTTACCGAATAGATGTCTCAATCAATATTCGTCCTTGATCTCTGCTCGTATCTTCAAATCCCTGAGAATCTCGACCTGATCACATTGCTTGTATCATTGATCTGTCCTGGTCCTTCCTTATTGTTTTCCCTGTGTCGTCTTCTTCAGCGGCACTGTACCTGACCCCGCCAATCAGCAAGGTGGAGCACCTTCCGTGGATCAGCAGCCCGGAGATCAAGCCCAACACTCCGGAGTAGCCTCCCGAGTCGTACCTACTGGAGGACAGCCGCCAGTTCAGCCAGTCCAGTCTGCAGAGCCTGATGATGGCACTTTGGTGGGTCTCATCAGATCATTGTTAGCTTTCCAAGATCGTCGAGGAGATGCCTTGCACCAGGCAGTGGAAGATGCTCTGAACAGAGGCGGTCATCCAAAGAATAGTGCAGCGAACAGTTTCAAGCGTCTGAACCCTCCATTCTTCGACGGCAGCGAAGATGCTATTGCTGCTGATGCATGGCTCCAGGATACTGAAGTCATTCTAGAGGCAGCCAAGACCCCGGAGGACGAGAAGGTGGCCATGGTGCGTTTACAGTTATTAGATCTTGCCCGCAGCTGGTGGGCAGCACAGGCCATAGGATTAGTGGCCCCAATTCTATGGGCACTATTCAGAGAGAGATTCCAGACTAAGTACTTCGATGCGGTGGCTCGGTACGATCTACAGACCAAGTTTACCAATCTGAAGCAAGGAGGCAGGACGGTCGATGGATATGCGGCCGAGTTCTCCAGGCTTAGTCGGTTTGCTCCCACTTTGGTGGCGACCGAGTTTGATAGAGCCCAGCGGTTCCAGCAAGGGCTCCACCTTGAGATTTTGTTAGCAGTGGAACAGTTTGAACATCAGACTTTTGATGCAGTGTTGAGGGCAGCCAGGAGGCACGAGTATACCTCCCATAGGATCGTGGACAGGACCGGAGGTCGGAAGCGATTTCACAGCCAGATGACCCAGTCGACAGCACCAGCCCCAGCAGTCAGGGCCTTGACAATTGGAACTCCGAGGCAGGCGGCCTCAGTGACGTCGGTCACGTTCCCTCAGCAACAGAAGCAGAAGCAGTCTTCCGCAATGGGCTGCACTCATTGTGGAAAGCCAGGGCACGTTATTTCGGAGTGTCGCAGAGCACAGGGATTGTGCTTGGCTTGTGGAGCACCAGACCACATGATAGGGTCCTGTCCGAATAGAGCCGGTCCCTCCTCATCGGTCCAGACTAGTCCCTCGGTAAGGGGACCAGCACCAGCACCAGTCCAGTAGCAGCAGCAGTACCAGCCTCTGAGGCCATTGCCGCCTCAGGCTCAAGTCTTCCAGCAACAGAGGCCTCAGCAGTTCGCCCTGGCCTAGGCCCAGATCCCGACTCGGCAGAGAGGTATCTATGTCCTATTGTCTTGCTTTCTGCCGTTGTTATGCGGGACACGTGTCATTGTTTCATGTGTCCTAAATTATAATGGTGTATCCCGGGCCCGAGCCATGCCCTAGATCATTCGAAAACGGTTATTGGTACCAACCTTTTCGTATGAGGAGAGGCCCGTGTCCCTGTTTGACCAAGGGGAGAGACCTCAAGCACAAGACTATCAGTTTAGTTCATGTTGCTTGAGTTCATCACTCCTTGGGAGAGTCAAACGAGGAAGCGTGAGGACGACCTCCGATCGCGATATCCCTACCTGTTTGACTCATAAGATATAATGTCTTCCTTATGTCTTATGCCTTCCGTCCTTGCTTGCATGAGTGATTGTTTGATTGACTGCTTAGTATAGCTTGCGATGTGAATAGTATGACTTGTCCTTGTCTCTCTAGCTCCTTGATTAAATTCCGAGGACGGAATTCTTTTAAGGTGGGTAGAGTTGTAACACCCATATTCTGAATACGTATTTTTGGTTAAGCCTGCATGTATCATGGACCTGTATTTTATTTTCTCAGATTCTGGCCTGTAATTGTATTTCTGGCTCGACTTGCAGATTTTGGGTTTTCTCGTAAAATGGGTTTTGACTTGGCTTGGTTTTATTTTATGGAGAGGGTTTGGTTTGGTTTGGTTTATCATGAGAGGAGCACTTTAACCTACACTCCACTCTCAACACAACACAACCCACCATCATAAATCCTACCTAACTTTTCTCTCTCCTCTTTATTTTTCATTTACTTCTCCATCTTCTTCTTCTTCCTTCCTCTACACAACTCACCATCACCTATAGGCAAGTGCACCTTGCCATCAAACAAGCACCACTTTTTATTTGTCTATTAGCTAGATTAGGCCATGGAGATTAACTTTAGAACTTGACATTTTGTGATTTGGAACTTTCATTCTTCTAGATCTAGGTTTTAACCATTTTCGAAAATCCTTGGTTTTGATCTATTAAACTTCAATTTTTACATGTTTTGATGCTTCCATGTGGAAGAGAATTCGATTTTACTCAAGTTAGAGCTTTGAAAATCTAAATTTCGTTTTGATTTGATCAAGTTATGAAGTTTTGAACTTTGGAGTTCTTGGAGTCTTCTTCTCGGTCTGGAGAAGAAGACAGCAGCCTGCGCTCTTTAGCGCAGTGCTGGATTGCACATTCCCCCTTGGCCAGCGCTCTTTAGCGCAGCGCCGACTGCGCAGCTTGCCTCTTGGCGAACTGCGCTCAACCCGAGTGCGCATGGATTCTTGCGCAGTCTGTTCTTGCACAATCCATCCATGTGCAGTCCACTTCTGCGCAATCCATCCATGCGCAGTCCGTCCCTGCGCAATCTGACCCTGCGCCATCCATTCCTGCGCAACCTGATCCAGCGCAATCCATCTGCTGCGCCATCCACCCCTGTGCAGTTGGTACCCTGCGCAGCTCACCCTTGCGCAGTTGGCCCCTGGCGTACTGACTCCTGCGCAACCCGACCCCAGGGACCCTTGCGCAATCTGTCCAATTATGGAGATTGGGTTTTATTTTCCTTAGGCCTGGATCTTCCATAGTCCTGTGTATTGATATTTTATTAGATATTTTACGCCCATTTTATATCCTTACGCCTTTTGTCATGAACTTGATTTTACCTAATATGTTTAGAACGACTATTGTACATGGCATGGTATGACAAGGAACTAGCATAACGACAGTGACCCATAGTGGTGCACTCCTGACATGACCAACCTGATTTGACAGTGACCCGTAGTGGTGCACTCCTGACATGACCAACCTGACCTGATAGTGGCCCGTCGTGGCGCACTCCTGACAAGTACCCTGACATGATTTATCTTGATAGTGGCCCATGGCGGCGCACTCTTGACTTGTACCTGACTTGACTTGACTTGTAACTTGTAACTTGTAATCCTGACTTGACTTGATGCTGTTGCGACGGCTAACTTGACTTGTATAATCAACTTGACACCGTGGGTGTTCCTGCTTGCTTGCTTGTGCAATCCACTTGTCTTGTCTTGCATCATGTCTAGGACGTGACTTCCTGGGTACCACGGCCAGGGACTCGCGCTAAATTGGATTAGGCTAATGATTAGATCAAACTAGAACATGGAGAATTCCCAGTCACAGGCAATCTCGTTATCTGGGCGCTTTAATGGACTTGTAGCTTGCCGACGAGTAGAGCACATTTCCAGCACACTGTCATGTGTTGCACCCTCTAAGTCACCTAAGGGTACATTTGTCTCCCGGGCAATGTACCCACCTATAACTCTCAACCCGCGGAAGGATAACTGGATAGTCTGCAGGGCTTGGGACTGGAATTCTCACTTGCATCTTGTTAGTAATTAGGCTTGTGATAACCCTAGTTAGTTAAGTAGTAAGCCGTAGTACTTGCTTGGCCGTGATTGATTGGATGGAGTCTAGTCCCGCTTGTCCTGTCCTGATCCTGTACAAGGTTATGACATGACATGACTACTCGTGCTTTACCTTAATCATGATTAATTGCAGGTCCTGATTTCTTGTATTTTATCTTGCCGATAAATGGTGGAAGAAACCAAGTTCCGTTCAGACGAAGGGTTACAACCCCGGTCCTTGTTTGGTTTACGGGTTGTAACCTGGTTATCTGAAGAGTTCCATGGTTATCTCATCGTATATCCCCTGCCATGTTTCTCCTTAATAATTGTCTTTATTATGTAATTAGTTTCTTATGATCTGATATGCTGGCTTTTGTTCTTATTTCGTGGCCTCCTTTGTGGCACTTGCTCTTTCTGGGGTTTGACCCAGCTGGTTTTGTGTGGCCAGATTTCGGAGCAGCTCCAGAGGATCTACCGAACCTCCAGCCCGATGGTGGCAACTAGAAGAAACCCGGGCTACGAGTGGGTTTTCTATTTTGTTTCGCTCACTCTATTGTAAATTTATTCTTTTGAGGCGTTTAGCCGACGAGCACCTGTTAGCACGATGCACTTTACTTACTGTCTGCCTACGGGCTGTAAACATGATTAACAAATCCTAGGGTTGATCATGTATGACTTAACTCTTGCTAGTCCTAGCATTTTGTACGACTAGCTTTATGATCAGCTGATATGTAATATTTGGGACGCCTTTTATTGTATATTTGGTGGTCAAACATCTTGTGACTATATTACTTGCTTGAGATTGAGACAATAGGCTTGACCTTAAGAGACTGTTGGCTTGTAGTAAACCCTCATATCTAGACAGCCGTGACCGTATAGCGAGGTGGATGCCATTTCGATATACGTAGCTGGCTATGTGCACCCCCGCTCTTCAGTATTCTGGTTCTGGGGCGTGACAATTACAATCACTCAAGCTCACTTTTCTCTCTGATTACAAGTCACTCTGCTCTCTCTCATCTCTCAGTACAATTTGACAAGCCAACAGATGCTTCAGATAGGCGATGTCCATATATATGTCCCATATTAGTCCAGACTCCATGCGGCCGTACGCCTCAAAACGCCAAGGAACTCCGTCAACGCATCCAAGCAATCTCTGCACCAATGAGCTTCTACCTGTGCATGCACATAAATACTGTGTGGGTGTCAGTACTCAACTGTACTGGTGGAGTGAGCTCCACGCTAACCCACACAAAACTAACACGTTCATTTATTTTGTGCAACATAATCCCTTATGATTTTCTTTCTATTCTTGCCTTAGGGTCAATTTTAGGACAAAGAATCTTGGTTTATTTGTGTCTCAGACTATTCCTATGCCATTGCACCAATAACTTGATTATCGTTGTGCCTCAAGACCATTCTCGTACTAGCAACATGTATGTACTGACTCGTGCTTGCCTTACGTGCCAAACGTTGGGACGCAACATATTTTGTGTCATCGACTTGGCCCATGCTTCAACCATTCCTGGTCGTGCCTCACAATTCAATGTGACATGACCAATTTTGCCCTACGGCCCTTTCTTACTTAACACGAGATGACTCAATCACGATGCCACATTCATGTCGAAGCACGTGTCCTTGCTATAGACAAATTATAGGCTCCATAATGGTCTTGCAACCGTGCACACCTAACTCGTGTCGATTCATTGCTGGCGTGCGCCGATACAAGGCTGGCGCTTGCTATAACACGTTCCTCCCGTGTCGAAACGTTGCAGGCACGCACCAATTCAAGGCTGGCATTTGAGGAACTATACTATGTTAACTCAACTCATGTCGTACTTGTACTATCACTAATCCGAACGACGTCGTGCATGTGGATTACCGCTTAGCATACCAACTTATCTATATGAAAGGTCACTAGCAATGTCAAGTTATCTTGGACTTGGCTGAGGATAGATGGCGATCATCCAACGGGTAGCTATCCCGTGGAAGTCCCGAATCTCCTATGCGGTTCATCATACTTTAGCCAACTCATTTCCTCCAGGAATGACATGATCCCATAGCCCCGGCGATCAAGTCGAGGAAGACTACACCTTGTCGACAAGTTGTTCATGCCTACGTACCTATGACGTCTTCTAGACTCGACGTAAATTCAAGGCCTACAGATGATACAACTTTCTTTCTCTTTCTTAAACTTTTTTATCCAAGTCCACAATTTTTTATTCTTCATGCTAGACTCCCAAGCCACGGGACCGATCTCGACGACCAACGGTCGTGTGTACTTTACATTCTTTGATACACAAGGAATGACTATTGTATAGCCTTTTCGAATTGGAGAAGAAGTACAGTGCTGGGCATATAGTATTTTTATGCGCCTACAGCAGCTTTTCTTTTGGCGCATAGCCATTTTTATGTGCCCAAGGCCCTTGCTTCCTCTGCCCGGGTGCATACCCTGTATATGCCCCCAAGTACATCGTGATCCCTCTTTTGCTTGGGCGCATAGCCCTGATTATGCACCCACTTACTAGGAAAGATAGTCTTCTAGTTTCTTCCAAGTGTACCTTGACTCCACCATGTAGGCGCATCCATGTAGGCGCATGCATGCGGGAGCATAGCTCTTGGCGTATGCCCTCCCCAAACACATGGCTCTCCCTAATACGACTACCCATAGGCGACTAGCTGTAGGCGCATGCCCATATGCGCATAGCCGTAGATGCATGCCCTTAGGCGCATAGTCTTGGACGTATGCCCTTCCATAGTACATGCACCTTGGGCGTATACTCTTTAGGCGCATGCTCCCTTCGGACGCATTCTTTCCTGGGCGCATACCTGTTTATGGGCGCATGATGCTTTGGGCGTATGCTGCCTGGCGTGTGCTATCCTTGGACGCATGTTCTTCCTGACCCCTTCTGGCCCTGGGTGCCCTTGTGTGCCTAGGCGCCATTCTGACCTTGGCACCCTTCTTGGCCATGGTGCCACCTTGGCCCGGGTTGGCTGGCCCTAGCACGGATGACTATTTTGCCCGTTTGAGCTATTCAGCTGTCAGTATTGAAAAACACTCGGACATGGATCTTGTAGTCATTTGTCTTGGCTTCAGAATTTTCTCAGTTCACCTTATTGGAGTTCATATGCGATTGATGACTTTAATCATAGTTTTGATCTTTTGGCATATTTTCTGTACTTTATATTTTTTAGGTTTCCTTCGACTAATAAATTCTTATCGTGATTAGATGTTTTTGTACAGTTAGAGAATAATTGTACCCCCTTATATTCTTAACACTAGCACAGATTCAATTATTATTTTATGTCAAGTAGTACTTTTATTTATTCCTTCTCCCATGCCATGATATGTCTTTTATCTATTTCTTTCTACATGCGATCCTTATTGTCATGTTTGCTTATTCTTAGATAGTGGCCCGTTGGGGTGCACTCATGATTTATGTCTCTTCTTTGCTTAATCTAGATAGTGGCCCATCATGGTGTACTCATGCTACACGTCTTTTTTCTGCTTATTCTAGATAGTGATCCGTTGTGGTGCACTCATGATTTATACTATTTTTTTGCTTTACATGATAGTGACCTATTGTGGTGCACTTATGTCACACGTTACTTCTTTGCTTACATGATAGTGATCCGTCGTGGTGTACTCTTTAACATGTCTTTCCTTGCTTACATGAAAGTGGCCCATAGATGTGCACTCTTGACAAGTATGTCTTTTCTTTGCCTTACATAAAAGTGGCCCATAGAGACGCACTCTTGACAAGTACTCTTTATATGACAAGTAAACCTAAACAGGACATGCTTAATCAAGATACTGTTGCGACGGCTATTTTTCCTTGCTAATGTAACTCTTTTGGACACCGTAGTTAAATTCTTTGTGTATGCGTGCACAAGCTACATGTCTCGTCTTACATCATGTCTAGGATATGGATTCTTGATTACCACGGTCAGGAATTTATACTGAATCTGCCTAGGATTAACGACTAGATTGATCAAGTAGCTCATAAAGAGATTTTCCAGTCACATGCGATTCCGTTATCTGGGCGCTTTAATTAGACTTGTAGCATGCCGACGAGTAGGGCCCATTTCCAGCACACTGTCATGTGTTGCACCACAAAGTCACCTAATACAACTCTATCAACCTGCGGAAGGATAATTCGAATAGTCTGCAGGGCTTGTGACTGCTGGAACATCTCATTGCATCTTATAGTAACTAGGCTTGTGATAACCCTAGTTAGTTAACATATCAAGCCGTACTCATTGCTTGGCCATTATTGATGGATGTAGTCCAATCTAGTCTAGTATTGTCTAGGCAGTGTCCGTATGTTTATTTTAGTACTTTATTGTTTATGCTTTACTTTTGATAAATGATCGGAGGCTAAGTTCTGTTCAGGAAAAGGGTTACAACCCCGGTCCTTGTTTCGTTTACGGGTTGTAACTTGGCTTCCAGAATAGCTCCTAAGTCATCTTATCATTGTCATCCTATTCAGTACTCACATGTTCTACATGATCTTATGCTAAATATTGATTGGAGATTAAGTTCTGTTCAGGAAAAAGGGTTATAACCTCGGTCCTTGTTTGGTTTACGGGTTGTAACTTGACTTGCGAAATAGTTCCTAAGTCATCCTATCATTGTCGTTCTATATGGTTCTCACATGCTCACATGTTCAGTTATCTCATTAGCTTTACGTGATCCCTATGCTAAGTCAACATGCTCTCATGACCCGGCTGGCTCACATGCTTATATGATCAATTGATTTTTACATATTCTCAAGCTTCCGTTTACTTAACATGACTACATTATACATTATGTCACATGTTAATTACTTTACGTCACATGATGCTTTACTTATTGTCTTTTCTATTCTCGGAATAAGTGCATTATTAGTACACGAATCTCGATTCACATCACTTATTTGTATCTCTAACCGTTGATATGTTAGTTATTGCTGGTTTTAGTCCATAGTTTGGCTTCCTTTGTGGTACTTGTTATTTGGGGTCTGACCCCACTGGTTTTGTTTGGCCAGATCTGATAAAGGAGCCCAAGGGATCTTCTGCACCACCTACTCGACGGTGACCATCCGGAGCACCAGAGTACCTAAGTGGGTTTCTTGTTTCATTCTACCACTTGATATGTACATTATTCTTTTGTGGCGTTTAGCCTCCGAGCACGTGTTTAGCTCGTGTTTTGGTTCTTGATATTTAGCCTACGGGCCAAAACATGATATGTGTATTCTAGACTATAGCTAGAGCTTATCATGTATGAATATTACTCTTGCTAGTTCCCTATTTTGTATTGCTAGCTTCATGATCATCCATGTATATATTATTTGGGATGCAATACTATTGTATGTCTCATGATCATACTTCTTGTTCTTTGTATAATTACCTGTGATTGAGATACCTAGGATTGCTTGTCCTAGGATCGACTATTGGCTTGTAGAAGTAACCCTCATGTCTTGACAGCTTATACGTGATTTTAGAGTACAGGCGTACTTTGGTATCACGTAGCTGGCCTTGTCCGTCCCTACCTGCCAGTATTTTACTTCTGGGGTGTGACAAGTGGCGCCAGATCGCTAGGTTGCATCAGTCTCAGGTTGCACCTAAGCTAGGGTGCACGAGCACCACGTGACAAGCTTCCTCGAGAAACTGTAATGTCTGCTATCATTACTGACAGCTCGTCAGTCGAAGAAAATCCATTCGAATCCTGCGCAACGCGGCGCTCGAAGAGATTTTGTCAACATACAATTAATGCTGACAGGTAGCTAACGCAAGTTATCAAGAAGCGCGGGGATTAATCATCATAGCTCAGAAGACCTAGTTAAAGGTGCCAAACATCATGTTGTGCGCTCGCGCTACCGAGTGTGTTGGCGCTACCCGATCAACTTTTTTTCAGAAGTAAGATGACATGGCGTGCATGCCACTAATTTTGAAGAATGTTTCTACTGCACTGCCTATGACCATGCGTATTTCACTCACAGAATGCTATGCTTCCCCAATGGTTCAAGTAACCATTCGCGCAACTGGATAGAATGCGGACAACCTGAAGTGCGCACAACTCAGAAAACAGTTATTTCGGAACTCTATAAATAGAGTTTCAAACCAGTTCTAAAGTATCACTCATAATAATCTCTAGCTAAAGTGTTGCTGCACTTCCTAGAGGCTTGTGTCTTCAATATCACATCATCCAAGGGATAAATTGATCGTCTTCTGATCAGATTCCTATAGTTGGACTTTCCCAGAAATTATTATACTCTTGTACTTTTTCTTTCTTAATTTGTAAAATTCAAACTTTTGTTTTTGCAAACAAAATGGCGACTCTGCTGGGGATGACTTTCTCCTCCAATGAAAAAGTGACAACTCAATGTGATGTCACGTCAATCGGCAAGACGCAGAAGACCTTGGTCGTGTAAGTCGACCAAACAGCCTACGAAACCATGATTAGTGCTGGGGGTACTAGGCACGCAACTGTGGATCCCAAGAATATGGTGTGCGCCGTATGGACCCCCAAGTACTCAACAACTGCTTCTGCGCAACCTACGCCTGTTGCCTCTCTGGCACAAAACAAAGGGGAATGCCCTTTGGCTACTCCATCTTCTTCTCTAGTTCTGAACTCGAAGAACAACCTATCTAGTGAGACTACTAATCAGAATAAAGGTAATCTTCCTTCGGCCTTTTTCTATTCTGCGCAAGCTGCGTCTATTTCTATTCTGGCGCAAAATAAGGGAAAACACATTTTAGCTAATCCCTCTTCTTTCCCGAGTCTGAAACTTGCTGAAAATACACCAATTTCTGCCTTGGTGCAGAACAAAGGAAAGTGCCATTTGGCCTTTCCTATTATTCCCCAGTCCTTGACTCGGCGAAAAATACTTCTGGTTGTGCCCTTGCGCCAATCAATATAAAAACTCTTTTGGCCAAAAACTCTACTCATCTTGACAGAGACAATCAAATCTCTGACGAGAAAGTAAGTTCTGTTCAGAATAAACTTTTTGCTACTCGGTTGTGCCATGCTAAGCATACAGGAACAGGATGCACAGTAAAATCAAGCATTCTGCCTACTCCTAAGAATTTAAGTCAGGATCTGCCAACCCTGCACATCTCATGGTCCAAACAAGGAAAGCTACTGTTGTCTCAAACAGACACACAAATAGCACACCTATCTGACTTGCACGCCCGTTTTAATAAGCGCCAGTCAGGAGCAACTTCAGCAAGTCATAATGTGCGCCAACTACAGTCTGAGCCAGCAGCCAACTTGCGTCAGAGGAATATTCCTAAAGTCAAGAATCCTTTTACTTATGCCAATCAACTCAGCACCTTCTTATACACTTAGGGTACAGGACATCTCAAGAACCGGAATCATGTTCCCAATGTCATCAAAGAATACATGCTTCCAACTTCTTCTCGTCCTGTCGTTGCAACCGATCTCTGTGAATTTCTTGCACAGAAGCAAAAGATTGTAAGGCCGACTCATCCACTTGTAGCTCCACAATAAGAACATCACAGCAATCATCACCATAAGATAGTCGTCAAATGTTGCTGCTAGTCGGCTAAGCGGTTTGTCTTTGGCTGTTTGAACTATGATTAGATTCCTAAACCAGTGAGAGTGGATGAAGATGAATTGTTGTATGCTTCTGTCATAATGATATCCCGAAGCACTGGGGGTGGAAAGCGTCCGAGTAATGCATCTCGCAACCCTAGTCAACAATACTTGGATCGGATCCGTGATTCCGGAGAAGGGATCTACCAACACACCAGATCAAGAAGCCGAGATACAATCAGTCAAAGGGATCTTCCTGACTCTGACCAAGGTTCCCTCAGTCAAAAGAATCTTCATATCCCTTATCCTGGGGATAGTTTCTTGTATGACTTGGATGCCGACAGTGAAAGTTCTGAGTGGGCTATCTTTTCTACTAGTTTCTCTTAAGTGGCCAGAGAAGTGACAACATATATAACTAATGAGGAACAAGATATATCTAGTTCTAACAGTCAAAAGCAGAGAATTGCTGCCATGGAGGCCGGTTTGAAGAGCATGGCTGAAATGATGACAGATATGCATGTTGTGATCATGGCACAACACACGGTTCTACCAGTCGTGAATCCAATTCTGAACCAAGAACCTATAACAACATCTGCTCCCATCAATATTGGTCTGGGAATACAGTCTCCTCATACTACTTCAATACCAGTTCAGGCTACTCCAAGTCAGTCTGGTGCTGGGGGTAGTACTTTTCACGAAGTCCCTTCTTCTAACACACCAAATCAGTCCACTGCTCCACAACCAGGGGGACGTGCTAATGAGACCGTAAAACTTTTGCATACTCTGTTTGAAGCATTCAAACAGAAAGACGGCTTACAGAAGCTTGGGATTAAACAACCTTATCCCATAGAGTGGAAGGAAATCCAGTTTTCATCCAAATACAAACCTCCTACCATTATGCTATTTGATGGCAGTACATCCCCAAGCCAGTATCTCAACCACTTTGAGGTGGTGACTGATCAACTTTAGCCAAACGATGCTCTACTCACTAGAGTATTCGTAGGATGTAGGACTGGCACCATAGTTTGCCAGACGGTTGTATAATCTCCTTTTCTAGATTCAAAAAAATGTTCATGGAATGATTTTATGAGGTAACAAACGACATGACTATGTCAACCCTCATCAAAATTAAACAATGATATAATAAAACTACTGAATGTTTCATTGAACGATTCCGCCGCGAAGCACTCAAAATGTCTCTTGGAACTCCAAATGCTCTGACTATAGACACATGCAAATCAAACTTGTTGTCTATAATTAGCATGTGGATTAGCTCTATATAGTTTCAGGATTGGCCTTCCTTCACAGTAAATGCTAAGGCAGCAGAAGAAAGTGCCGACAAGTTCAAACAATTAGGCATTCAGATGCCTAATCTTGACAGAGATGAACATACTACATCCAATGGCGGTGGCCGTCAGAGTAATCGTAAAGGCAAAGAGACTTTGGCTAACAATATTAAAGGCAAAGAAGCTCTGGCCGTCAATATTGGTTAGTCTCAGCCAACACCTACTCCAGCGGCACCATCACAAAGGGCACCACGTCCTAAAGAAGAATACTCTTTCGACAAAGATGACATCATGAGCATCTTTGATTGTCGGATTTAGAGCAATAAACTTTAGCTGTCGGACGCAAAGAGGCTAGAGAAAATGGGTAAAACTGATCATCCTAAATATTTTATGTAGCATAGGTTTATTGGACACCCGACTCGAGCATGCTATGTGTTCAAAGGAAAAATCCAAAAGATGATCAAAATACACGCAATCACACTTCAGCAGGACGAGAAGATCGTAACTGCTAACATCGTCTCTCTATAGTTTGGCGATTTTCCTATTCAACTTGTGAATGATGGAGTCATACCTATCCCGAAAGCTGCTATGGAGATTTTCAATCTCCCACCTGTACAAACTGATGGTCTTGTACCTTTGTCAACCGAATAAGGGGAAGATTATGTGGATCCATCCTGATTTGGTGGCTGACTTTGAAACACCTTCTTCATCCACAAAGTCCAAAAAAAGCTAAATATAAGTCGTGTCATATGACTTCATTGGATGATCATCATCTTCTATCTTTGAATGCTACCTTCACCTCGGCGGTAGATTCTTCTTCTTCTTTTGCAGATAACACTGCCAAAGTTAGAGGCCAATTATAAACCAGCCTTCCATCTATATAGTCAACAATCCCGTGAACTCATGACAAAGATGGGATATGATCTACAAAAGGCTTCTGGCCTGAGTCATGGAAAAGGATCTCATGTACCTCTTTCTCTATGCCTTTCACACAATCAATCTCTTGTTGGTTTGGTTTTCTGGACACACTCCTCATCTTGTCAAAGGAAGTTGTTCAAAAGCAAGATTCGGAAAAAGAATTACAATATGGTGTCCTTCGAACCTATATCTGAAGAAGAAGCCATAACTGGTACTAGGTCGGGGAGATTTTACCTGAAAGACTATTCAGAAGGTCAAGAGAGCCTTGCTCCAGGTCCGGAGGCTCCTGCAGCATCATTTGCTCCTGCTGCTAATATTCTATCAACTTCATCACCTCCAGTGGAACCAACTCCTCCCAAACCAATGGCGGTCGACAAAGGAAAATAACATACCCGCTTTGATAAAGTATTAAAGAAGATTCCACCACTTGGACTTGAGAAGCCTTATAACTTCGATATACTGGCTCAATTGGCTAATACTCCAGCAAGGTTATCAATCTTTGAACTCTTGCATCTCTCAAAGTAAACTTGAGAAACATTGAGTGAAGCTTTGATGCAAGCCAAAACTTGTCTGACACTCCTTAGGAAGCCAGACGAGGAGCCTGTGATCTGCTTTCATTGTCATAGTGTGATGGAGCTGACACCCAACATCACCTTTACACAAGATGATATGTTGCTGGAAGATAATCGACATGACCGGCCTCTCTATTTTTTGGGATATATCGATATAATGAAGGTTGACTGCTTCCTGATCGATCCTGGGTCAACACTCATTATCATGCCAAAGACTCTACTAGATGCTCTGAAGATTCCTGTACATAATCTTTCCATAACTATCACGATAAACTTGGAATTTAATTCCAGTAGAAGTGAACCCCTGGGAAAGATTCGCCTGAAAGTACAAATTGACAATCTCCGTACAAAGGGCACCTTCTATGTGATCGATAATCTTGGATCCTATAATGCCTTGCTAGGAAGACCATTTCTGCATGAGCATAATATCGTGCCATCAACTCTTCATCAATGCTTCAAGTATGTAGACGTTAATGGAGAGGTCCAAAAAGAGGTGGCTGATCTTAACCCTTTTTAAGGTATCGAAGCTTGTTATACTGACTCCATGATGTACAAAAAGGAGTTCATGAATGTCGTATTGGCCATGGACACTAAAGAAGATCAGAAGGACAATACAGATGATATCCTTGTGATTCTGATCAACGTACGTACTTCTCGTCCTTCATGCTCTCAGACGTTGACCATTCATCTTCCTTCTCATGCTAAGCATCATCTTGCTGGAAAGATGGAGAATAGGGAGCCTACCTCTTCTGAGCTACTTGTTATTGACCTTCGTCATAACAAGCCTCCTCCTTCTCCTTCTCCACCTCTGGTCATCAATCTTACCAAGCCATCGGCTAAGGCCAAAAACCCTATTGTAAATGATGATGTACAAATCAATAAAGTAACATCTCATTTACAGTATACTGATGTCTTTTATTATACTCGATGTTACTTAGAAATGCTAGATAACTTCGAACCACTTACAATACGAACAGTTCAACCTTTCTAAGATAAAGTATTGCTTGACCATTGCAAGACTCCTTCTTCTTAGTTCCTTCCAGAAAGAAAGATGAACTTCTTATACTTTTTAGTAACGGAACAGAGTTTAAGATTTTGCCTAAAAGTGAGAAAGCAAATGACAATAATAGGAGGCTCCAACTACGTCCTTATAGTCAACAATCAAAATATATCATTCAAAAGATGGGCAATAATTTTAAAGCTGGTCTCAACAGCGGTAAGGGAAGGCGAACTCCTATTCGTATCCCTGCTCTAAAAGGAAAGTCATTGCAATATTACAGTAAAATGAAGCATGGATTAGGTTATATCTCGCCGATTCCGACCCCGAAAACCTTCGAATCCGATAAAGAAGAGCCACCTAACTCTTCTGACTCTGTTTCATGGGATTCTGATACCAGTGTAGGCCACATCTATTGGATGACACTATCTTCTAATATGGAGTCTACTGAATTCTCAGAAGACGATGATGATTTTATTAAAGCTCCTAAAGCAGATCCTTGGGGACAAAGGATGGACACTCAATAGAAACTTCGCTTTGAATAACGAGAACCCCCTACGGAAGATTAATTAATTCAGATTAATGTTGGAGAAGAAGGCTCACCAAGACCTATCTTTATCAGCAAAAGACTCCCAGAAGCGGATAAATAAGAATTAATTCAGCTTATTCTGGAATACATTGATGTCTTCACCTGGAGTTATGAGGATATGTCTAGACTGGATCCTCGGATTGCTACCCATAGGCTCAATATCTTGCTCAATGTAAGGCCGGTCAAACAATAACATCGTCGATTCTGATCTGACATGATGGATGGTATAGAAACTGAAGTCCAGAAGCTTATCTCTTGTTGTTTTGTCAGAGAAGAACAACATCTAGACTGGGTTTCCAATATTTCCCAATTATAAAGAAAACGGGGAGGGTCAGAGTCTGCATTGACTTTAGAGATCTCAACGATGCTTGTCCCAAGGATGAGTTTCCTCTTCCGATCACTGATGTCATGATCGACAATACTTGTGGATTCGAACGAATGTCTTTTATGGATGGATTCTCAGGATACAATCAAATCAAGATGCATCCAGAAGATAAAAAACATACATCTTTTCATACCCCTTCGAGAGTCTATTGCTACACTATCATAACATTCGGTCTTAAAAATGCTGGTACAACTTATCAGCGGGATATGAGTATTATCTTCTGTAATCATTTACGGAAGATAGTTGAATGCTATGTCGATAATATTGCTGTCAAAATTCGTCTAAAGGAAGACCACATCCAAGACTTGGGAACTATCTTCGATATAATGCGCCAGCATCAACTCAAGATGAATCCCACCAAGTCATTCCTGGGAGTCTCTAGTAGAAATTTTCTCGGATTCGTTATTACCTGTAAAGGAATACACGTTGACCCTGAGAAAATTAAAGTCATTCAAGAGATGCATCCTCCACGCAACCTAAAAGAGCTACAAGGATTCCAGGGATGGCTTGCATACATCAGGAGATTCATCTCAAATCTCTCTGGACGTTGTAGAACGTTCACTCAACTCATGAAGAAAGGTATGTCTTTTATTTAGACTGAAGAATGCCAGCAAGCATTTGAAGACTTAAAGCGGTACTTGATGAACCCTCCAGTTCTAGTAACTCCAGTCTCAGAAGTACCCTTCCTGATGTATGTTCGAGCAATAGATCATTAATTGGGTGCTTTATTAGCTCAGAAGAACAAAGAAGGTCATGAGCAAGCTATCTATTATCTCAGCCGCATAATGATCGGGGTTGAACATCGATACATCCCAATAGGAAAAGAGTGCCTAGCTTTGATGTTTTCTGTTCAAAAAACCATACATTATATCACAGGCTAGACCATTTATATTATCTCCAGAGTTAACCCTCTTCGTGTCTTGATGAAGAAGCCCAGTACACTTAATTCCAGATTTGCAACATGGGCCATATTGTTAACACAATATGATATAATCTATGTCCCAAAAAAGTCTGTTAAGGGTCAAGCCTTAGCGCTGACTTCCTCACGGTTCATCCAATTCTGGAAACGTCTAAACTTTGTTACGAGATTTCAGACGAAACCTTAGAATCTAACATAATTTCAGAAGAAATTCTTGAATGGCGTCTATTCTTTGATGGTGCATCCAGAATCGGACTAAAAGCTGCCATTGTCACTGGAGTTGGACTCGTGGTAGTATCACTAGAAGGATTAGCTATTCAAAGAGCTTATTCTTTAGACGAATCATGTTCCAACAACGTGGCTGAGTATAACGCTCTGCTTATTGGTCTCCAATTGGCTAAACAATTGGATATTGAATATCTTGAAGTATATGGAGACTCTAAACTGATCATTAATCAAGTTAGAGACACGTATGAAGTTCGACACGAAGATCTCATCCCATATCATGAAACGACAGTTAAACTGGCTACATTGTTCAAAGGCTTCTTTATTGAACATATACGTCGGGCATGCAATACGGAGGCTGATGCATTGGCTAATCTGGCAGCCGTATTAGCAATCCTATTGAGAAGGCAATAGATGATTGTCATCACTAACAGAGAGTTATTTTGCATCAAGAATAACTCAAATATTGAGTTCATCAATTCAACTGAAATCAATGTCATTAGTGAAGACTGGAGAGCTTATTTTATCGACTTCGTGGTACATGATATTTTACCTGAATATCCTAAGGAAGCTACAAAAATTCGTAGGAAATCACTTATGTTTTATTACAATCACACCTTCAAGACCCTCTATCGGCGAACATTTGATGGTCTACTCTTAGGCTGTCTTGCGGGAGATGAAGCAAAACAAATACTACATAAAGTTCATGATGGTATATGTGGTGCACATCAACCCGGTCCTAAGTTACAGAATAGTATCCAACGTATGGGTTACTACTGGCCTACTATGGTATCAGATGCCATTGAATATGCAGAAAAATATTAAGCCTGTCAGATTCAGATTTATGCAGATTTCATCCATCAACCGTCGGAGTTCCTTAACCCGACTGCCGCATCATGGCCCTTTGAAGCTTGGGACATGGATATCATTGGCCCTATCAATCCATCGTCATCTAGAGGACATTGGTTTATATTAGCTATAACCGATTACTTATTAAAATGGGCAGAAGCCATACCTTTATCTGAAGTCAAGACCAGCAGCGTCATCAACTTCTTCAAACATCATGTGATATACAGATTCGGCATTCCTCGACGAATCATTTATGATAATGGACCATAATTTATCAGTCAAAAATTTATTCGATTTTGTGATGACAACAAAATCAATAATATTTCTTCCACGGCCTACAATCCTGCTGCTAACGGTCTAGCTGAAGCATTCAACAAAACTATCATTAAGCTTCTCATGAAATTTGTTTCTACTAATAAAACAAACTGGAGTAAAAAGCTTGAAGAATGTCTATGGACTTATCGTACTACTATACGCACTCCAACCGGTTGTACACCTTTTTTCTTGGTGTATAGATGCGACGTTGTCCAACCAATAGAAATTTAAAGTCCCTCTTTAAGGATTGCAATTGCCAATGAGCTCACAACAGAAAATAATGATCGTCTTCAATTTCAAGAGCTTGAAGCACTTTACGAAAAGCGGCTATTAGCTCAACAGCATATCGAGCTATATCAGGCTCGCATCTCAAAACTTTTAACCGTAAAGTCAAAGTACGAGCATTCCAAAAAGGCAAATTAGTCTTTACCGTCAGACGTCCTATGACTATGACACAGATAAGCAAGGGCAAATTTGAAGTAAAATAGGAAGGTCCCTATGTTGTCAGCAAGGTTTTCTCAAATGAAGCTTATCAACTGACCAGGATGGATGGCTGAGTTGCTATAATGCCTATCAACGACAAATTCTTAAAAAATACTATGTCTGAAAGAAATATAAGATATCCTCTGAATATTGTACATACTAAAAAAATAAGTTATTTTCTTTTATACACTCTTCTGATAAACCCTTAAAATCCCCAGCAGAGTATATCTACATCATATTATCTGATCATAAACCCTATCTTTTGAAACCCAGTCGTTTTAAAAGATACCTTATTTTTGAATCCCAGCTGACTCAAAGATAATCAATGGATACATGAATTCACGTCCATATTACCTCTGAATTCTATTATCTACATCAGCGACCTATTACGTCCACATTACCTATGGTAAAGTCATCTTTTGAAATGACAATATACTGAGAATTATATTCTGTCACGTCCACGTTACCTCTGAATAGATATAATTAATATTTTTATTTTCTAAGGAGATATGTCATGTCCGGTACATCTGAATATATTTTCCTATTTTTTATCTATTACTGATGTCTATTATAGATATGCAATGAGTAATGGATGTCACGACCCGCACCCAGTGTAGGGGCACGAGAAGTGGTTATGTCCAGCCTACGCCGCAGTATCGGTGGTAGAACGTTGTACTAGGTCACATACATCTAACAGTTATTATCACCATCGGATTTTTTAATATGTATTTTGGTATACATGTGCGTATCTCGGACCTATATTTCGACTTGTCCGGATTGGCTAGCCTTGAGTTCTGCATTGGCATGAGTTAGTTAGCATTTTATGGTTCTGGCATGCATCGGGTTTGGTTGGGTTCGGCTTGGTTTGGCTCGGTTTGGGTTGATAAGCAAACCCCTACCTACCACCCTCCACCATTTATTAACCCAACAACCATTCTCTCTCCTCATTCATTACTCATTTACTACTTCTCTTCTTCTTTCTCATCTTCTCCACCGAGAACCACAGTAGGCAAGTGCAACTTGCTTCATGGAGGAACTCGAATTTTGTTGTTCCATTGTCTTCCTCACGATATTCTAAGACACTTTAGTACTTAGAATTTTTTAGTTTCCATGGTCCATTTCATGTAGATCTAAGTTTATTGCATTTTTGGATTTCTCAGTTTTGAACTACTAAACTGGCTTGCTTTGAAAACTAAGAGTTCTATGTAGAAGACATTTTGATTTTACGCAAGTTTGGTTTTGAAATGGTTGGATTTCATTGACACTTGGCCGAGATGGGGCTTTCTTGAGCTCTTGAGTTTTTAGGCCTGCTTGTCTTGGCCTTGGAAAGAAGATGAAGTCTTTACGCACACGTTCTTACGTGCTAGCGTAGCATTTATTTTTATACCCACGTTTTACGTGCCAACGTATTATTTACCCCCTTTACGCACATGTTTTACGTGCACGCGTATTATTCACCCTTTACGCACACGTATTTGCGTGCCAGCGTAATCACTTCTACGTCGAGTTCATTCGTACTCTACGCAGGGGCTACCCCACTCGGGTGGAGTGCTTGCTAGCGTAGAGCTCGCTCGCGTAGAGCTCCGCTCGCGTAGAGTGCTCATTAGCGTAGAGTCTCGCTCGCATGCGACTTGGCTAGCGTAGAGTTCTTGCTCGCGTAGAGGGCTCGCCCGCGTAGAGTCTCGCTCGCATGCGGCTTACTAGCATAGAGTGCTTGCTCGCGTAAAATCCTGCTCGCATGCACTCTTGCCCGCGTAGATATGCCTACCCTTAGGTTTTGCTTGCGTAAAGCCTTTTTACGCTCGGGGCTCCTATGCTTTGCGTAATTTCGCATGCGTAGAGACCTTGAACCCTTAGTGTACCCCGTTTCCCTTTTACATTCTTACTCCTTTTGGAATGATAATTGTACACGGCATGGTATAAAGTAACCATGATATGACATGATATGACAATTAAGCATGATGGAAACTATTGAATGTTGTTACGACGGCTAACATAACATGACAAGAATAAATGGCCTGGACACCTTGGATGGTTGTGTTTGTACAAATGAACCAGTACTGTCTTGCATCATGTCTAGGGCATGGACCCCTGAGTACTACGGTCAGAGGAACATACTGAAACTGACTAAGGCTAATAACAAGAATAATCCAGTTGTCATGAAGAGATTTTTTAGCTACAAGCAATCCCGTTATCTGGGCACCCCATCATGGGATTTGTAGTCTGCCGTCGAGTAGGGCACACTTCCAGCACACTGTCATGTGTTGCACCCACCAAGCTACTAAAGGGTACTTACGTTTCTTGGATGATGTACCCACATAAACTCAACCCTAATTACGTCTGGATAACCTGGATGGTCTGCAGGGCTTGTGGCTGTTGGAACATCTCATTGCATCTTGCTAGTAACTAGGCCTGTGATAACCCTAGTTAGTTAAAGTATCAAGCCGTACATATTGCTTGGCCGTGAATGTTGGATTCTCTCCAGTATAAATATTGCCTTGTTCCAGTACCTGGCTACTTCGAAACAGGATTGCTCATGCTTACCTTATCAATAACTGATCGGAATAATTTCTTATTCTCTCGACATTTATTACCTTATTTAGATTTCATGTCTTATTATTATCTTTTATTATTATATGTTCCGATATGCTAGTTTTAGTTCTTAAGTGAAGCCTCCATTGTGGCACTTGCTCTTTCTGGGATCTAACCCAGCTGGTTTTGTATGGCCAGATACCGGAGCAGCTCCAAAGGATCTCCCTACCTTCCAGCCAGATGGTGACCACCAGGCGTAACCCTGTCAATGAGTGAATTTTGTTTTGTTCTTCCACTCTATTGTAAAATATTCTTTTGAGGCGTTTAGCCGACGAGCACGTGTTAGCTCGATTGCACTTTACTTTCTTTTGCCTACGGGCTATAACATGATTGACAAATCCTAGGGTTGATCATGTATGACTGAAACTCTTGCTAGTCTTCGCATTTTGTATGACTAGCTTCATGATCATCCAAATATGTAATGTATGGGATGCCTTACTATTGTATATTTGGTGCTCTGACATCTTATAATTGTTATTACTTGCTTGAGATTGAGACAATAGGCTTGTACATGACCATAAGAGACTGATGGCTTGTAGTTAAACTCCCATGTATCTAGACAGCCGTGACCGTATAGCGAGGTGGATTGCACTTTAATATACGTAGCTGGCTGTGTCTGCCCTCGCTCTCCAGTATTCGGGCTCTAGGACGTAACAGTTATAAGGTACATGTACAGTTATACTCTCCGAATAGAGGAATAATATAAAGTACAACTCAATCACAGCTAAGGAAGAAAGTACGATAAGATAGATAGATAATATCAATAGAATCTACAGATGAAACACAAGATAAGAGAGAGAAACTAAGTGTCTAAGATAACAACTCCACAATATCCAGAATAACAAATCCCCAAATAAATACAAGTGTATCCAACAAGACAATGTAGTAAATAAGATATAGGTCTAGCTAACTAGCCTAGACTACTAGGGTAATGTCCTATGCAAGTGCTGGGTCCTCCTGGGAGTCCAGCTCACATGTGTCATCTAGGCTTGCTATATAGTATGTGGGATAGAACTCCTCAATGTCATCTGTAATATTTTCAACAGGTCAAGTCAGGACGGGAGCGAGCACAGTACATCTTACGTAGTTCATAATATGACAGGATATATAAATATGCAATAGAGTAAGATACATGAAATGCTGAAAGAAAATACATGAAGTAAAAGAGAGAGAACTGTAATATAAATAGATACTATAAGTAGAGAACTAACAGTGAACTAGAGATTTAGAGTACAAGATAGACATATGAACGGCTTAAATTTGCACATGAGTAATCTAAGAGTTTACACATGAGTATACTACTTTGGAATTGTTCACATGACCATTTATACTCTCCCGTACCCCAATCAATACACAAGGATCCAGAGTGTGTGTGGGTTCAGTTTTAGTGTAAGGGTGTTAGGAGTAATGTGTACCCATGTGTGTGTGTAAACAGTAAAGAGGGTGTGTGTTCTCAGCTTTGTACATAGGTGTGTGTATGTATAATATGGAAATTAGTACAGCAGTAGGTAGTATACGTTCTCAGGTTATGTATAAATGTGTGTAGATATCAGGAAATCAGTTTTCAGTCGAGTGCACATGTATTCTCAGGACAGTGACAGGTTTATGAGTGTAAACATATGTGTGATACATGAGAAATCAATGTACACAATCAGTTTATAGGTTGACAGTTCACAATATTTCCAAACCCTTAACTCCAATGCTAACGTGATTCTTAATATGTAACTTAAATCCAGACATAACATAGGATTAAACCTAATGATTTAATCATTTAAAATCAGTAAACACAATAAATCTCAGGATTTCGATACACTGAATTCATGGTATCAGGAATTGGGGGAAACACGATTCTCGAATTTGAAATACAGCTAATAATCAATTTAATGGTTGGTAAATCATGTGTCACTTGTGAACGTGTCATGCAAGTGGTTTTGTGTCCAAAATAGTTCCATACACGAGCACTGAAACCGTGCACTGACAGTGTGGTGCGCGCGTGTCAGGGGTTCGTGCACACGATACGAGTCGAATCATGACACGTGCTCGTGTCCCCATGTTCGCCCAATATAGGGCAACACGTTCGTGTCCCTGACACGCCACCACGACGTGTCCACGAGGGACACGAAGCCCGTATTAGCAGGATGACATACGCGTGCACAGTGTAGTGTGAAACACGTGCACACGCGATTTTTCCCTCGATACAAAACCATGTTGTATAAAATTTCTTGGGTGTCATGTTAGACAAGTGCCCCGTGTGTCCAAGAAATTTTGTGTCCAATAATGTCGTGTACAGTGTGTACGACTCCCCGAACAGCAGGGCATCGAGCACAGTGCTCGTGCTGCGTGTCCGTGTCAATTTTTGACACGAAAAGGACACAGAGGTCGACTCAGTCCACATGGAATTCATAACATACATATAGATCAACATTTCCATTTAATTACTTTTCAAAACAGCAAAATAAAATCCATTGAGGCATTCTATCAAACACCAAGAACTAGGTTATGATACGTGTCCGATACGGACATGAAATCAATATAAAATTTCACAAATCGTACACCACAGCTGGGGGACACCTAGATCTAGGCTATTATGCAAAGAAATCAGAATTAAAACATTATTTAGAATGTTTAACTATATAGTGTCAATGACAAAGAAAAAACCCCAAATAGAATGATTCTCCTTGCAAGCCAATAGCTCCAAATTGTACCAAAACTGAGATTTCTCTCTATGAACATAAAATAGAGTAAGATTAGACTCTAATGCAAGAAACTAGAGTCAAAAAGGAATTAAAATGGAATA
This sequence comes from Iris pallida, assembly GCA_029216955.1. Classification (NCBI taxonomy): domain Eukaryota; kingdom Viridiplantae; phylum Streptophyta; class Magnoliopsida; order Asparagales; family Iridaceae; genus Iris; species Iris pallida. The sequence goes on along the minus strand of JANAVB010031671.1, from coordinate 342,032 downwards.
GTTATGGATTCGGGAAGAATGACCAATACCTTTTTTTTTCAAAAGTTGATTTGATACAAAAGAGGCAAGAAGAATAGGAAAAGAGATTATATAGTGGGGGATCCCTATGTGGCCGGCCACTAAAGGAAAGAATTAGGGTTAGGGATATAACTTATGGGCTTGGGCCAAGTTTCAATGGTAAAGGAAATCACTCCTTAAGTCAAAAGTCCATGAACCTAATCATTTATTCCCTATATGAAACTTGATTCTAAATGACTTAACTTGGGTTGACTTAAGTTAGACTAGGGTCATACCATGCTAATCAAGTCACCATAGCTAGAGTCAACATCTAGGTTAGTCTCCAAAGTCTCAACTAGCAAAAGTCAAAAATAACAATCATCACCCCAATAACTCCAAAATAAATTTAAAATTCACAAAATGACTAAAATACCCTCAAGCTAAATATAGTAGTGACAAATCTACCCTACTTAAAAGAATTTCGTCCTCGAAATTAAAAGGCAAAACTAGACTAATGAGAAGGATAGACAATCATACCTCAAGGTCCAAAAAGATATGGGTATCGCTCGCGTATCTCATCCTTCCGCTCCCAGGTAGACTCTCCTGGAGAATGATGCCTCCATGCAACGCAACCAAGGGTATCACCTAGTTTTTTAGTACCTTCTCTCGTTGATCCAGAATCTCCACAGGCTGCTCTGGATAGCTAAGAGTAGGTCCCCCCTCAATCTCCGAATGGTCAAGTACATGGCTAGGATCAGCCACGTACTGTCTCAACTGTGATATGTGGAATACGTTGTGGACACCCACTAGTACAGGTGGCAAATCTAGCCTGTAAGCCACATCACTGACTCTCCCGCTGATAATGAAAGGTCCGATGAAGCGCGGGCTAAGCTTTCCACCTCCACTAAAACGTATGGTACCACGTGTCGGAAATATCCTCAGAAAAACCAGATCTCCAACCTAATTACAAACAAGGTCTCAAATTAACTATAGTAATCAAACATGATCAATAAAGTCATAAAATAAACAATCCTACTTCTAATCCTATCTCTAAGCTGTACCTCGAACTCCAACGGTCTACAATGGCTAAAACTCCATCCTAGAAGCAGGACCTAAATTTCCAAGGCATTTCTCATGAATCATGTACTTGTTAAAACTCTTATTCCTTCTTTCTGATCTTACTCTCCCTTATCCACTTAATCATCCCAAAAATTTAAATTCCCATACCTTGTCCTAACTTGGATCCAAAATCTCTAGATCAAAGTATATGAAATCCTCAAACTTATTCAAATCATTGTCCTCGAATTTATTCGAAGCTAATACTACTATGTCAAGTAAGAACTTATTCTTTATTATCAAATCGACCTTCGTATTTCCTTCACGTACACATTTAAATATTATTCTTCTTATATTTTAAAACCTCCATAAAATCCTTAAATTTTCCCATAACCCAAAATCCTTGTGTTCACTCTGTCTTCTTACCAACATCTTATTCAATTTTTGTATCATCACAGCATCATAGTTATACTCTCTTTTCTATTTCTAAATTCCTAAATTTAGCATCACAATCTTAAGTGAATATCTCGAGAATCAATAACCTAAAATTATTCAAGTCTACGAAATAAATCGACTTCGAATATCCATGTTTTTTCTAAAGTACACCTACGAAATATCACTGTTCTAACCATCAATATATCCTACTATCCTTCTGGTGAGCCAGAGGGGTCACTACCTCCTGAGCAGACTAACATCCTATATGAAACTGATAGTCAAAATCAACAGAGATTTAACTACAAGGGTCACTACTCTAAAGCCAGGCCTATACTATCATCTCTAAGATAAAAGCCTAATCACAATTCATCAAATCATTATACTAAGAAAGAATTATAACTAATGAAGTTCAAAAAGCAAAGATGATATGTTAAAAAACTTTCCAAGATACAGTCTGATAATCATATGGTCTGTCTAATCATGATACTCCTTCTTGGTCAAACCCCCAACAATCAAGGTCTAAAAAATTCTATCTAAAAGCTCACAAACATGGTCATGATTTTATAGTCTCGAACAAGGTCACTATACTATCTATCACAACACAATAAATCCAGATAGGTACTAATGGAATCACACAACAAGATAGAAAAGAAGGACATGAAGGACAGACCTGGTAACTCGTCACCCGCAGCGTCGGTCTCCACGACCGTCAATGCAAAAGCCTTGTCCCTCTGGTGTATATCCCTCTGATGGTGCGGGGCATGGTTCTACGCTTGTCACGACCCGCATCCGCTTTTTGGGATACGAGTGCGTGTCCAAGCCCAGCCTACGCTGCGGTATCGACGGTAGTACGCTGTCTAGTCCACAATAAACAAAGTGCTCATAAATACTAACTGCTCATTCACAACAACTAAATCAACTTTACAAAATATAAAAGTTTTACATTTGAAGAAGAATGTAAGCTTTTACATTTATAGAAAACTACCACACAACTAACTAGTCTTCTACGGTTTAACCTTCGAGTCTCGATCTCCCCCTTGTATGGTCCATAGCTCAAAAGTAGACATGTCATCCTCACCTATAACAACGATCCAGTCAGAAAAAGAGCAGAGTACAACCATATTGTAATTAATATTGTTAGTCCAAAATAAGTTAGAACAATGAGAAACGATGATGACAAAGAGTATATAAAGAACTAGTACTAGCAAGGTATGAACGATCAAGATATGAACTAGCAAAATGTAAACTAGCAAGATGGGATCTAACAAGATATAAACTGGCAAGATGTAAACTAGCAATATATGAACTAACAAGATAATGGACTAGATAAAGGAAAATTAGGAACCACTATGTGTGTAAAATACCTTTTAATACGTGAACGGCTGGGCTAATACGACACATCATATGATGGCTATCCACAATAACAGTGTACGGCTAACTCATACGTGGAGTGTATGACTTAGCTATCCACAATAAAAAATAGTTGGGTTTGTTTACGTACTTACTGAGTATTTCCCCTCCCGACTCTCTAACAATCAATAATGGTCAATGATACACAAAGAAGGATACGATAACTACAGTGTCACAATCGTGTCTCAATGGAATATCAAGCAATGACTTAACGAGATATCAAACAAGAAAATTATAGAGTAAACGTTATAATGAACTAAAACATAAATATAATACTGTACTTGCCTGAATCCTTGCACAAACCGTAGTCACAAGTAGATGATGAGGGGAATGCCGATCTAGAAGCTGTTAACCTATAACACATATCGCACCACGAACCGTGCACGAAAACCACGAGTCAATTCTAATGTTCTAGTTCTAAATTCATAGAATAGTGGCTAGTTGGGTTACTAATCTAATAATAATTAATTATGGAATAAATTAATTAAAAACATCATTTAACCTAATAATAATCTAAATATAATCTAAACATGCAAGTTTGGCCATCAAAAGTTATGTTTCCAGTTTTGGAAACCATGGCACGCAAATCGAGACGTGTCATTGACTGTCTAGTCAAACGCTGTGAACTCTAGATTTTAAAAGTGTACCTTTGTATATTTCAACGCCATGAGTGTGCTGGAATCAACCGTGCCGTAAAATCATGCTTTGGTCAAAAGATATTGCCGTTATGGCTAATCGTGACCAAAACGGTGATCAACCGATCAATTCTGAGTTCAACAGAATAACTAAAATACTAGATGAACGAAATAATTTCTAGAAAAATTATATGTCGTAGAGCTTTGTGTTAGCTTTCCGAAACTTCAAACTGTTCATAATTTTGATTTTCGATCCTCCCGGAATCTCGAAAATACCAAAATGTGTCAAGTTTCGGACAACCGACACTATACGAATCTTCCAGAAATTTAGGAATAATATATACGAAAATAAATTTCATATTCAGAAAGTTTTCCTTGATACGAATTCAACAAAAAAAAGTATGCTAAAATCACGTCGGGGTTGACGGCAATCGCCTCGGGAAGTCGAAAACCCTATATGAGTTCCCCCCACAAAAGGCTGCTGGAATTTAATTAGGGTGGGCGAATATAATAATATATATATATGAGAGAGAGAGGCGGTCACTGTAGCAGTTGGTGCCGACAGGTGGGCCCCCCTGGGTGGATTTTTTGGTAATTATTTATTTAATTCAGAAAATTATTTTAAAATTATTTTAAGTCCAAATAAATCAAAATAAATTGCAGAAAAATCCAGAAAAATTCTAGAAAATATTTCTAAGCGTCTAGAATATAAATAAAATATTTTAACAAAAATATTATCGTGTGACCTCATAGTAAATTCCAAAAACCTATAAAATATAAATTCTATATGTTAATTATATAAAAATTCTCAAAAGTTCTAAAAAATCCAGAAAAATTCTAAAATATTCTAGAAAATATTTTTAGTTATTTAGAGCCAAAAAAAATATTTGGTCCAGAAATACCCCCGTATGACCTTACGGTAAATCCTGAAAGTCCTTAAAATAATAAAACCTTACATATTAAATACTTAAAAATATCCAAAAATTGTAAAAAAAAAAATTTAAAGCAGCCAAATAATACATATATAAGCTATCTAGAGGTCATATGACCTTAATATGGTCATATCCCACCTACAAGCTTTTTCATACTCCCAATGACTATAAAATTAATCATAAATAAATAAATTTTAAAAATTTAAAAATTTTGGAAGTGGGCTTACAAATCTACCCACCTTAGAAAAATTTCATTCTCGAAATTTCAAAAGATACAAATAGGTACAACCAAGAATATCATCAAAATATGACATGACCAATCGATATGAATAAGCACAACAAAGAATATAATCAAGAAAATAATGTGATGAATGATCGAAATTGATCAAGCATATGGAATCAAAATCTAAATACATTTTAGAAATATTGTGGAAGAAAATCAAAATAGGTTTAAAAGATGACAATTCATAAATAGAAAAATATGAGAGAAATAAAGAACTACTAGTTGTAGAGAATGTACTAACAAGAAATAAGACATCAAATAAATTTGAAAGAAAAAAATGATTAATAGTCGTATGCCAATAAAAGATATAGTCGCTATGATATTCGAAAATTATAAATATATCCGAAGTCATTTAACCGAGAATCCATGCCTCGCCAGTGTACATATGGCTGTCGTGAACCCTTAGTTTCATGACTGAAGTATAATATGTTATCGAACACTTTATCAACTCTACCCAATATTGACATAATAAATCAAAATCAATAATACAACTAGGATATAGTTTTAGTAATATTCGACAACCTACGCATACTTGAAATTATTTTAACTTAGGGATCATGCTACGTCAGTGCGCTCCTGACTGCAGTGAACCCGCAGTCTCCATAATTCAAATAAATGGAGACAGTGCGCATCTGCCTTACCATTGTTAGTCATTGAAAATTATTTTAACTATATCCATAATAATTTCAAAGGAACTTCAATCAATTCAAATAAGTCGATTATGATAAGAAAATATAAGTATATGTCCTTGAGTAAAAGTATCAGTTTTGAAAACAAAACGATCACAAAATGAACGAAGACGACTTGAATTAATATATAGATAATTGAAAAAAGATTAGGAATAAAAAATAAAACGATCGCAAAATAGTTTTGCAAATAAAACGAGGTTTAGAGAAGGCAGAAGATAAAATGGCACAAAAATAATCAAAATTAGGAATTGAATTCTATGAAGTCCTAACTTACCAAATGTATATTCTACCCACCTTGGTTCCTACTAACATGTCAAAACAAAATAATATATTCTCTTAGAAAAATTCTTCGATTTATCCATACCGAGACTTCAATAAATCATTAGCTAAATCACAGGGCCTATTTAAATATCTTAACTATCCAAGGGTCAAATTGAATAAGGGACTCCTAGTCCTATTTATTCTCCTAAAATTAAATTAATCCTAATTATGAATGAGCACACTAGTCGCGGGCTTGCAGTAGTACGGCTAACTTAAGTACTACCATAAATTCGCAATCTTTTGTTAAATCAGACCTGCATGGGACACCATAAAAACTTGTCACGACCCGTACCCGCTTTTCGGGATACGAGTGCGTGTCCAAGTCCAGCCTACGTCGCGATATCGACGGTTGTACGCTGTCTAGTCCGCAAAAAATAAAGTATACATAAATACTAACTGCTCATTCACAACAACTAAATCAACTTTACAAAATATAGAAGTTTTACATTTGAAGAAGAATGTAAGCTTTTACATTTATAGAAAACTACTACACAACTAACTAGTCTTCTATGGTTTAGCCTTCGAGTCTCTATCTTCCCCTCGTATGGTCCATAGCACAAAAGTAGACATGTCATCCTCACCTATAACAACGATCCAGTCAGGAAAGGAGCAGAGTACAACCATATTGCAATTAATGTTGTTAGTCCAAAATAAGTTAGAATAACGAAAAACGATGATGGCAAAGAGTATATAAAGAACGAGTACTAGCAAGGTATGAACGATCAAGACATGAACTAGCAAAATGGAAACTAGCAAGATGGGATCTAACAAGAAATAAACTGGCAATATGTAAACTAGCAAGATATGAACTAACAAGATAATGGACTAGATAAAAGAAAAATAGAAACCACTATGTGTGTGAAATACCTTTTAATACGTGAACGGCTGGACTAATATGGCACATCATACGATGTCTATCCACAATAATAGGGTACGGCTAACTCATACGTAGGGTGTATGACTTAGCTATCCACAATAAAAAATAGTTGTGTTTGTTCACGTACTTACTGAGTATTTTCCCTCCCGACTCTATAACAATCAATAACGGTCAATGATACACTATGAAGGATACGATAAATATAGTGTCACAATCGTTTCTCAATGGAATATCAAGCAATGACTCAACGGGATATCAAACAAGAAAACTATATAGTTAACGTTATAATGAACTAAAACATAAATGCAATACTGTACTTTCCTGAATCCTTACATAAAACGTAGTCACAAGTAGATGATGAGGGGAATGTTGATCTATAAGCTGTTAACCTATAACACATATCGTACCACGAATCGTGTACGAAAACCACGAGTCAATTCTAATGTTCTACTTCTAAATTCATAGAATAATGGCTAGTTGGGTTACTAATCTAATAATAGTTAATTCTGGAATAAATTACTTAAAAACATCATTTAACCTAATAATAATCTAAATATAATCTAAACATAAAAGTTTGCCCATCAAAAATCATGTTTTCAGTTTTGAAAAACTATGGCACGCAAATCGAGGCGTGCCTTTGACTGTCTAGTCAAACATTATGAACTCAAGATTTCAAAAGTGCACCTTGGTAGATTCAGTGCCACGAGTGCGCTGGAATCAACCATGCCGCAAAATCATGCTTTGGTCAAAAGATATCGCCGTTATGGCTAATCGTGACCAAAACGGTGATCAACCGATCAATTCTGAGTTCAACAGAATAACTAAAGTACTAGATGAACGAAATAATTTTTGGAAAAATTATATGTCGTAGAGCTCTGTGTTAGATTTCCGAAACTTCAAACGCTTCATGATTTTGATTTTCGGTCCTCCCGAAATCTCGACAACACCGAAACGTTTCAAGTTTCGGACAACCGATACTGTACGAATTTTCCAGAAATTTAGGAATAATATATACGAAAATAAATTACATATTCAGAAAGTTTACCTCGATACGAATCCAATAAAAAATAGCACGCTAAAATCAAGACGGGGTTGACGACAATCGCCTCGGGAAGTCGAAAACCTTAGATGAGTTCTCCCACAAAAGCCTGCTAAAATTTAATTAGGGTGGGCGAATATAATATATATATATATATATATATATGAGAGATAGGCGGTCACTGTAGCAGTTGGCGCCGACAGCTGGGCCCCTCCTGGGTGAATTTCTGGATAATTATTTATTTAATTCAGAAAATTATTTAAAAATTATTTTAAGTCCAAAGAAATCAAGATAAATTGCAAAAAAATCCAGAAAAATTCTAGAAAACTCTAAAAAATATTTCTAAGTGTCTATAATATAAATAAAATATTTTATCATAAAATATCAACATGAGACCTCGCAGTAAATTCTAAAAACCTATAAAATATAAATTCTATATGTTTTAATTATATAAAAATTTCCAAAAATTCTAAAAAATTCAAAAATATTCTAAAATATTCTAGAAAATATTTTAATTCATTTAGAGCCCAAATAAAAATATTTGGTATACCCCATATGACCTTACGGTAAATCCTGAAAGTCCTTAAAATAAGAAAACCTTAAATATTACATACCTAAAAATATCCAAAAATTGTCAAAAAATATAAAACAGCTAAATAATACATATATAAGCTATCTAGAGGTCATATGACCTTAATATGGTCATAGCCCACCTACAAGCTTTGGCATGACTCCCAATGACCATAAAATTAATCATAAACAAATAAAATTTAAAAATTTGGGAAGTGGGCTTACAACGCTACAGGTGGCCTAGCTCCCTCTAGCTAATCCATAACTTAAGCAACATCTATGCTGATATCCTACTCCATAATAGGGCACCATATATATGGTATCTATTCTGCAATCTGATAATCATACCCGTCAATTCAGAACCATGTTACCAGAATCCTCGTTACGCAAGTAAGTACAACAGCGATAATCTATAGAATCACAACTATCATGATCCGCACCCACTATGAGGGTACGAGTACGTAACAGCGCCCAGCCTACACCGCAGTGTCGGTAGTAGAACACTGTTCTAGGTCACTATCTAAACAACAACTCACGTAATTATATAATGTAATTGTCAAAAACTCAACTCCGAATAGAGTACAAGTATAGATATAATAAGAGAGAAATAGAGTGACAGATATATATATGTGTGTGACATGTGTGTGTACATTAGGTTTCCTCTGTGTGTGTATGAGTGTGTGAGTGACAGTAAGGGGGTGACGTGTGTGTGGTAGCAAAGTGGGTGTGTATGTGCATCTCAATGTGTGTGTATATACAGTATAACATAGGGTCTTAGGTTAGTGTTCATATGTTTGTGTAGCAAGTGTGAGTGAGTGTACTATAGGTAGGGTGTTCTTAGGCCATGTGTACATGTGCGTGTGGGTTCAGTTTTAGTGTAAGGGTGTTAGCAGTAATGTGTACCCATGTGTGTGTGTAAACAGTAAAGAGGGTGTGTGTTCTCAGCTTTGTACATAGGGGTGTGTGCGTGTATAATATGGAAATTAGTACAGCAGTAGGTAGTATAGGTTCTCAGGTTATGTGTGAATGTGTGTAGATATCAGGAAATCAGTTTTCAGTCGACTGCATATGTATTCTCAGGTCAGTGACAGGTTTGTGAGTGTAAACATGTGTGTGATACATGAAAAATCAATGTACACAATCAGTTTATCGGTTGACAGTTCACAACATTTCGAAACCCTTAACTCTAATGCTAACTTGATTCTTAATATGTAACTTAAATCCAAATATGACATAGGATTAAACCTAATGATTTAATCATTTAAAATCAGTAAACACAATAAATCTCAGGATTTTGATATACTGAATTCATGGTATCAGGAATTGGGGGAAACCCGATTCTCGAATTCGAAATACAGCTAATAATAAATTTAATGGTTGGTAAATCATGTGTCACATGTGAATGCTTCATGCAAGTGGTTTTGTGTCCAAAAACTAGACACAGTGTGTCCAAAATAGTTCCACACACAAGCACTAAAACTGTACACTGACAGTGTGGTGCGCACGTTTTATGGGTTCGTACACACGACACGAGTCGAATCATGATACGTGCTCATGTCCCCATGTTTTCCCAATAAAGGGCAACACGTTCGTGTCCCTGATACGCCACCACGACGTGTCCACGAGGGACACGAAGCCCGTTTCAGCAGAACGAGACACGCGTGCACAGTGCAGTATAAAACATGTGCACACGTAATTTCTTCCTCGATACGAAACCATGTTGCGTAAAATTTCTTGGGTTTTATTTCAGACATGTGCCCCGTGTGTCCAAGAAATTTTGTGTCCAATAGTACCAAGTACAGTGTGTACGACACCCCGAACAGCAGGGCATCGAGCATAGTGCTCGTGCAGCTTGTCCGTGTCAATTTTTGACACAAAAAGGACACAGAGGTCGACTAAGTCCACATGGAATTCATAAAATACATATAGATCAACATTTCCATTTAATTACTTTTCAAAAATAGTAAAATAAAATCTATTGAGGCATTATATCAAACACCTAGAACTAGGTTATGATACGTGTCCGATAAGGACACGAAATCAATATAAAATTTTATAAATCATACACCACAGCTAGGGGACTCCTAGATCTAGGCTATTATGCAAAGAAATCAGAATTAAAACATACTTTAGAGTGTTTACCTATAGAGTGTCAATGACAAGGAACAAGTCCCAAATAGAATGATTCTCCTTGCAAGCCAATAGCTCCAAATTGTACCAAAACTGAGATTTCTCTCCATGAACAGAAAATAGAGTAGGATTAGACTCTAATGCAAGAAACTAGAGTCAGAAAGGAATTAAAATAGAATAGTTATGGATTGCAGAAGAATGACTAATACCTTTCTTTTTTAAAAGTTGATTTGATACAAAAGAGGCAAGAAGAATAGAAAAAGAGATTATATAGTAGGGGGATCCCTATGTGGCTGGCCACTAAAGAAAAGAATTAGGGTTAGGGTTATGACTTATGGGCTTGGGCCAAGTTTCAATGGTAAAGGAAATCACTCCTTAAGTAAAAAGTCCATGAACCTAAACCTTTATTCCCCTAAATGAAACTTGATTCTAAATGACTTAACTTGGGTTAACTTAAGTTAGACTAGAGTCCCACCATGCTAATCAAGTCACCATAGCTAGAGTCAACATCTAGGTTAGTCTCCAAAGTATCAACTAGCAAAAGTCAAAAATAACAATCATCACCCCAATTGTCACGACCCGCACTCGCTTTTTCGGATACGAGACGTGTCCAAACCAGCCTACGCCACAGAGTCGGCGGTAGAACGCTGTCACGGCCAAGATGCTCAAAATCATAAAATTTACATTTATTGCTCATTCACATTATTAAATCAAATCTACAATTATTACAAGATTTATAACATTTATATTTGAAGAATAATACAATGTCTCACATAATAGTAAAGTCAGCTAGTTCCACTATCTAAGTTGACCTCAGCATACCCATGTCTTTCCAGTATTAAGAGTGATCGCGACTAAACCTAAAAAATGTTAGTTTCCAGTCAGGAATGGAACAAGCACACAAATCGACGGCAATACGAAAACACAATAGAATTAACAAGACATGAAAATAATATATAAGATATGGAAACTAGAAAGTAACTGATGACATGGCAGGTGGGGAAGAAGACAAGGAAAACAAATAAAAATACAACTACCTATGTGATGTGAAATATTCGTTTCGACATGTGAACAGCGAGGGGTAAATCCGGCACCCAGTACGTGTCATGTGCAGCTGCTATTATTCAAGAATAGACTCATAGAATAGTTCTGGGTAGTCCACATGTCTACTAAGATAATTTTTCCCTTTCGAGAGCGTGTCAATAAGCAGCAAGACATATGTATAAGCATGAAATGAAAAGACTACTATGAATTGAAAGCAATCAGAAAGTGTAGTTGCATTAGGTCCTTAGCTGGTGAAACCAATAATACTATACCAATCAATAAGCCATAATCAGTCAACACATGTAGAAGTCTCCAGATGTTGAAATAAATAGTACCAACAGTTTCAGAATAGTCAAATTAGCTAGAAATTCATGTCCTTAAGTCCAATTCTGGATACAGGGATAAAACGATAATTTTGGGTCAAAACGATGTCCGTCGTTGGACCCGCTTTGCACCGAAAAGTATGCCAAAGTCTATGGTCTCTAAAGTAGTCAAACTATATGTCAACAGGTCCGATTTTCTGATACGAATCCAACCGTATGTCCAAAGTTGAATTTCGGCGGGTCGTGCACAAAATCGCCTGTTGAGTCGGACCGTGGGACCCGCAAAACGACGGTCTGATTCAACTGTCTCAGAATTGGACGAAACTGGCATACAGGACCAAAAAAATAATACGGTCCTTCTGGCATAAGTTTTGTCTCAATCGGACGAGCGTGCACAAACTAATTGAGAAATTTGCACAGAGGCCGATACGGTGAATTTTGACGGATACGCATCAAATTCGTCGCGCACACGCGACCAATTTGAATTCCATCAAAGCCCACACGTCCACGAAGCCGTTACGCACCTTTCGATGCTTTCGGTTCACGGCCACGTCGCCCAGATTGGCGGGACGCACGTCGTATCGAGAGATTTTTTTAGATTTTTAATATTTTAAAACAGGTTTTTATCCGTTTTGGACGTCCGTTTTTTGACGTTTTGTACGTCGTATCGACAGATTGACAGGAAGTCGTCTTCCAAATCGGACATTAGAACTAAATATTGTTCTGCTTTTAAATAGCTTTTTGTCGATCTTCTAATCAATTTCTCGGACAACCTAGCGCTTGATAATTCAATCCATTTGAAGGGGAATCGAGGGGTATATGTTGGGTCCATACCTGAATAAATGCCTCGAAGATTCGTCGCCCGTGTGTGGAGAAAACTCGCGGGGAAGTTGGCTCCTCGGCTATTACGCGCGGCTGTGTCCTATGCACGCGCGCGACTTCCTGGTCGATTCTGACCGCGTGTAGTGGCGGCGCCAGCGACGAGCGGCCGCCCAGAGTGCTGGGGTGCATACGACAGAGAGTTGGATTAGGGTTTTGCGTATGGTTCTCGTGGTGGTGCTGGTTTACATATATACTTGGGTGGATGTTCGGTCGAGCTAGGATTTTTCCTCTCGGGTTGTAATATAAGCGAGGGTGCTCTCGTTTTTGGGGGCTGGGCTCGGCTTGGCACTGGGCTTGCACGGGTCAGCAGCTGTTTTGGGTTTTGATCCAGGGAACAGTGTTGATAACTTTTTTTCTTTTTCTTTTTTTGTATAACTATTCATATATATATATATATATATATATATATATATATATATATATATATATATTTGAAGAAACCCCTATATTTTATTAAAGAAGGCTCAAAATGTCGAAGCCTGCACACGTATGCAAGGCACAAAAGGACAAAGCCTATACAAGTATACCACCAAAATGAAGACGGGGGGAGAAACGACACGACCCTACCAACCAGGGCTAGGGTTGGAGAGGGGTCCAAAATGCTTGAGGGATGTGGGAGCAATCGGTGCTCCTTTTACGACATTGGCATGAGATTTCCTGGATGAGTTGATCAGCAGAGTACTGGTGACCCTCGTATCTCGCCTTATTGCGATTCTTCTAAATCGACCACGTGGCCGCCGCTGCAACGATCTAGTGGCCGTGGGATGCTAAACCCCAGGAACCCGCGAGATCGTTGAAGCGTCCACCATCCGGCTCGATATTGTAGAGCTAGTTAAGGGTTCTCCAGATGCTGTTAGGCAGGCTCCCCGGATAGAAGATGTGATCAATAGTCTCCACCTGACGCTCAGAGCAGCATGAGCAGACTGATGCTAAGTTGATGCCAATGGTGTTGAGGATATAGTCTGTGGGCAGTTTCATTCTAATGACTCTCCACATTAGGAACGACTACTTCTTAGGCATGCAGGATTGCCAATAGTAGGCAATGGGATGGTGCGGTTGCCTGGATTCCTGGACAGCAATACGCGTCGACCATACCGAAAACTCCCCTTTGTCTCTAGCGACCAGTTCAGCGCGTCTGCCTCTCGGCTAATACTTAATCTGCGCGCTCGTATGCTAACGACCGTAGCATTACCGGACCATTCCTGAATTTTGTTCCAGTTCCAGTCGTTAGTAGTAGGATTCCACAGGTCTCTGATCCTCGTGTTTCTCTGGGTCTCTGTGAGACCCGGGATTATGCTATCTCTAATCCATCTCTCCAGGAAAGGATCCGAGTCACCCGCCCCCAATTGTAGGCGCATAGCAGGCTCGGCAAGGTCTCTCTTGATAAGGATACGACGCCAAGCCGATGAGGATCTGCTGTTGGATACGTCCATGGCAGGGTGGATGTGCTTGAAATACCTTTCCTTCAAAAACCTGGTCCATAAGTTGTTGGTCGTACGGAGTTTCCACCACAATTTCATCAAAAAAGCTTTAACGATGTGAGTGAGTTTGGTAAATCCCATCCCTCCCTCGACTGTGGGGTGTGCCTTGGATTCCCAGCTAGCCCAGTGATGCTTGTCCTGGCCGTCACAATGCCCCCAAAAGAAATTATAAAAGATCTTCTCGATCGAAGCAAGAACCTTTTTGGACGGAGAGCATGCAGCCAGAGTATGGATAGGGATGGAGGTGAGCATGTGATTGATGAGTATTATCTTGCCACCCGGGGATAGAGTGGTATTGTTCCATCCTTCAAGTTTCTTTCTGATTCTTGCGATCAAGTTCTCAAAGATGTCGGAGTTGGATTTCCCGTACACGAGGGGACAATCGAGGTAGTTGAACGAAAGATGGTCTTCGGAGAAGGATGTTAAGTTGGCTAGGTTGGTGGCGTGCTCTCTCTTGATGTTGTGGTGGGCGTAGATAACGCTCTTAGAGGGGTTGATCTTTTGGCCAGAGCATCTAGAATACCTCTACAGGTTGTTGTGGACGACTTCCTCCGCTCCTTCTTCCCCGGAGGAGTAGATGAGTAAATCGTCGGCGAATGCCAGATGAGGGATGATGGGGCATCCGCTGGATGTGTAGTAGTGCTAGAAGTTCGGGGTCCTGACCATGTTGTTAAGGTTCCTGCTCAGTGCGTCAGCTGCGATGATGAAGACAGTAGATGATAGAGGGTCGCCCTGTCGAACAACGCGATTGGATTTAAAAAACCCTGGGCTTGACCATTGATGACCGTAGAGAACCAGGAGTTGCTAATGGATCTCCAAACGATATTGGTCCAGGTTTTCGAGAAGCCAAATGCCCTGAAGACCCATATCATAAATTGCCAATCCAGTCTGTCATAAGCTTTCTCTATGTCGATTTTGGCAGCAATGTTGCCCCCTCTTACTGGAAACTTCATGCAGGTGATTAACTCTTGGGCTAGCATGATATTGTCTTGGATGTTCCTCCAGCGAACAAACCCACTTTGTTCTTCAGAAATAATCTTGGAGAGAATCCCAGCCATCCTGGTAGCAATGATCTTGGATATGATCTTGTTGGTAAAGGTACAGAGACTGATGGGGCGAAAGTCGTAAAAGGATGCCGGGTTGTCTTTTTTCGGGATAAGGATCAGCTTGGCGCTAGAAATGGCTTTGGGATATATGGCTCCTTCGAAGAAGGCAATGGCCGCTTCGGTGATGTCATGTTTAATGATATCCCAGCAAGTGCGAAAGAATACCCCCGAGAATCCATCTGGCCCAGGAGAACTGTGCTCGTTCAGGGCCCACCTGGGTGGTAGGGGGTCTTTCCAAGTGCGCGTTGTCGGTAGCATCAATGAGGAGGAAGATTTGGTAGAGAAAGGGGGTATCTTTGTGAACCGTCTCTTTGGAGAATAGTTTGGAATAGAATTTCATGGCTGCCTCCTGAATACCCTTCTGGTCTGTAATGATGTTCCCGTTGTCGATGGCGGTATAGTGATAGATAGCTTCTGTCTGCGACCTTTGACGCAGTTATAAAAGTATTTTGAGTTTTTGTCCCCCTCGCTGTCCCATTTCAATCTCGCTTTTTGCTTCCAGAAATCAGTCTCTACTTTGAGCCTGAATTTGAGCATAGCCGTAGTGAGGTTCAGGGCTCTCCTAGTCTTTAATGAGCGATCCGAGGCGAACTTGGCTTCGGCACGAGTGACGTCGTCCTCAGCATCCCGAACGGCCTGAAAGATGTCCCCGTAAGCTTGTTTGCTCCAAATGGATAGTGCTTTCCTCGTAGCTTTGAGTTTGTTGCTCACCCGAGAGAGGGGGTTGGGGAAGTCCTCGCGATTCCACGTTTCTGCCATAATACCCAAAAATTATGGGTGCTTGGTCCAGAAGTCGAGGAAGTGGAATTTTTTTGCATAGATTTGTGTTATTTTTTATTTCAACCAACAGGGGGGTGTGGTCGGATTCAGTGGAGTTAAGGTGTGTCAGGTTAGTAGTGATCCCTATTCTATGCCAAAAAACGTTCGTGAGGGCCCTGTCCAGCCTAGAATATTGACGATGGTTGCCTTCCTACTTGTTGCACCAGGTAAATTCGATGCCCGTGAACTGGAGAGATATAAGGTGAGCATTGAAGATGAAGTTGTTAAAATCTTGCATGGCCGGGATAGGAGGGGGCCTACCTCCAATTTTCTCATCTCTGCAGGTCACCGCATTAAAATCCCCAATACAGATCCATGGTGAGTTGCTGTGATGGTGATTGATGTCAAGGAGGTCGTTCCAGAGGATTTTCCTCTCTACAATATCGCAACTTCCGTGGACCGCTGGGATGATGGCACGGTCGGGGATCGTGGGGTATTCGAACCAGCAAGAGAGGACATGTCTGGAGTCTTGGATGACACCGATGTTGACGTCCTTCGTACAGAGGATCCAGATATCGTATTTGCCTGCAATGGCCGTGGGGAGGCCCAGTTATAGCTGGATAGATTTTAATCTTTTGGGGGGAATTTTGGGTTCAAGAATGATAAGGATGTCGATTTTGTGGATTTTTCGGAGACTGGTTATTCTCGTAATTGTAGGTTTGTTCGCCAGACCACGGACATTCCAAGATAGGATGTTAAGCATTAAGGAAGTTATGGCTGGATTTTTAGTTCCGCTTTGCGGCGGATCTTGTTAGGATTGTTGTGGTTCCTGCAGGTCCATGAATGATATTGGCTTCAGATGTTGATGGTCCTTTCTTTGTCGATGTGGATTCGCTAATGGATTACTCGTGGGGCTCCGAGATAGGGTAAACTGATTCTCCGGCGGAGTCCAAGATCGAAATCTCAAGGGGTATCACTAAGGAGTCGCTGACGCTCCCTATCCGAAGAATAGTTTGCTGAATAGGATAACCTGCGGCAAGGACCTGTAGTCCTCTCTGCAACGAGTCTGGCCCTAGAATTGCTAGGGCTGCTTCTACCGAATCTTCGCTGGTGTGTTGTTGCTCTGCTACGATGGTGGCAGATGTCGCCCCTACGTCCTCCGGTTTGGTGGGTGTCTCGGTGGGGTCACGGTCGCCTGGTGGGGCTTCAGTCTCCGAGGTAGCTTCTGTGTCCTCCTGATCAAGAGCATCGAATTGGTTGGAGAGAGTAAGGCCTTGTGTGTTGAAGGTGATCAAGGCTTTGCTGGGTGACTCGCTCGTTCCTGTCTTGCCGTCGCTGGAGTCGAATCGAGTGTGTGTGTTCGGAAGTGGTAGAATTGGAGGCTTGGGGGTCTTCCCCGCGGTGGGGACGGGGTCGTTCCGGGGAGTTTTTTTTTTCTTTAGTTCTGGATGAAGACGGTAGCAGTGCTCTGGGAGATGGCCTCTTAAATGGCAGTGGTTACAGAACATTATGTGGTTTTCGTAGAGGATTTGCTGTGTATGGGACTGGTTGCCCACTTGATGAAGTTGGGCGGTTCGGTATTGAGGTCAAGTTCCACACAAATTTTGGCATAGTGAGCCTTCGTGAGGTTGCTGGTCTCAGATGCTGTGGCCACGTATGTTTCGAAGGAGTTGGCTATACGCCTAAGTGTCGCTGGAACAAAGCAGATTAGGGTTAGGTTAGGCAGGGTAACCTAGGCGACGACTAGCGATGAGTCTTTTTTGGTGCTAAAGCTAGGTGACCAATTGATGATCTTCATCTGGTGGGAGTCAATCCTGCATATGCCTTTAGACCATACAATCCTGTGATCGAGCTCGGATGATAGGTAGAGAAGAATGTGTCTGGGATCGAGGGGTGCTACCCGATAGTCCGCTGAGAGCCTCCAGCTGGCAATCGTTTCCTGTACCCTGGAGGGTTTGGGGCAGCCGGTCGAAAATTTGAGAATAAAGGTGTGGGGAAAAGAAGTTGCTAGAGAGGACAATTCCACTTCGGAGAACGGAACCAAAGGCACGGAGGACTCCTGGGAGTATTCAATATCCGGGAGCTTGACGTCGGGGACAGGTGTGCCTTTCGCTG
This sequence comes from Iris pallida, assembly GCA_029216955.1. Taxonomy (NCBI): domain Eukaryota; kingdom Viridiplantae; phylum Streptophyta; class Magnoliopsida; order Asparagales; family Iridaceae; genus Iris; species Iris pallida. The sequence goes on along the minus strand of JANAVB010031671.1, from coordinate 323,948 downwards.
AAGCTAAATTCGGACGAAGCATGGTAGCGTAGGAAGTCTAAACTGCTCCTGACGATGGGGGTTCTTGAATCTCTGCATCGGAGTGCGGCGGAAGAGTTGTCGATGGAGTGCTCTGCCAGGGGCGTCGCGCAGAGCCTGCGACTCGGGGAGTCCCTCCTGGCTGTGGTAGGGGGATCAGAACTTTGGCTATGATAGGTAAAGACGGTCCGGAGATTGCGATGAGCACTAGGGGAGGGGCAACCTGGGCTACCCCTGATGATCCTCCACGCTCCGCCCCGCTCGAGGAGAACAGGGGCTCCGGGAGAGCGGGAGATACCACCGCTGGAGAGAGGAATGAGGAAACGGGGGGAGGGTTCGAGCAGGGTACCGCGGGAAGGACGGAAGGCTCGCCCACCATAGCGGCAGAGGAGGGTGGCGGAGAGGGACCTCCGGGGGGGCAGGATGGTAGAAGCCCAAAGATGGGGGACAGGAGCCGACCCTTCAGGCAAAGCTGCTGAACCATGCTGCAAAGCAGAGCTCGCTGGGATTGTAGCGGCAGACGGAGAAGCGTCGCTCCGGGCGTACGCAGATGGGTAAGGAGTGGCATACCGGGCGTACGCGTAAGGGGTGGTACCTCCCAAGGATGACGCGTAGAGGGGGTAGGCATAGGGAGCTGGTGCGTAGAAGTCCTGAGAAGGGAGGGTTTGAGGGTGCCCGTAAACACCATAGTACAGGTGGGCCCCACCGGATTGAGAGGGTGCGTAGTATTCTAGGGATGGGATGGTCTCTTGTGCGTAAAGACTCTGGGAGGGCAGGACCCACCAACCTCAGACCGAGGTGTATTACGCATGGGTGCGTAGAATGCTTGGTTTGGGATGGTCTCTTGTACGTAAAAGCTATAGGAGGGGCGGGACCCACCAACCTCAGACCGAGATATATTACGCACAGCAGGGATTGGAATAAGCTGGTCCACCATGTGGGTTTGGGCGGCATGGCCGTCCACGAGGGGCTGTTGAAAATGCTGGACCACCACGTGGGTTGGGACGGCCTGACCGTCCACGTGGGGCCAGGAGAATGGCACCCAAGAACCTGTACCGCAGGTGGACGTCCATTCCGAGGAGCTAGCGGGGTAGTTCAAATTTTGAACAGGGGTGGTTGGAGGACTGGGATGGGGGGAATGGAGAAGAAAGGGGAGACCCCCTTCCGCGGCAGGTCCGACCAAGGAGGAGCTTTGTTCCGCGAGCGTTAGGGTGGAAGAGGGAGGAAGGCGGGGGGCTGATGGCCGAAGGGGGCTGAGCCGGAATAGGGGACGATGAGAGAGGAAGAGAGGGAGCTCGTGAGGGGGCTGAGGAAAGGGGTGGAGGGACAGTCGGACGGGCTGATGACTGAGGTGAGGGGAAAAAACGGGAAGACTGGAACAAAGAGGGAGAGGGGAGGGGAGGAGAGGGATGATGGAGGAGATGGGGGAAAGGAGACGGCTGAACATCTCCAAGCAGTCTGTCGGCCAAGGGTTGGCCATCGGCAGACACAGAACCACCGAGGGAGGGTTGCAGGAGAAGCCCTAGGGGCTTCCCGGGGGGACCGGAGGGGGAGCACTGGGAGAGGCATTCCAAAACTTTTTTATATCCTTTATTTATATATATATATATATATATATATATATATATATATATAAATGCTTATATAGTAAATCTCCATTAAATCTAAATAAATATTTTTAATAGAAATACTAATCTCAATATTATTTATTCTTAGAATAGGGCCTACAAATGTGAATATATATATATATATATAATTTATTTAAAAAAATTAATATAACCACTAATAATAAAATAATATTATATATGAATATCCTCAATAATAATATTAATAATAATAATAATAATTCCATAAATCAATAAGGGTGTATATAAACCATTATGTACAGTCTAATAATCCCAAAATATACAAGGACCTATTTTATACAAATGTCGTTGAATATCAACTGCTAATTTTATTTATAATATTTAATTACGAATACTAGAAAATATTCATTAAATCATTAAACGGAATACAACACGCTCATACCAACATACATCAACACGAATGTCATTGGTCGTGTCGTATAACTACATGGGCTTGGGCTTGCTTTGGGTCCAATCTGGACTAGTTTGGTACAACCGGGTTCCCTAAAACTCAATAATATAAATAATAAATAAATAAATCTTCTGTGAGGGTTAAGTCGCAACTTGGCATGGTTTTCCTAGTTAGGACATCACTATGGCTCGGCCTTCCCTATCAGGATAATACTCTAGTCAAAGCATGCCATCGTACTATCCGTGCCACAATCTCTAGTCAACTTGTACTTCAAAACTCAACCATGGCTTAAATTATCTACCGTAATAATTAACTAAATAATCATTTATAAAATTCTAAAATCACTATTTAAATCAAATAATTAATAAAAAAAAATTCGGAAAGGTGAGCTACAAATCTACCCACCTTAAAAATAATTTCGTCCTCGAAATTCTAATTCATGACTATCCCTTAAAATTCAAAGTCTATTACTACCTTAATCCCCTCAAATTTAATCTCTAAAAATATTTTGTAACATTCTTTAGTCATTTTATCACTCCGAATACTTGAGAATTTCTACCCACCGTTGGTCACACTACTCCTCAAAACACGATCACTAAAGTCTTATGATCTTCTAACTTGTTGCTAATAATTCTACCAACAGATATCTAGGGCTTGTGGCATCTATACTCCCTAATATCTATAAACAACCAAAACTTAATAATCATGCCATATTATAGTATAATTTAAGAATTTCTGATGAATTCTAGATAGTACGATCATTCGTCACCCCGGAATAGAAAGCGAAGAGAATCAATGGTACGGAAAGCAAGGAATTATAATCGAGAGCAAATATGGAGTTTTCAAGGACGTAGAGAATTTTTAGGAGAATTTTCAAGGCAGTGTGAATTGAGATTTCTAAGGGTTTAGTCAGTTGCGCAGGCTCGTACCGGTACAGTATACATAACCGATACGATATGCTCTAAAATAGGAAGGACAGGAAGATAAGGAAGAGTAATCGAGAGCAATTATGAAGTTTCAGAGCGGCAGAACGTATCCAATGGTACAGATAGAAAGAATATTTATGAACTATTAACTTATTTGCTAGATTGGGCTACTATAGTCTAGTTATTTGCTAAATCGAAGAACTCTTCGCTTCTTAGAGGGGCTTGCAATCTATGAAATATAGACATTCCGTTCTCGAAGTTAATCTAAGTAAGGTTCCATAATGGAACAGAATTTGAGAAATCAAGATTGTGATCTTTCCCGTGATTATTTAAATACAGGAGCAAGGGATATAGGTGCACTACAAGATCGTCTCGCGACTTCCAGGTAAGGGTTACGAATATCTTCACAGACTAAGAGGTGGGGACTATATAATAGGTATAGGGCCCTATTTCATTTGGTCTTATAGTCCAAATACGGTGGTATGCATGAATGGGTTCTACTAATTTAGGGTAACCTAGAATAGGACTCCACCCAAAGGGTTGAGCTAGTTGCCAACCAGGTTGGTTAGCTGGGTCCTTAAAGTCCAAAAATTTGCCTTCAGTGACTTTTGTGTTTAAGTAGCACATGATGCCTCAATTGGGTGGCACCTTAGTGGTATGTGTGTAGTGGGCTTCGAGTAGATCACAACCATATATTGGATCGAATGAATTGAGTCAAGGTTGAGGCTCTAGTGGAAGTCGAAAAGTATACCGGTATTATAGTAAGGGTTATAGCTAGTCCTTTTGACTTGAAAGTCGCACCATAAAAGTAGAGTACCAGGGGACGTATTTGAGTGGGACATGATATACCTAGACGAAGGTGGACTTGTCTAAATCTTGTATATGAAATTTGTTGGAAGGTAACAGCTGGTCTCGTGCTCCGAGTATTAATGACACGGTCGGGGACGCAAAGTGATCAAAATGGAAAGTGGGAGTCCATGGGGCACTAATTATCATGCTAATGGAAATTATTCTAATCAATCGATAATTGTCGTATATCCCAAAATTTTAGAAGGCTTACGGTCTACCCACCTTAGAAGCTAGGACATGGTTTTAGGAATAATAAGGTTAGAAGGATTCCAATAGTAGCTTGAGGGTCGAGAGGAGAACGAGTAACTCAAGGCAAGGTTCTAGTCACATGGCTGGCCGATGGTAGCTACACTTGTATATACAACTATCATAGCCATGGGGATACTCTCTATCTATCAAATATGAGCGTTCGTCTTTCCAATTAGTGAAAGACAAAAGCAATAAGGAGTTCAAGAAAGATGTCATCGAATACAATTGCGTGATTCAAGGGCGGATGTATAATTCAAAAGAAATTGTCAATACAGTCGCGGATGAGATCCTAGATACCTCTATATCTCAATCTACGTAGGGTAATTAAATGAAGAGCGAACCAAATATATCAGGGTTGATCAGACCGTAATATACTGCTGATTAGATAATATGTTAGTAGGCGTCCCCAATAACATATGTCTTGAATCAAGCTCGGTAAAAGAGTAAGCTTGCAAAACTAGGCTGTAATAGCATCGTTTGGTTAAGATAATCAAAATACAAGTATGCAAGATTTTTGAAAGGATGCACAAATAGTTCAAGTTTTGTGAGAATCAAAACCTTACCTGGTGTTCTTGCTTATACAGTCAACCTACTATCTTCTTATTCCTAAGGCCTTGGTCGACTAATGGGTTATGGACCTCTAAATTCTATAGTGTCAGTCAATTACCTCGTCAATAGATCACAAGGACCATAAAATGCTAGGTTGAGAGACATGCTATCCAACTTACAGAACTTTTACTAGTATTGGTCTTGGATTTTATGGGACATACAGGGCATCTTTCTATTCTCTATAGTATCTTAAACTTGTAATCACGTCTGAAGTCATTTCATCGAGAATTATGCCTCTCCCGTATACTATGGCTGTAGCAAAACCCTTGGTTCCGTAGTTCAGATATGATATGCTATCAGATACTCTATCTTATATCAACACAAGGGTATCTAAGATCTAAAGAGGTCAACGAGGACATAGTTTTAGCAATGTTCCATAACCTACGATTCTTTGAAGTAATTTCAACTCTATGTGTCGTGCCTCGCCAGTGCGCTGCTGGCTGGCCATCACAGTCGTTAAATTACTCTAACTATATTTCTAAGAACTTCAAGGAGCTGTTAGAGATTTAAACAAGTTGACTAGGATAGGAAGCGTAAACATCTGCCTATAAGTCTCAATCCTTAAAATAAAAGATTAATCGGGAAGAAAATAATTGAAGGTAAAAGAAGTAAGAACATACTAATATTTATTTCAATTGGTTGAGAGAAAAACTTAGAATCAGATCTATCTCGAGATCCGTATACGAATAACAGAATCTGAAATTATAAACCAATTCCCTACAGCAAAATAGGATTTTAAATAGGCAATTCTAACTTATGATATAAGGTCTATATCTGACAGAGCAATAGAAAATTGAGCAATTTGTCAAGACTAGAGCCTTAATTCTAGGAAAACCTAACTTACCAGGTGAATAGTATATCCATATTGGACAATGATGTCATATCAAAAGCAATAATATATTTATAGAAATCTGGCAAGCTATCTAAATTTAATAATTCTAAATTGCATGGCCTACTTGACAGCCTTAACTGCCCAACGGTCAATTTGAACAAGGGACTCCTAGTCCTAGTCATTCTCTTAAAATTGATTTACTTATAGTTGTGAATGGGCATTTCCTAGTCGCAGGCTCTCGGTAGTATGACTAATATGGTACTACCACGAGTTCGTAATCTTTTACAAAAACAGGACCTGTATGGGCCACCACAAAAACTTGTCACGACCAGTACCCGTTTTTTCGGATACGAGACGTGTCCAAGCCAGCCTACGCCGCAGAGTCGACGGTAGAACGCTGTCACGGCCAAGATGCTCAAAATCACAAAATTTACATTTATTGCTCAATCACATTATTAAATCAAATCTATAATTATTATAAGATTTATATTATTTATATTTGAAGAATAATACAATGTCTCACAGAATAGTAAAGTCAGCTAGTTCCACTATCTAAGTTGACCTCGGCATACCCATGTCTTTTCTGTATTAAGAGTGATCGCGGCTAAATCTGAAAAATGTTGGTTTTCAGTAAGGAATGGAACAAGCACACAAACCGACGGCAATACGAAAACACAATAGAATTAAGAAGACATGAAAATAACATATGAGATATGAAAACTAGAAAGTAACTGATGACATGGCAGGTGGGAAAGAAGACAAGGAAAATAAATAAAAATATAACTACCTATGTGATGTGAAATATCCGTTTCGACATGTGAACGGCTAGGGGGTAAATCTGGCACCCTGCACGTGTCGTGTGCAGCTGCTATTATTCAAGAATAGACTCATTGGATAGTTTTAGGTTGTCCACATGTCTACTAAGATA